>JARDWD010000584.1:600000-1017500 GCA_029034505.1 Ornithoptera priamus
TAATTATGATCGGCCATAGTCTTCTTTTTCAAGGAGAGTCAAGGTCACTTGTGTATGTTATCAGACATATCTGTAATAGCTGTTTTAAGCTTAAGCTCCGTGATAATAGAACCTTAGCCTCTTCAAGTCGCATAATCGGATTATGACAAAATGTTTAAGAAAATTCTTGGTATTTGTGAACTATGGAGAGCTGTGGGGAGATGATGATGATGATGATGAGCATCATTTCAGCCGATGCGTCCGTCGGTCTCTTGTAATGTGTCCCACGAAGCTGTACGCTGAACATATAGGCGATGGATAAATCTGTCACCAATAATTTTTGGTGTAAGTAAAATGGCGCGTAATTTACACAGCTAACGTTTATTGTACTATATTAACTACATTATGCTATATCTTATGAAAAAAAAAAACTATCACAACGTATGATCTATTTGAGCACACTTTATATATAAAATAAATACACGCACTGTTTTCTGAAATTAAATTTTCATGAAGTCTCCTTAAAAAAATAAAAACGACTGTGCAACAGATAAAAAAAAATATTAATAAGCTTTTTGTTATATAGATCTGTTAATGAATTATTATTCACATAATATATAGAATAGTTGTTGAATGTCAATGATAAGTGATAGTGGTCGTGAGTGGCGAAGAGTGATCGTCAAACACCCTCGGTAGTCCGTGTGTCGACACAGCTGACGGCAGATTTACAATATTCTAAGGGTTGAAAAGGTGGATGATATTTTTGAACGGGCATCACCGCCGCGCGTATGGTATCACCGGAGCCAGTGCCGGATATACTTTGCAAAATCGATTTGATTATATAATTCAATTATAATTGATAACATGTCGGTGGTAGGTCTCTGTTCTCTGCGCCGGAGACCGTCGAGTGGTTACCACCGCAGCGCCTATTGCGGCCACAAAACAGTGCGTGTGCTAACTTCACTGTGTTCCAGTTTGACGGGCGTTGTGGCTAGTGTAATTACTGGAGTAACGAGACTTAACGTCTCATGGCAGGCGACGAGCGCAATGTATAACATTCTAACTAACGCCACTTTATAGACAGGAGTATCGTTTACCATCAGGTGAACGACCCGGTTTTAATTTAAAAAAAAAAAATTTTTGAAATTAAATATAATTTAAAAATAAAAAAAAAAATTGTTTCTATCCTCACTTCTTATTCCCTCCTACTACTTTTAATCACTTCACTTCCTAAATAAAATCCATTTCTATTTATGAAAAATGTTAAAAACCAAGCGACAAAACAAAAAAAGAGGTGACGTGATCTCAGTATTGAAGTAGAGACCTTTGTGTTATAATGCAAGCTATTAACCACTGCGCCACAACGACAGTTATACATAACCTTGAATGGTGCAATTAAAAAAAAAACGAGAATATAACCGCTAAATATTTATAATCTGTTTAGTTTGTTTTGTCTATGGTACGAATGAAAATTTACAAATGTTTACAGAATTTTTTTTTTAATATAGTTTATGACTTTTAAGTACTTAAAAGTGGAAAAAAAAAATTAGTTTTAAGTGAAATGGCCGACGAGCGAAAGATAATGTTGGGAAAATTGGTTTCACGCTAAAACAAAGATGTGGTACAATATCGAGGATACCGGTTAACTGGTTCACGGTAAACTGTTTATCGCAATACATTTAACTACACTACAGCTAGGAGTATTTGAACAATTATAGAATAGTTACTACGGCTAGATCTTTCACAATTTACACCTACCCTCAAATAGTGCACCAACTCATCCAACCCTGTATATATCTAACATTGGCTTACGCACCAACGTATTACATCATTATTAACATATATTTATACATTAAATATATATATATATATATTTTTAAATATTCTCACGGTTTTTTAAACAAGCATTTTTTTTTTAAATAAATCCACATTTTGATATTATTTGGCATTGTGAATATTTCTTAAATTATCAAAATCCTACTGATTGAGCACGGGACACTATATGATACAATTTAAACTTATAAACAATATAGATATACCATTAAAGCTAACCCTTATTGATGGAATCGGGTGGGTCAGGGGTGGGCAACCTTTTTCTGTCAAACTCAACTAAAATGTGAGTTTTATTATTAATTTGCAATCATGTTTTTATGTACTGTATTTCCTACGTCTATGGGGCAACTGGTGGCTACTGGTTTAGGTCTTCGTTGCCGGAGACCGTCTAGGTAGGTACCACCGCAGCTCCTATTTCCGCTGCCGAATAGTACTGTGTTCCAGTTTGAAGGGCGCTGTAGCTAGTATAATTTCTGTGGTAAGGTTTACATTTTGTCTCAGTGCGAGGAGCGCAGCGTAGTGCTATCAATACCATTCTAGCTGGCGCCACGTTGTAATAAGCGCACGTATCACTTACCATCAGGTGATCGGCCCCCTCGTCTCGTCGTTTCATTCATTCTTTATCGTCACTGGTCTATTACCCTATCTCTAGCCAAATATAGACTCACGGTGGGTAATAAATTTTTAAATATCAGAATCATTATCAGCCGAGACGCCCACAGCTGGACATAGGCTGCACTAAAGATCTCCACATCGTGGAGTTCGTTGAGGGGAATTGCGCTGTAACCCACCACGCGGGCCCAGTACGGTTTGGTGGGTGGTCAGTGCCTGGTCTGTTATTCAGCAGGGTGAACCGTGTGTATGACTTCGTAAGATGTCGGGAACCCCTTACATCAGAATGGCATATCCATATTATTTATGAAGACAATAAATATAATTAAATTATAGATAATATTGCACATAGATGTAGTTTTAAATGAGACATTAAATATATCACATTTATGTGAATTAATAACCTAACTTTTATCTAGACTTGAGCAATTGTTGAAATTAACGAGTATTTGTACACAACAACAGTCTACACGAAAAATCAAAATAATCCTGAAAATCGTTCTGGTGCTTTGTGTTCGAGAAAAGCTCTAAATAAGTTTTATCATCTGACTTTCCATTTATATCTCATAGAGTATAGACTACAGTCTTCTGTGGTCTATACTCTAGATTAGTGGACAGTGGAGACAGATATCAGGGGAGACCTGTCTTCGAATGGGGACTGTGTTTAGATTAGCAACTGGATATGTACAGGCGGAGGATCAAGCGGCATCCCTTTGGAGAGACTGTCCAACAGTAGGCTTTTGCTGATGATAGTTAAACCATCATTAATATTGGATGTTTAAAATACATTTCTTTTTTTTTTGTTTAATAATAACACCAAAACATGGAGTTGTGTCGTTAATACTGCACAGGTCTCAGTGGAGATTGGGAGGAGTATTGAGGACATGAGGTTTGTACGGGAGGAAGACTCTTATACATAATACACCAATGGAGACTCGCGGAGTGAATTTTACTAAATCGAAATCCTGTCTATGAAAGATTCCTCTCCGTCCATACGAAGGTTGGATTGGATGTACTGGACAAGAATAAATTAGAACAAAGGTATTCGACGGAAATAAAAACGTTTTAGATTTCAATATGGATATACAGTATGAATAACGACTCCATAGTTTTTTATAGTTCATGTCTTTTGTCTATGGCATTATTATAAATTAATTTTAATTTCATACCTGTCAAGTTTCTATATCGATAACACAAAAGCACATATCCAGGTATTAGAAGGAAACGTAATAAATTTTTTTATAAGCACTTATTTGACATTTGTCTCATATTTTTTTTTAATTGTCATTTTCTTAACGATAATAATTTTAATACATCATCTAATCTTCATAACATAGTAAAATGTAGCAAAATATATGATAATCGTTTCATTTCTTGACAAGGTCAGGATTTTTTTTTTGTGATTTTTGGCCACAACATCAAATCGGCTTATGATTAGAAACGCGCTCTATTAATACTTGGATTTTGGATAATGAGAAAATTCGCGCAAACCTTTTCCAGTGCTGCGACGTGATCACGAAACTGTTTAATACGTATGTGGAAGGGGGTGAACAAAAGGACGCGAGGCGAAGGTAGAGGAGAGGCGGCTAATGAGCACGAATTCCGAAGCGAAATTAAAGCAAGTGCCGTACCTCGCCCGTCAAATGCGCGTATACTCTTTCTACATCTATCTCTTTCTTTCTCTCTTATACTGTTATTATGATATCACAAAGTCTCCACTATTTTATTTACTTGTATAATATAATGTAGAAAATAGATATCACATAAAAAAAAAATCATTTCCGCCCTTAAAGATTTGCGCGAGTTTTTCTTTAATCATAAATAACAAGTCTTAAAGCTAAAATATATAATACAAAGCCAATAACAACATACAAATAAGAGACACCCTTATATAAACATAGACAATTTGACTTACAGTATTTTTGGTTTTAAACTGTCCATCATAGCCACATCAACACTTAGAGTCCATAGACAATAACTCCTTATCTATGCCACGTTCACTATACTGTCTTCCGGCGGGCATTGCTTGTGTTTACGACATTTCATGCATACCCATTTCAACTTTTCTTCACCTAGAAATAATTTATGATAGATTAAAGAAACAATGTTATCCTTGAGAGAGCTGACTGCAAGCGCAGGTTGCGTTTTTGTGAACACCTTCAAAGAGGATCCCTTTATGAGTTCCCAAGGTTGATCCTGGAGAGCAAAATTCCTGAAAAACGTGCACCTGGTAGGCAACGGAAGACATGATTTGACGACATGAAAGAATGGACCGGGTTTAAATACCATCAGTTAAAAGGAATAGCTGAGGATCGAATTGGTTTTCTCAATCTGATCGCCAAACTTCAGTTTGGAGAGGGCACCTAATGATGATGATTACTGTGATGGTGATGTAATACGCTCGCCCAGGATACTCAGGCTGTTATAGTTGGCTGGGATGGTAATGAGACTTAACATATTATGTCTTAAGATGTCGAGCGTAATCTGGTGCAGTGTATATCCATCCTAAGTACCGCCATGGTGTTATAAGCAGGAGTGTCAACCATCAGGTGAACAGTTCGCTCGTTTCACCGACTAAAAACACTGCAGGTTCGTAAAAACTCTGTCATGGAAACTCCACGATGTATTGCTCAGGAACCGAATTAAGGATCTCCTCCATGGAAACAATTAATCTAGTTTTATGGATCGAGCCATACCCCAGCACTAGCGCGTGAGGGTGATGGGTCGTCAGGGCGCGGAGGGCGGCTGCCGGCAGTCGCTGCAGGCGTCGCCGACTGCGTGCCGCTCCACCTGGAACGTGGCCGACTGGACCGCGAGACGGTCGCGTGCGACCCGCTGGCATTCCTGCAGCACCCGCTCGGATTCCGACAGCTCGTCTGTGATATGAATAAGCATTGTAAGTACTTTACACACGTAAGTGTGAACGCACGCTCAAACATAGAACTTTAACATTTACCCAGGACTGATTTGATGAGAGGTCTCTGTTGCAACAGAGACCGTACTGAAAGTAGGTTGAATAAAAAAAAATGATAATCCATAATATTAGTATTTCTTAAATAATTAAATGAAGAATTAGATAATATAAAATTTTATTATCTTCATCAGTTCGTAATTTGGTGCGTATGGTCATAGAGCAGTGTACTAACACAGTTATACTCACCGATCGCGATGTGGGCGGTGAGGATGATGTAGTGGGTCGACAGTGCCCACACGTGGACCGAGTGCACGTGACGCACGCCGCACACGCTCGACAACGCGGCAACGCATTCGCGGTACCTTTAATATTTTTTTATGGTACTTTAAATCTTTTCTTCTTAGATACAGCAGCGAGTGAAGACAAGTCATCATCAGTCAACTCCTGCATGTTCCCAGTGTTGACATTTTGAATCAAGATGTGGACTCTCGCTATGGGTCTTATAAAACGGCTAAAAGTCGCCTAAATAGCAATGGAGAGGACTATGCTCGGAGCTTCTCTGCGCGATCCAATCAGAAATGTGGAGATCCGCAGATTGACTAAGGTCACCGATATAGGCCAAAAGATTGCTAGACTTAAGTGGCAGTGGGCAAGTCATATTGTTCAAGGACTGACGGCCTATGTCCAGTAGTGGACATCTATCGGCTGATGATGAAGTAAACCAAAAAGCAATTACAGCAATCAACACAAGAACGGCCTCTTTTCAATGACTGCGGCTTACCGCTCTCCTAGCAGCCGAGCCTCGTATAGAATTTCATCGTTGATGGGGTTAATTACCACCCTCACATTGTAAACCTGCCACCATTTGTTGCGAATACCAGAATGTTATGGGCGAGCATATTTCACCCTCCATGGTCATTTGTCACTTAACACCATGTAAAATTTATATTATCGTTTTAATAAAATATATAACTCGTTGCTTATTGTTTCCGTTAAGTATTTAAAAAGAAAATGTATTCCAAGAGGCGGTAAAAAAAAATATTTAGATCTTCTGTTGAAATTAATTTTTATGAAGAAGTATTATTAGACCACTATATAGTCATTATGTGTACCTAAAGTTCTTCGGTACGGCTTGCATCAGAATACCGAGCGCGTCCCTGACGACGCGCGCCGAAGTCAGCAGCACCAGCACGCTGAACACGAAGGTGCAGATCGGGTCCACCACCTTCGCGTCCGGCTGGAAAGGGTTGATGGGTTACGAATTCCAATAACAATTATATACATGCATTTTGTTTTTATGCTTATTAAATTAAATAAATTTGAAAAGGGTTAAAAATATGTTTTATTTGAACGGTGATGAAAGTACAGTCACCTAAAAAAATGGTATACCAGGGCAAGGAACAGGAACAGTTCTACTTACATAAAACTTAATCAGTACGGAGGCGAGCAACACGCCGCAGCTTTGTATGAGATCACCTATCACATGAATGAGCGCCGCTCTCAAGTTGATGTTCCTGAAAAAAAATCCAGGGTATGATGACGTATAGAAATATGTTGGGGATCCGGAATGGACTGGTAGTTCTACGTGATCTTGGCTGCTGGAGACCGTTTACATAAGTACAACCGACATTACAATGTTCCAGTTTGAAGGGCGCTGTAGTTACGGTCTGGAGTCTACAAAGATTTAAAGTCATATGTCTCAAGGCGACGAACAGAATGTGGTGCAGTGTATATCGTCTCTACTAGCGCCACCATGTGTTACCATCAGGTGAAAGTTCAGCTCGTCATGTTGCTTCGTCTCCTTTACTCGTGCTTATAACTTCAAGTTTTCTGGAAAGACTACTGCGATCTGAATTGATGCTTTTTTCATGAACTGCTAAAACTCTACACTCTTGAAGTCTACCACAATAAGATAACGTGCTGAATACCAAGTACCAGAAGTTAAGGGTGATGCATACGAACCGGAAACCTACCGCTCACCTGGTCCTCGCGCCGCCGTCAGCCTCGACGCTCGCCATGTCTTTCAAGCTGTAATCTCCGTTGACCAATCCGTTGGGGTGCTTGCGGACTGATCGACGGAACATCCTGAAGCTGAGGCGCGGCGCACGCGCATCTTGCGTATGTGCGTGCTCGTCCGCACACGCAGCTCCTCCGTGCGAATGATGGTGAGCTGCGGGCACAAATTGAGCTTATGTTATCATCATCATCAGCCGGTAAACGTCCACTGCTGGTCATAGGCCTCTCCCAAAGATTCCCACACCATCGGATAGGGATTCATATGCGGGGATTTGGGCCATTTCCCACCAATCCAGCACAATGCGAGTTGGTGATAGTCAGAGCCTCGTTTGTTGATTAGCGGGATGCACCACAAGCAAGTCAGATTGGGTTGGATCGCGTGAGTTGTTTTGCGGGAACCCCCCTTACATCCTTCAAAGATTTAAAAAAGTTTTTTTATGTCTTCAGCCCTTATCGCTTAATATTTCTTTGAACAAGGTATTGGATATTTGTAATACTATATTTTACGAAAGGGTAAAAAAATTATATACAAATATTTCATATTAATTGCTATAATATTTTTATTAAAGAAACATAAAATGCCAAAGTAATATATTTTTTAGAACCGGGGCGGTAGAACAAAAAAAGTCTTGGAACCACTGTAGTCTATGGTGTACTCACCAATACCGGGTGCGCACCCGTGTAAGACCAGCGCCAGCACCACATTGAAACCTACTCCGCAGCCCGACACGATCATCATGATATCCGGCTCGATGTTGTACTCTCCGGTGTGGATCCTCAGCGCGGCGACGTACACGAAGATAGCAGTCAGGGCCCAGATGAGTAGCACCGACGCCATCGCCCCGAGCACCTCTACAGAGCAATTAAAAAAAAATTATATAATTAAACAACAGCGAACAGGATATTTGCTTATCAGTCAGCAGCACAGCTGTGATAACAACGGATGGCTTCACGAAGTATATTAACAACCTCCTTCAGAGATAAAATCAAATCGCATCAGTATAATAAAGATTTTTATTAAAGCAGGACGATCACTTGATGGTAAGTGATACGCCTGCTCATAAAAATATGGCACTCGTTAAGATGATCAACAGCATCACATTGTTATCTTCGCTTTGAGACAAGATTCTATCTCGTTACCCTAGTAGGTTAGCTAGCGTCCTCCACACCGGAACATAGCTATGGAAACAGGGGTAGTTTGTATAGTTTTTATTAATTATATTAATATAGTACACGGTACATAATCACTAAACAACTATTGTATATATACAGAGCTTTATAGGAATAGCGGTAGTCCGTATCGTGTGGAAGCGGCGCACGCGCAGGCGACTGTAACTTCGAGCTCACACCATTGATCGGCGGGGTTTTAGTCGGAGGACGTGCGACATACCCTATCCTTGCCCCCGCGAAGATAGGTATGCGAAAGCATTTCCCCTACTTAAGCAAAGAAAAAAAAGAAGCTGCGTTGTTATGTACCTAGACGGTCTTCGACAGCGGAGACCTAGCTCCAGTAATTAACCAGCTTGCCATATAAAATCATAGAGACGCTCACCAGCTCGCCGGTAGCCGTACGACATGTTGGCGTTGGGCGGGCGTCTCGCGCAGCGGAACGCGAGCAGTGCGAGGGCGAAGCCCCCGCAGTCGCTCAGCATGTGCGCAGCGTCCGACATCACCGACAAACTGCCCGCCAGGTAACCGCCTATCAGCTCACACACCTGGATGAACAGTATCACTTTAATAACCCACCGACAGTACACAGCGCTTAGTTTTTTTAATACTTCGAAATGATCGCATCATAGCAAATGATACACTTGCTCATCATAAAGTGGCACTAGTTAGGATAATATACACAACACCACATTGTGCTATGATATTATCTCGTTACTGCAGTAATTTCACTATCGATCATTAAGGAAGACCCTGACACTGTTCTTCTCCGACGGCCCCACCGCCGCCACATCAGCGACTACCGCAGCGCCCATCGCAACCGACAAACAGTGCTGTGCATAATACCACTGTGTTCAGGTTTGAAGGGGGTTATAGCTAGTTAAATCACAGGAATTGAGACTCCACATCTTATGTCTGAGACGACGAGTGCATCACTGTTACGAGCGTCACGTGGTTATGGGCGTAGCACTTACCATCAGGTGAACGTTCTCCTCGTCCCGTCGACTAAATGAATAAAAAAAAAAAAAAAAATGTTTGCGGTTAATTCTCAAAGCGGTGTTTACGAAACTTTAAACTCGTACGATAACGAGCGGGTGCTTTAACTTGTAAACTTGTTCGGAGCGCAGTCGAGCCTCTTACTTAACTCCATTAAGCTCGCGCACCGTTTCATATCGAACTAAGTTCGCTTTACTTTGAAACGTGCACGATTCCTCTTAACTCTTTTTTTTATCATTCAATTAAGCGACGAGACGAGCGGGACGTTCACTTGATACTAAGTGATACGCGTGCGCATAACGTGACACTGGTTACGATGGTATATACTGCACCACATTGCGCTCATCGTCTGAGTCAACATATTGAGTCTCCGTACCTCATTAATTACACTAGCCACAGCGCCATTCAAACCGGAGGACCGCAATGTTCACACTACTGTTCATCGGCTGGAGTAGATGGTCGTGGTATTTTTTTTTTAATTGAATTGTGAAACGACGAGACTCGCAGGACGTTCACCTGATGGTAAGCGATACGCCTGCCTATAACAACGTGGCGCTAATTAAAATGGTATTTATCGCACCACATTGAGTTCATCTCTTCGAGACGTGAGATATTGAGTCTCCTTACCCCAGTAGTTACACCAACTACAGCGCCATTCAAACCGGAAGACCGCAATGTTCACACTACTGTTTATCGGCTGGAATAGGAACTGCAGTGGTATCTATCTAGACGTTTTCTGGCAACAGAGACCTACCACCAGCTTATAATACTTACCATATACAAACCAATTTTTCTAAAATCAAATTAAAAAAAAAAAACAATTTCCTTATGTAGATACAAAATCTAATAATATATATTTTTCCTATGTTATAAATAATTAAATTTGCTGTGGTCTATAATTCGTTATATCAATACACGGGGGATGTTTCCGGAAATAATTAGATTATAAATTTTAGGGTCGCGGAGGGATTATTTTCGTAGATCATCTGGCGAAAGGTACTAATATTAACGAAGAATATACATTTTTTTATTGCATATATTATACTACCATTGTTAAGAAACGAAAGGTTCATGAGGGTCCTTTATTGCTATAGGATAATGCAAGAACGCTTATTAACGCTTATCGCTATGCTTCTGAAACCTGGACACTAAAAGCGAGAGTGAGATCGAGGATTGACGCGTTCGAAATGTGGTGTTGGCGCAGAATGCTGAGGATATCCTGGACGGAACGTCGCACAAACGAGTCAATCCTCAAACAGTTGAACATAACAACACGTCTCTCAACAATCTGTAGGCAGAGAGTCCCCAAATTCTTCGGACACAGGGTCAGGCGAGACCCAGACAGTCTGGAAAGACTGATTATAACTGGTGGTGTGGAAGGAAAGAGAGCGAGAGGGCGGTATCCTACAAGATGGACACGCACAACTCAGGACGCTACGGGAGCGACCCTACAATCATCCATCCAAATGGCGCAAGACAGAAATGTCTGGAAAGAAATGGTGGCCAGGGCAACGCACCATAGTCACGTCCCTCAGTCATGAGGTTACGACAAAGAAGAAGAATGCAAGTACACACTCCAAGAAACACGAAGGATATTTTGAAGGGTTTCACACACCTGTCGCGGATGAGAATCGCGGGACCGATCGCCTTGGGGATCTTTAGGGGAGGCCTATGTCCAGCAGTGGACATCTATCGGCTTGTGATGATGATGTTCCGGATCTTGCATCCAGTGATTATCATCGGAGGAGACATCGAAAACTTTATTCATCGTTGGAATATATTTAGAAAGTTAAATAGAGATTGATGAAAATTAACGAGATAAAAAAACTACAGTTAAATTCAGTTAGCCGTTGGAGCCCGGCGATACCGGATGCCATGATGATATACCGCGGAAAGCCGCTGGATGTGGGCAGCGCGGGTCTGATCGATGTGGGGACCTTTGAGAGAGACCTGTGTCCAACAAGGCGTCTGTCGGCTGATGATAATGATGATGAAATTCTCACACTCTTGGAAACAACCCATACATATTTTATTCCTACAACATATAATGTTGTTCGCAATGTATAGGTAATGATAAACATGTCCAGTCTGCGAACAAAGAGGTCCAGCTCCTCGTTCTTGATGCGAACAGGCAAGGAGTGGAACAACTAGCCGACGTCGGTGTCTTCAAGACAAGCATGAACAGAACACATCATCACATAACATCAGATAGGATCGCGGACATCCTAATCTCATCTCTTCCCATATCTGAATTGATTATAAGGATCACTGTACAACTGGGGTGCATGTAATCCATCCCTTACAAAATTCAATTAATTTCTCGTACAAAGAGAAACAGTATCAGAGAATACAGCCACAAAGCTCCATTCCATTCCAAGCGGATAAATGAATTGATTTTTTTTTTATGAAACAGGAAACACTAGGCTGCTATAGACGGAAGTAAAACAGGGTATTGCTCACAACTTTGTATTTAACACCAGGGGTGACAAACTTTTTTATTTATTTAATATTCTTTTTAAAGACTGCGTGATCGAATCAGAAATGAGGAGATTCGCAGAAGAACTGAAGTCACCGACATAGCCTAAAAGATTGCTAGATTGAAGGGGCAGTGAGCAGGGAATATTGCTCGAAGAACTGACGGCTGATGGGACAGTAAGGTTGTCGAGTGGAGGCTGTGTACCGACATAGTGCTGGCAGGTCTTCTATAAGCTTGACTGACGATCTGGTGAAGATCGCGGGAAGCCGCTAGATGCGGGTAGTGTAGGACGGATCGGCGTGGAGATCTTTAGGAGAGGTCTATGTACAGCAGTGTATCTATCCGCTGATGATGAAGATGGAACTGTTTTTCATTTAATAACGTCAACATAATTGTAGATAGGATCTACATTATAGAGTTTACTAGAACCCTATTTATTATTCCAGTATACTCTTATTTCTGGAACCAAATAATAGTGTGCAGACATTACTGTGTTCCGGTTTGAATGGCACTGTACCTTATGAAATATAATAGGCAATGAGATACTTTGTCTCAAGACATTTAAAGCAGCGCGGTGCTGGAGCCTTTTTATCATCACTATTAGTCTCCATTGGTAGCCATCTAAAAAAGTATCAACCAACATTGCTGTATCATTTTTAATGGCAGTGCACTTAACTACCAAAGGTTGACGGCACCAGATCCAAGTCACGATAGATTCCGTATTTAGACTTGTTTTTCTCTGCTTCTAGGGTTCGTAACGATGGGGATATTTGAACATGAAAAATAAAAACGTTCACCGCACAAAAGGGAAGCAGAGGGGAGGCCGGAGTATTTTCATTACTTGAACCGAGAACAAACGTGCTCGTTCTAAATGAAACTTTTTACAGCCACCCTCACAAAGTATATCCATCATAAGCACATAGGTATATATGACACACATACATACATACATTTATATCACGCCTCGTTCCCAGCGGGGTAGGCAGAAACCACCTGTCTCCACTTGGTACACACACACACACACACACACAAGCATAAAGGGGTTTAGCTAGTCCTTTTTAGTATGAACAGCAAAGATGAGGAACAGCTTCCCGGCGTCAGTATCCTTACACAACTAAGACGCGGGTGTCTTCAAGAAGAGTGAATAAGTTAGTGCACCTTACGATCGTACATCACATTATCAGCATCATACAGCAACAGAGACTGGGAGACCTAACTCTACTCACCATAAATACCGCGCATAGAACCAGTGCTGCGATAAGCTGGGGCACGGAGCTCGGCGGCTGACCCTGAGGTCTCCAGTGGCAGTGCATAGGCTCCGTCGACACTCCAACCTGCACATCGCTGTACGTTTCCTGGAAATAAAGATATGGGTTAAGAAGTCCCTGCAGATCCACCACGTATAACTAACATTAGAAATTATTGGGGTGGCGATACTTAAGATCTTATCTCAACACAATTTGCTGATGTGTATATCATCCTAACTAGATCTGCATTGTTATGGACGTATCACTTACCATCAGGTCGCCTTGCGCGCTTCATAGGTTCGTTGTGTAAAAAAGATTTTTTTTTTAATTCCTTTATCGACCGTAAATACCTCGAACCTTGAAGGTTAAATATGGACCTTTAAGTTACCATGAGTCCATAAATAAACAACTGGCGAATATAAAATTATAAAAGCCTGCTCGTAGATGGCTATTAAAAAGGTTATGGTGTGGGTTTTGAAGTTGGAGACCTTCATTGTTCATTAAGCGAGCTCGGGGTGGAAGACAACGATGAGGTGGTCTCCACCATATCGTACCATAGCGAAAGTACTGAAGGGGTTGACGATCCTCTGCGAGATGTACTTAGGCGCAAGTGCAGGGAGACATCGATGCATTCCGTAGGAGATCCTGGGGCCTCACGTAACGTACCGAGGAGGATGACTACCGAGGGGGTTTTAGTGGGTACAAATCCCAAGTAACCTTGTCCACCCCCCAAGAAGCAAGGTATCTTTAGAGTTTTCCTACCCAATAACAAAAACCAACGAATTTTTATTCTACGAAGCGACGAGATGAGCGCAGCATTCGCCTAATGGTAAGTGACGCATCTGCCATAACATAGCGCTAGTTAGGATATACACAGCAACACTACAATTACAGCTACAAATCCCTTCAAACCGGAACACAGTAATGTTAGCACACTGCTGTTTGGAGACAGAAATTGGAACTGCGGTGGTACCTACCTAGATGGTCTCCTACAAAGACCTATCACCAGTCAAGATTTCTAATACACCCTCGGTATATAACAATGCAGCGTTACTCGAGACTGACCTCCTCATCACCACATTACGCTCTATAGAAAATTAAGCGGAATATAATATGGTAAAGTTTGTACACGAGAAACCCAACCATCACTTGGTATACTCACACCAAGTTTACAGTTATAGCAAGTTACAAAGACTAAACTTAATTCGTCATAATAAAGTAAATCTCAAATTACCTTCATGTTATTACCACATACCACCACAACCACCACCAACTAACATATATAACAATGAACCGATTCATTTGACAATCCATCAATAGACAATAATGTCAATGTGATGTTTGGTTTTTTATATTTGTATTGTCTGTGGATGAAGTCAGCGCCATCACAATAAACTATAAATTCATCATCATCATCATCATCATTTCAACCGATGGACGCTGGACATTGGTCTCCAGTAATGTCTGTCGGTACAAGTCGACTAAAAGAGCTCTCGGTTTCGTGAGCCTTGAGGGTGGGGTCTCTCAGAACTCAAATAAGGGAGCCTTAGGAAGACGGCAAATACATAGTGGTCTTGTATTTGCCGTGGCACAGCGTGGTGGGGCTTTGCCCTTCCGTGGGATGTTTTGGCCAGAGTGCAGGGGGGCATTGGTGCATTCCGTAGATTCCGAAGCCCCTCGTAATGCACTAAAGGAGACCACCGAGGGGTTTTTAGGGTTTCTGTTGACGGAGACCGTAGCTACCACCATAGGGCCAATTTCTGTCGCCAAAGGGTAGTGTGCAAACTTTACTGTGTTCCGATTTTAAGGGCAAGGAAGGTAATGAAATTTCTGGAGTAACGAGACAATGCCTTATATCTATGCGAAGAGTACAACGTGGTGCTGTTGTCATCCTAACGAGCGCCACGTTGTTATGGGTAGGCACCAAGTGGACGTCTGGTCTCTTCGTAAAATAAAGAAAAAAGATTTCTTCTTCACCAAAAAAAACGGTATTTAGATGGGATATAATATAGTCTATTTTTATCAGCTAACAGTAATGAGCAAAATTTACTATGACAAATTCTGGAGAGGATTGTAGCTAGTGAAATTACCATGGTCACCACACCCATTAACAACCAGTGTGGTATTTTAGAATATTAAAGAAACTGACTTGGTGGCGCAGTGGCTGGAATATGGAGTTTGGATAACAGCAGGGTATTTTCAAACACCCTGTATAACTACCAACCATATTGCAAGCTTGGTGCCATAACAGCATTGATCAATTTCAGCTATCAAAGTATAGGAGCCGAAGTATCTTTGGTATCGTTACCAGTCAGACAAAGTCAAGTCACCACGTTGGTGACTGTTTTTTCAATCCTCGTTCGCCTTGGTCTGTGTGGACAAAGGACATAGTTCCAATTTATTATTTTCTATTTCTGTTTCTCATTCTATCATCTTCTTGTCCCCGCGTGGACTCTTCAATTTCTCATGCTTTTCTTCCAGTCCTTCCATCTGCTCTCATCCATAGTGCTCAATAAATTAGACCATTATTATCTATTCTATGATGATCATCCCTATTCAGCTGTCGGAGTGAAAATAAAAGGCTTTGTACGCTTTGATCCTTTGTAAGATGATGTGGTCCTAATTAAAAAGAGGATGATGAACCCCTGATGGTATTTAACAAGGCACCGATACAAAAAACTTGTAATGAATTCCATCCATTCAAAGCTAGTCTATTATGATTACTGAAAATGATGGTAACACATCCATCTAAATACTAGACGAACAAACTTAAATGGATCTAGGTATATATTAAATTCACAACCCTTAAATATACAACGAATCTATCATTCATCAATATCATCCCTGCATATGCTGAGTTGCCAGTCGAAGAGAAATTTCCGATTTAAAGTAATTTTTTAATACTAAAGTTGAATAATGGTAAAGATAATTCAAAACGGAAATCCCTTTCTCTCCAGTCTTTCTTTTTTTTTTTTTTTTTTGGGGGGAAATCTTCGAAAGATTCTCTGCATCTGGAGGGGAAGTCAGGGTTATATGAGATTCTTACTCAATAAAACTGTGGTGGTGTACATCAGTGCATTCGGAGAAGCTCCGGGATCTCTTGTAGAACTCACCGATGCCCCATTACACTTTGTGTTACACCTCTCTGAGGAGGGGCCTAACCCTCGTAGGCACCATCGCTGAGCCATAACGCTGTACCACGCAGGTTCGCTTGTTGAGAGATAAAGGCACCCACCCTCAAGGCCCGGGAAACTACTAGACCCTTTTAGTCTCCTTCTACGGCTGGCAGGGATTACCTTAGTCCTATTCTTACCAGCTTGAGACTGCAGAGCTGTTCTTTCTAGTCTGTTTTATTTGTTCGCCAATCACGTGAAACCTTGTGAATGTAACGACGAGGAACATGAGGATTCTACATATATAAACAAATAATAATAATTTTTTTTTTTATAAAAAGTCAGGCTAGTTTCAAACATACTCAAAGTTAGTATTAAATCTATAAAAATAAAATAAATTAAAATTTTTATTTATACATATTTTACTAATTTTCTGTTTACTATTAAACTTTTAATATTTACTATAGTACCATCTGTATATTATTTTGATATTTTTTTAAAAAAATACGTATATTTAAATTTATTTTTTTATACATATTTTACAAATTTTCTTGATTATTATTAAACTTTTAAAATTTCATACTGTGCCATCTTTATATTATTATTATTATCAAATATTTTTTTTAACATATATATATTCAAATTTATTTATTTTTTAATTATTTACCTAACAACAATTATTATAATTTTTAGGTAAATGAAGGGGAAGAGTTTACTCAAAGATTGGCAACACTGCTCAAATGAGATATTACGCAAACTGGCATTTGGCATGAGTTGGTGATATCGGTTAAGGTCTTAGAAAATTTTTTTGCCCCTTTCAATGTTCTACTTTAGTCTTTGTTGCCGGAGACCATGTAGCATCTACTTCTGCTGTCCAACAGTAGTGTGCCGACAATACCGTAGTCAGATTTGAAGGACGTTGTAGCTAGAAAAATAACAGACATTCTATATCTCAAAGCGACGAGTACAATGGTTGTGTATATTATCATAACAAGCGCTACTATGTTATGGATAACCGTATCACTTACCATCAGGTGAAGGTCTTGCTCGTCTCGCCATTTTGTCGAATAAAAAAATTTAACCTTGTCTATGTCCTATCTATATATAACTAGTCTGGCTATAAATACTGTTACATAAAACACTTTCCTTTTTCTCAACTTTTTAACTATTTTGAATTTGGAACACGAATATTATTTTAAAATTTTCTTTTGATTTCACATATTTTTTATTGTTCATTATCAAATTACAATATGCAATGGGGTGGGGGTGTTCAGTAAATAGTATTGCAGCGATCGCCTTGCACACAGTGCGTACGGAGCCGCTCCGCTCGCTCGTATTGCGGACACTTCTAAAGCTCGCTGTCAGCCGTATGTTCGTATGTCGTACTGTCCACGGATACAACAACACTTCCTCTGTACAGAAGAAGACCATGACAGATCGGTGCGGCCGCATGCTGTTAGCACTACAAAGGCTGTTACTGCTGTTAAAGACAGAATTCGTCGAAACCCTATTAGGAAGCAAAAAATCTAACAAGAAATGAAGATTCCCGCTAAGACTATCGCGTATTATAAAACAAGATCTGGAGCTCGGTGCTTATCGTCGATATACAGGACATGCCCTAAATCCGTGGACTTTCCAGCAGGACTCTGTACCAAGTCACAAGGCACGAAATATCCAAGCCTGGCTTGAAATCAACGTTCCGAACTTCATAAGACCTGTAGACTAGCCCTCATCTAGCCCAGACCTCAATCCTTTAGAATTTAAATTATGGTCAGTTTTAGATGACATGGCCTGCTGCTGCTCTAAACGACACGGCGACATTTAGTCACTTAAAACATCTTTGTAGCAAGCAGTGGCGGTGGCGGGGGTGGAAATATCCCTTGGAGGCAGCGCGTAAATCCATAGATTCGTGATACGTGGCCAGACAGATTAAAGGTCTGCATAAAAGCCAAAAGCGGCCATTTTGTATAGAATATTGTTTTTTATTTTTTGCTGAGACTAATAAATAAATAGATATAAATATAATAATATTACATTACTGCATTAAAAAACAATGCATTTCCATCTGTAACAGAACTTACGGCCGACTAGGTATATCTTATCTATATACTTACATTCATTATCAACGGTAATACTTGTCTTCCATCAAAAACATAAATTTTTATCTATTTCTAAACGAATCACGTGAAAACCCGTATTAGTAGTAATACCGTATTAGATTTTTCTTTCATTAATATGGTGGAGGCCGTCTACCTGAATGCTTACTTCGGTAACGTCGGTATTACCAAAAATTATATAGATGGTATTACCATAACACTGTAATGCTTATTTATTTTATTCTATATATATATATGCATATACCAATATACTAATTTGATGGACAAATATATTTTATACATATACTTTAATATATATTACATATATGTATTAAAGTTCTAAATCAATCTATGGGGGAGGCCTATGTCCAGCAGTGGACGTCTATCGGCTGATGATGATCTGCATGTACCGGTTTTGAAGAGCACTGCAGTTAGTGTAAGTACTGAGACAACGAGACTCACATCTTACGTCTCAGGCGACGAGAGCAATATGGTGCAGTATATATCATCCTAACAAGCAAAAGTTTGTTAAGGGCGGCCGTATCATTTACCATCAGGTGAACATCCCGCTCATCTCGTCGCTTAATTGAATAAAAAAAATACTATTAGCGTCTGATATGTTAAGACCGGAAATAAAATGTTTATGACGTATCCTGAAAATAAGAAAGTGTGCCCTAAAATATTAGGATAGCTCGTGAAGGAGTAGATGTCGCATTAATAAGGAGAAGTGGTTCAACCATAAGATAGTTTAAGAGAATAACTATTAAATATTTAAACCCTAAGTTAGTAAAAAAAATAAAATTATAAAGTAAATTTAAAGGTTGTTGGGACATGATGAACAGGTCTCCACTCAGCAGCAGCATCAGCAAGAGTTAAGTGAAATGTTGCGCTGCTTCCGAACAAACTAGTTACCCGTTCCTTTACACTGTTCACTTTATAATCGGTGTAATAGTACTTGCGTCATCACAAAGATTTCCTCTCGCCGGTGTCGAGGCCGCGACATTACCTCGCTCTGAAACCTTAGCAACTCACCCAAACAAACAAACGAGCCGACTTCTACAGCTTCCATTGATGTAAACATCTGTGACATTGGATGTAGCTGGAGTAATAAACGGTAAAGGTCATCTTAAATACTTTCATAAATAAATACCAATGATTATTAAAAAAAAATATTAACTGATAGAAAATCAGTCTTTTCTATATTCTATGCTTTCAACAAAAAAAAATTAAATCAGAATCTAGGGCATCAAAATTTTTAATTTTTTTTTTCCTAACATCGGCTACTCTGCTGCAAGGAGAACTTAAAGAGTTATGCCGGACTCTTACGGCCTAAAACCTCATGTTGCTCCTATCAAAACCTTTGGTCGGATCTATGGGAATGCTTACGCATGCTGTCGCGGTACCAATTGCATTGAACCTTAACAGGGTCACGCCACAGAATGAAGCTGGAGCTGGACCTTGTAATGTCGCATACACGCCATCTCGACGCATTTGAGGTTGGACGTTGTTTCACACCGTCACCGGCTGGCAACGAATGGGGAGAAGATTTTTCTCTCTCCCACTCCAGCCTCCTCTTGCGAGATCGCGAAAGGCGACGCCTACGCTTTCCGCTTCCTCGCTTTCTGTCATAACCCGAGAAGCCCGAAGCGAGAGGTCTCTACTTATTTCAACGATCAGACCAAATGAACCTGGCCTGATAGTAATCGTTCGCTACATCACTATCAGCTACCGTAGAGATATCAGTTACACGTTTCAAAATCTGGAGAAACCTGTTCCACTTATCGTTTAAAGAACTACTGCTGTTCCTTGGTGAAATCTTGGGATAATATTTTCTTGCGAAATCTCTGTTAAATATACGTAAATAAAAAAGGGAGGGTAACCGCTGATTCCAATACTTAAATCATCATCATCAACCGATAGACGTCCACTGTTGGACATAGGCTTCTGCCAAAGACTCACCGACGTTGGTATGGATACATATGGGGGATTTGGGCCATTTTCCACCACGCTAGCCCAATGCGGGTTGATGAGGGCTACAGCCTCGTTTGTTAACTAGCAGGGTGCACCACGAGCAGCGAGGTTGGCTTGGATCCTGAGTTGCTGTGCGGAAACTCTAATACTTCTCCTTACACCTTTACACCAATCCTTTTATCTGCTTTTTTATTTATTATTACGTAGTATGTATATACTATATATAATAAAGTATATAAACACACACATTATCATCATCAGCTGATAGACATCCACTGTAGATATATTATATAAATATATATATATATAAATACACATAATATAGAAGACTGAAGCTTTTTACTTCTTTTAATGTACATAGACATACAAATAAATAGAATGGTAATACACGTTGGCATTCGAGACATAACAAGTGCGCGACGGTTATAAATAACCAAGCCGCTTCTAGAATAGACAACGTCTCTTTGTTCCTTGAATGCGTTGTACTGAGCAACAAATAATCAAACAATAAAATTAATGCTCACGTGATAATATCCAAGAACATCTAAAGCGCTTCTAGACCAGTGATACTCAACCTTTTTTCATGGGGGAGACAAAAGCGTGAAAGCCATGGCGTCGCGGACCACAAAAAAAAATTAGGCAATGACTCAACCAGCGGCCCGGCAGTATAGTATTCTAGGTCGTAGTTTCCAACGAAACGAAAAAGGGACCTTTGGAACCTACTGATGGAAGCTATGATCCGGAGTACTGTCAGTAGGTCCTGGAGCTTTATTATAGACGATTAGAGAGAAGGTTTAAAGGGCGCTGTAGCTAGTGAAATTACTAGGGTAATAAGACAATATGTTAGGTCTCAAATCGACGAGTACAACGTGATGCAGTGTATGTCATTCTAACAAGCGCCATGTTGTTAGGAACGAGGATATTGATTATCATCAGGTGAACGTCCTGTTCGTCTCGTAGAATAAAATAAAAAAAAAAACATACTGAATCTCATGTATTAGGTCTTTACATATGAAATTGGAGGAGTACGGGAGGAACATTAAGTCAATTTTTTTTGTAAAATATATTTAAGTAATAAAAGTATGCACCGTTGTTATCTATGCACTTTTGGCATCTCATAGGTAGTTCATTGATACCCTTTACTAAAATAACTATGGGGGCGAGAACCAATAAACTCTTTGAAGGCGGTTTGGACTGACGCATCGGAGTTGAATTTTTTTCTTTGTGAGAAGTTGTCCAAATTCCGGAAAAATGGTAATCTGTTGGGGCAACGTCCGGGGAGTACGGTGGATGTCGCAGACATTCCAACTGTAGCTCATCTAACTTAGTGTTTGTTTGTTGTGCAGTGTGTGGTGGTGGTGTTGCGTTGTCGTGAAGCAGCAGTGGCCTAGAGCGATTGACCAATCTCGGTTGTTTAGCAGCTAGTTCTTCCTTCATGGTCTGCAGTCGCTGACAATAGATATCTGCCGTAATCGTTTGGCTAGATTTTAGAAAGCTGTAGTGAACGACACCGGCGCTAGTACACCAAACACACAAGAAACTTTTTCCGAGTCAATTTTCGTTTAGGGCAGGATTTGGCTGGGTCTCCAGGGTTCAGCCATTGCGACGAGCGCTTCCGATTATCGTACAGTATCCACTTTTCATCACAAGTAATGATTCAATTTAAAATCCCTTCATCATTGTGTCGGCTGAGCAAAATAACACAACAGCAGCAGTCGACGCGTGTTCACAAGTTCGGTTCACTCAATGCATGAGGTACCCAGCGTTCAAGTTTTTTTACTTCCCCCATTTGCTTCAAGTGGATTAATACAGTTTTGTCACTTACCCCGAAGCCTGCAGCTATCTCTGAAGTGCTTTGTGGTGAATCCGCTTCCACAATAACCTTTCTTCATTTTCCATTTTGGTCTCCGGCCGTCCAGGGGGTTGGTTCTGAATGTTCAACCGTCATCATGAACATAAGCCGATAAGTTTGTCCACTGCTGGATGAGGGCCGATGCTTCCAAGGAGATCGCCACATTTGCGCTGCTCATATCCAGCAATTCCCGACGACCTCCTGATCATCGGTCCGCCTTGTTTCGTGCTGTTTACAACAGCCTTCTAAACATGAGCTATTGTAAATGGACCAGCATTGTGTTGTGTAAACCAACCTTCGAAACTTTCTCACGAAGTTTTTACATTTTTTTTTTTATCTACAATGGGCCTAACGCTTGACCTAAATTTCACATGGTATTATGCCGTATGATGATGACGATGGTGATTATACCACATAATGCAAAACACTCCAACAATATTACATCTTTCATATGTTGACAGTCGGAAGTGGTGGTAGGTCTCTGTGGCCGAGGTCGCATAGGTAGGTACCACCACAGCGCCAAACAAGTGTGCAAAATTATTATGTTCCGGTTTGAAGGGCGCTGCAGGTAGATTAATACTGGGGTAAAAAGTCAAGCGTACCAGTAGACGAAATGTTGAAAGGCCTCCCACTAGGTGGACCGACGATCTGGCGAGCATCGCAGGGATCCATTGAATTAGATCAACGCGGGACCGAACCATGTGGAGATCTGTGGGGGTGGCCTAAGTCCAACAGTGGACGTCTATCTGCCGATTATGAGAGACAAAATCTTACATACATCTCAAGGCGACCAGCACAATTTGCCATGTTGTTAGGCGTATCACTTAGCATCAGGTGAACGTCCAACTCGTCTGGTTGCTGCCATGAATAAAAAAACTCTTATATATCCGGAATCGAATTAGAGGCCTTCGTGTTACAACGGAAACAGTTTGCCAGTGCATGAGAAAAAATCATACATTGTGTTAAGTCCAAAAACGATGACAGTGTTTCTGAGTTTAAAATCCTCATCCATTTAGACCATTTATCAGTACCTCCTCACCTGCCATTCCTCGTCCTCTTTGAATTACTAGATGTAGAGAAAATGGTAAGTCTTATTTCTGTCGCATCTGAAGGTTACCATCACTTACTCTTAGTAGATACTATAATAAACATATATATATATATAGTAGCTATTCCCCAGTCGCTTTGCTGGCCCTAACACCCCTGCAACCCCTTTTTGAGTTTTACATTTCATAAAATCCGTTCTTAGTCGACTTATACTGCAGCAAAAGGAATATTCCTACCAAATATCAATTCTCCAGACTTTGTGGTACCAGAGATATCGTGATGATGGAAGTAGCTGGAAAACTGTTATATATATATATATATATTCCTACCATCAAGTTACATTTTGAAAAACATTTTTTTTTGACAAAGCGACCCCAACATGTTCACCTAATAGCAAGTGATACGTCTTGCCCATAACATGACGTGGGTTAAGACGATGTACACTGCACCACATTGTGCTCGTCTCCTTAAATCATAACATGTTTAGTCAAGATTCCCCAGTAATTTCACTAGCTACAGCGCCATTCAAACCGGAACATCACAACATTTGCATACTACTGTTTGTCGGGAGAAGTAATCGATACGATAGTACCTACCTGGACCGTTTCCAGCAAACGTATATCAGTAACCGATATTACATCTGTACAGATATTTTAAGTTATTCTCTTACTAGTATTTTTTAAATATACTAGTATTCCATCATAAAAATACTAGTATTTTAATTAAAAGCGAAATCTATTTTACCGAGTTAAAAGGTTACATTCATTTCTATTTCCGGAACAAAAAATGGAATTGCAGTCGGTCCGTACTTGTATTCATTTACTTAAAGCTCGGTCCTTTTATATTGCATCGGAGATAAAATCTCAGACGGTGGCTTCCATTTAAGTCGAGAACTATCGTGTTATGGAAAAAAAAAAAATCTCACCACTAAAAGACGGAAAATGCGAAACATTTCAGACCCTAAACTTAATACACGAGAAGGATAAGGGTCGGTTATGTACCCTTTACAAGTTTCTTTTATATACTACGGATGGACAGAATTGTAGGGAAGGGTCTATTAATGTTCAAGGATTGGTACTGGTTTGATCTCCAGATCAGTCGCTGACCCATGCTTTTTTACAGTTAAAATATTTCGGATACAGATGAAGCCATTCATAAGATTAATGATGTAAAGATTGATAGAAATACGTATATACCTGGTCTGATCATAAGTTATTTTATAAGTGAAAATTTATTATATATCTAATGAAGTAATGTAATATGAAAATTTATATCTACATACTTATTAGTCTCCGTAAAAAATAAAAAAATATTCTATACGAAATGGCCACCTTTGGCTTTTATACAGGCCTTTAATCTGTCTGGCCACGTATCACGAATCTATGGATTTACGCGCTGCCTCCAAGGGAAATTTCCACCCCCGCCACCGCCACAGCTTGCTACAAAGATGTTTTAAGTGACTCAATGTCGCCGTGTCGTTTAGAGCAGCAGCAGGCCATGTCCTCTAAAACTGACCATAATTTTAAGTCTAAATGGTTGAAGTCTGGACTAGATGAAGGACAATCTTCAGCTTCTATAAAGTCCGAAACGTTGATTTCAAGCCAGGCTTGGGTAGCTCCTGCCTTGTGACCAGATGCAGAGTCCTGCTGGAAAGTCCACGGTATATTTTTAAAAAGTGTATTGCTGAAAGGTTTCACAACATGATCCAAGATTGTATCTTAATACACTTTGGTTAAAGTTTTTACTTCTTTTTCACAAAAATGTAGTTTTATAACTGCTTGACAAGACACGCTCCACCAATCCATCACTGACGCAGGATGATGACCACTTTCTACCTTTCTGACCACTTGAGCAGCTTCTTTAGAACTGTGAGCGTACACTTTATCATTTTCGTTATTGTAGTGTTCTCCAATCGTGAAAATTTTTTCATCGATGAAGAGGATATTTCTGTGCCATTGACCTGCGTATCGCGACAGAAGGTTTGTTCGTTTTGATCGATCCACTCCATCCATCTTTAATTGTAAAGATCTATTTAAGGCAGGTTCTGTATATGGACGATAAGCACCGAGCACTGAGCTTCAGGTCTTGTTTTATAATACGTGACAGAGTCCTAGCGGGGATCTTCATTTCTCGCGATAAGATTTTTTACTTCTTCATGGGGTTTCGTCGAAATCTGACTTTAACAGCATTAATAGCCTTTGTAGTTCTAACAGCACGCAGCCGCATCGATCTGTTCTGGTCTTCTTTTGGACAGAGGAAGTGTTGTTGTATCTGTTGATAGTACGATATATGGAGGCACGGCTGATACCAAGACTTTGAAGTGTCTGGAATATGAGCGAGCGGACCGGCTCCACACCCACTGTGTGCAAGGTCACTGCAGTATTATTTTCTTTAACACCCCCACCCCATTACATATTGTAATTTGATAATGAATACGGAAAAATATACGGTATAATTAATATCTTAAACCTACAATGTACCCGGCTGGCCCCACGTGTAAGGCCAGCCTAAAGTGGCTGCTCAAGGTGGGCTCCACCAGCTCACCTCGGATGTGTGCCGGTAAGCGACTGAGCCTAAGACCAAATCCGCCGTAGAGAGCCGACAGAGTTTTGTGTCTTGGCTCCCATTACTTATTGGTGAAGGATGCCGGAGGATCCGTTGCCTAGGTGACGGTAAGAGGCCGAAATGAAGGCGCGATGTACGTCCCATCACGTCCATACAAAAATGGAAAGGGAGGTTATCTCCCACGGATGGAGATGTGCGGTGCACTCGACGCTAGGTGGCGGCAGATGCACTCTGCTAATCACCACACCGCATTGGGCCAGCATGGTGGGAAATGACCCAAGTCCCACAAATGAACTCCAATAAATGACGGCACCTGTTGCCCAATGATGCGGGAAACGCATGACCACCAACCTATACAGGGATTTTTGGGGGGGGCCTATGTCCAGCAGTGGACGTCTATTCGGCTGATGACGATGATGGTGACGATGATACATGGAGCTAGTGTTATAACCGGAATGAAAAACATCACCACTATATCTAAAGGCGGTGAGCACAATGTGATGTAGTGCAAGCACAAGATAATAGCATCTTAACTAACGGTACATAAGTAAGGTAAGCGTATAACATACCATCGTGATTATCAGATAATAAACAAGTTCGTTTCATCGTATCACTGAATAAAAAAAATATCATGTCTAAAGCGGAAGTCATAAGATTTTTATCTCTTATGTCATGATACGGGTATCTATAATACTATTAGAATGATATGTACTACAAAACATTGCGCTCGTCGCCTGAGACAAGATGTTGAGGTTCATTACCTCACTAATTACACTAACTACAGCGCCCTTGAAACCGGAACACAGTAATGTTTGCACACTACTGTTTGGCGGCAGAAATAGGCTCGATGGTGATATCGACCTAGACGGCCTCCGGGAATAGAGGCCTGCTACCAGTTGCTGAGCGTAATATAAAATTATACTTGAATTTTGTCTGAAAAAATCCTTAAGAGCAACCGCAACCGCAAATGAGTTGCTATAGCAACCGTTACTATAGCAACCGCATAAATAATATAAAATAAAAATGTTTGTAAAAGTTGTGAAATAAAATGATGAAGGATCTATGAAATTCAAATAATAAATGGCCTGTAAACATCTACAAATCATTCCGCGTCGAATGCTCATGTCCCCGTGTATATAAGTTCACTAGTTTTTACGTGATTGGCGAACAAACCAATTTTCATTATATATATATATATATAAGAATTTCATATAGCCATCCGATTTCAACGATCTCGACGATATTATATACACACACAAATAAATAGCAGGACTAAAATTCGTTGAAATCGGAGGTCTTTTAGAAAATTTTAAAGTATACCAAAAAAAAAAATACGCATATAAAAGTTACACTGTAATGTACTTCTGTATGTACTGGGTCGTAGTATTAATTAAAACAATATATATTAAATGTATAGTTTATAGCTCCGCCACTTCGAGCGACACCGTGCAGTACTACTGACCCATTATAATACTAGAACGAAACATCAGAGCTATACCATAACAATATGTAGAAATTAACGCCTACCCACCCACATACCAAAGTACGAGGGTAGTTGTATTATTTCCCGCTCCTCTCTGATGCTATTTACACATTTAATATATTCTGTACGAACAAATATATACAATATAAACATACCGTTAGTAAGAAAAAAAAAATATTGAGTATATCTAATGTGAGTAGGAAGTCTCTGTTGCCGCAATTCCGCCGCTGAACACTAGTTTTCAAACATTACTGTGTTCCGGTTTGAAGGTCGCTATAGCTAGTGAAATTAATGACGTAACGAGAGATCTCATGTTTAATACGACGAATATAACGCAGAGCAGTGTGCCATCCTATCACTAAGTTATAGGCGGGCTCACCATCAGGTGAACATCTCAAAAGCGTAACGTCTACCTGATTCAACTAGCATGAAAAGTTTCATCATCGTCATTATCATCAGCCGATAGATGTCCACTGCGGGACATAGGTCTCACCTAAAGATCCCTACATCAACACCGCCCGCGTCGCCGGGCACCAGGATCCGTCGTTTATAGGAGTTCACATTCTTCTTAATCGCTATCACTCTTGACAGAGAAAACGTGGTCATCACTTTAGGCGTTGGTCGCAAGCTTGACAACACATCGCCATTCCTCACTAATAGCCGCCTTCCCAGTGCATTATATAGAGGCACCGATGATGTGCAATTTACTCCAATTTTTATCTGCTCAGTCCATCTTATAGGAGTTCACATAGGGTGATGAGGAGTTTAACTGAATAAAAATCTCTACACAACCCTGACTAATCACAGCGAAGCAGGCATCTATCCTAAGATTTGGCACAGAAATAAAAAAAAATATTTACCTCGAGCTGCTCCATGTGATGCACCATAGAGAATGGAAGTACTGATAAATTATGAAACGACCGGACGCGAAGTGAACACAATCATCATTGACCGGCGCCTGCATGATGCGAAGCTGGGTATTCACGCGCCAGCCGAACTCGGCATTGAGAATTATCAGTGTAAATATATTATTGATTACATAAACAATTAAACCGCAGCTCCTATTTCTGCGTGCAAACATTACTAGGTTCCGGTTCGAAGGGCGCTGTAGCTAGTGTAATGGCTTAACATCTTATGTCTCAAGGCAAAGAGCGCAATACGGTGCTGTGAATACAATTCTACCGACGTTCGACCAGCCACGAACGACCAGCTCGTCTCGTGGCTTCATTAAATAAAAAAAAGGAATCTGAAGACTATTTATACACATCACCAGCCAAGTGCGGGTAGGGGGATGATTAACATACCATTCGCTAGTGGTAAATCTCTGTTGCTGGAGACCGCCTAGATAGGTACCACCGCAGCTTCTATTGCAACTGACGGACAGTACTGTGCACACATAACCGAGTTTCGATTTGAATGACACTGTAGCTAGTGAAATTACGTTTTTATTTCGTCTAAGGCGACGAGCACAATATGGTGTATCACTTACCATCAGGTGACCGTCTTATACTAACATAGGTTTGCTTGTTAGCTAACCTAATAGACCATAGGTTGTATTTTGGTCTCTATTTAAACGGTCCTTGTTAGACCTTAATGGAAGTCGATCATGTAAACTTAATAGACGAGATGAACGTTGCTGAAACCACTCGAGCCGTTGTTCGGAACCGCTGCAGCTTGTTATCCGGGCCGAGGGCGCTTTGAGATTGGTATGAATAATTTCTGTGTCAAGTGTCCATTCGGATTATGTCAAGATGATCGTTCCTTGACTCGGGAAATTCATAAAGAGGGCTTCTGCTCAACAATGGCCGTAAAATCCAATATTTTTCCGACGATAGTACAGATATGGATGTAAACTGGTGGTAGGTGGCTTTGATGCCGGAGACGGTCTAGGTAACACCGCAGCGACCAAACATTACTGTGTTCTTGATCATGTGCGAAGTACGAAGGTAACTAGTGGTGTTGATTCAACGAAACTTGACAGTATCTCAAGGTGAGGAGCATTATTAGGTGTACACCATCCCTGTTAGCACCTCTGGTGTCAACCACCATTGACGTCGTATAATATACCAGTGAAGTTCATTGTACATCGCTCAAGAAGACAAATATCCTTCTTTATTTTATTTAAAGAAGCAACGAGACGAGCGAGACGTTCACCTGATGGTAAGTGACCCACCTTTCCATAACGCGGCTCCAGTTAGGATGAAATACACAGCACCACATTATGCTCGTCACCTTGGAACAGATATTAAGTCTCGTTACCCAAGTAAGTACACAAGTTACAGCGTCTTTCGAACTGGATTACTGAACACTACTATTTGACGGTAGAAATAAACGCTGCGGAAGTGCTCACCTTAGATGGTCTCCGACAAAAGACACCTCCAACCAGAGGAACCATTCAACAGACGGGTTTATATGCGAAGACGGTTTCGTCTTCTACTGGGAACCGTCTTTGTTACGATCCGGCTCGCGCACCTCTTGTACCATGATGTGAGCACACGAGGAAATATTAACACCATCATAAACCACGGAGAGGTAAACAACTCTATGGTAAATAGGTAAACCTGTCAAAACAATGACGTCACGCCAATAAAATTATTGAGAAGTTTGCTCGGGTAATTTTATTCAGAATAACTTGACGAGAATCTCGGCAGGCGGGTGTATGGCTGGCTTTATGCATAAAACATAAAGACGGAGGGGGGGTGGGTAGAATAAAGATATTATGCTTACAGCGACGCGGCGGCGAGAGGGAGGCTCATCTACCCCCCATCCTCCTCCAATACTAATACTCTGTATAGATATTAATATTGTTTTCAAGGAAATAATTAAGTATGACGCCATTTTTCTGCCCACAAACTAACGTACTTAATTTTTTTCTTTCAGCGATGGAACGAGCGGAAAGTTGACCTGATGGTAAGTGATCCACCCGTCGGTAACAATTACGCCACATTGTGCTTGTCCCTTCGAGACATAAGTTGTTACTTCCTGTTACGCTTGTAATTTCACTAGCTACAGCACCATTCAAACCGGAACACAGTAATGTTTGCACAGTACTGTCTGTCAGATGCGATAGGCGTTGCGATGGTAACTACCTAGACCGTCTAAAGCAACAGAGACCTAACCACCAGTCAAATATTAGTTTAATTCAACTGATAAATATTTGTTATATTCTCTATCATGTAATATGCGTGTTTCTATTATATGTGTGATATTTATACCAGTAACAATAATTAAAAAAAAATAAAGTCCTGCTCTTCAAATAGATGTTACATATATATATATATATAAAATATCAATTTCTTTACATATATATATATATATGTATATAAACATAAAACGGTGTAGCAAGTCGTAAAAACGTTATCCCGCGCCGGAAAACTTTTATCAGTTACGAGATAAAAACTCATATTTTTTCGTAACATGCTACATCGTTATATATTATAAAATATATATATATTATGTATATATATATAATTGATTAAAGATTTAGCCAAAAGCGTAACCTCATAGTTACGGTTAAGGAATGTAAAATCTCCTACCTCGGTCATGTGCTCCATGATCAGCGATATGATCTGCAGTTAATTATAATGAGTAAAGTTTCTAGAATACGAAAGGTGGGGAGAAGGAAAAAGTCATGGTTGAGGAATATCGGGGAATGGACTGGCATATCTGTGGCGTCAGAATTGTTCCGCCGAACCAGAGACAGAAAGGACTGTACCACGCTGATCGCCAACCTTCACTAGTCGGAGAGGCACTTTAAGAAGAAGAATATAAAACTAGCAATTATTGTAGTGTATAAAATGTAAAAAAAAAACCGAATAAAGTACACTTATTGGGTCACAATACTCGACTGCCCTGTAGTCTCGGATTATAATGAATACGAATACGAATAGGAATAGAGTAAGCCTTGCCTGTCGTAAAAGGATATTCAAAGGGTTTTCGGATTCGCAGACTCTGAAGATGGGGGTACTGATTGCCCTCTAAACGAGCGCGGGGTGAATGAGAATTATGAGGTGATCTCATGCTTGTCGTAGCGAAGAGGGGAGCGTTACGGCACTCCCCGGGACACGCTTAGGCACAATGCAGTGCAGCACCAGTGTGCTCCGAAGGAGATCACGGCGCTTCTGGCAATGCATCGAGCATGACCACTGAGGGGTTTTTGGTGGGTACAAATCCCACATAAAATTTTTTTTCGACAGCCAATATATGTCTCCACTGTTGGGGTACAGGCCTACCCTCAATATGAGGGCGATGGGCCATAGTCACCACGCAGGCCCAATGCGGATTGGTGACTTCACATACACCTTAGAACAACTTCTAATTCATGTGCACGTTTCCTCACGATGTTCCCCTTCACCGTTTGTATTCCGCTGTTGTTACTTAAGTACACAAATGTACATAACTTAAATATTAAAGTCACCGGAACATGCCGTGAATCGAACCCGCGACCTTCGGAATGAAGGCCGCGCGCTCTAACCACTAGTCCATCAAGCTACACCAACAACATGCATATCCTTAAATCTAAAAACAAAACATTTATGAAGTAAGTGGCTGACATGCCACTTACAGTCATACACACAACATACATCACACATAAATTCCATTGCAACTAACAACAAATAAAATTTGACATAAACAAATAGAATTATAAAAATCTTAAAAAAAATAGTAAAAGAATTAAATAACGCAATCTATATATATATATGTGCATGTGTGTGTGCGTGCGCGTGTGTGTGTGCGTGCGCGTGTGGGTGTGTGTGCGTGGGGGCGTGCGTGCGTGTGCGTGTGCGTGCGTGTGCGTGTGCGTGTGTGCGTGTGTTTGTATGTATAGTGCCTCCAAATAAAAAGATTTAATATCATTCCAAACAAAATCTATTATTATATTGTATTCTACGAAACGAGGAGACTAGCGAAAGACATTCACCCGATGATAAGTGATACGTGTAACCATAACAACGTAGCGCTAGTATGGCTGTTGTATAGACAGCACCACATTGTACTCATCACATTGAAACATAAGATGTCTTAAATGTCTTCATTTTTTTTCTTACGTGGGGGGCAAGGCCTTCGCGTACCTGCTTGCCCGGAGACAGACAGGTTATGTTGAATTTGCACCGACTAAAACCTTCGGCGCATTACGGTAGGGCGACGGGAACGCGTTCGCACACCTCCGCGAGCCCGCCAGCGCCGGCTGCACCATGCAGCTCCACCTCGGGTGGGAGAACCCAGCTTTTCCACCTCTGTAACGGCGCGCCCTCCTCTCAGCCTCTTATAGTCACCAGCGAAACGGATTCCCTCCAATCCGTAACCCGGAGGCCATAGGAGCCTACAGAGAAAACTCCCGACACTGCGGAAAATCTTGAGTTCCCTTGCCGCCCATACGGCCGTGGAGCATAGGGAGAGCGGCGAAACACAATACCAACTCCTCTCCCTTGAATTGGAACGGAGCTCATCTAGAACAGCCACTGTAGGTTCTTCTTAGCTTCACCGTTGTTGATCAAGCCACGGCTACTAAGCTCCGCCGCCACGACATAGCGGGAACCTGTTCAAGGATGCTGGGGTGCTGGGGTGCTGGGTGGGGATGGGATTTCACAAGCTACAAAGCCTTTCAAATCGGAACATAGTAATATTTATATACCACAGATTAGCAACAGAAATTGTACCATTTTATCCCATTTTATATATACCATACGAAAAATGCTTAACCATCAAGAGGAAAATGTCTTGCTAGTAATAGTGACGTTAATTAAGTTAATTTTAACCTAACTCTATTCACGTTAAGGTCTAAAATGCATTGGTCTACCATGGTCATGCGCAAGGCTCTTGGATGGAACGAAGAAGGCCATTTACCACTTGGAAAATAATTTCGTTCTCCAAACGGTTGAAGTACTATGGTAAGCGGTTACGTCCATTATACTCGTACAACTGTGTTTCAAGTTTAACACTTATTTCACATTTTTAACTTAAACTAAAGATATAGAAACTTCAGAGAGGAGAAATTTGAGGTCGAACGGGCCCCGCACAACAACACACGGGACCCCAAGGCAACCTCCCTGGTCGTAGGGTACCCTACTAATCGACAAACAAGGCTCTGACTCCCACCAACACGCATTAGACCATGGTAAAAAATAACCCAAATTCCCCATATGAACCCTTACAAACGAAGGTCGCGAGAAGACGCTGGATGAGGGCAGCGCAGGACCGATCGATGTGGAGATTTTTGGGGGAAGCTGTAGACAGCTATAAGCTCATAATGATGATAAAGAAATATCAAATAAACGGTACAGGAACAATTTTTTTTATATTATATATAAATATTTATATTTTGATAAATTCTAAATAAATAAATATAATTTATTATCAAATTTCTTTGTAACATTTATAACTATCTGTGTAGTTAATATTTTATACAATAGGCCTGTCTGTAACAACGTGACGCTAGTTAGGAAGACTACACTGCACCACATTGTGCTCGTCTTAAGACATGGCTGTAGGTCTCGTTACCACAGGAATTTCACTATCTACAACACTTTAAACCGAAACACAGTAATGTTTGCACTGTACTGATTGACGGCGGAAATAGTTGCGTTCCTGTTTAGACGGTCTCCAGCAAGAGACCCACCATGAGCAAACTTGTGGATTATTCGTTGAATTAACTACTTATCATCTCGAGAAGACTGAGCTGACTGAACATGAGCTATAACCTTCAGCTATAATTACTGCTTACTATCCGACCCTATTCAGTATATAGAAGTAACTTAACGTATCTATGGTACCTACTCTATCATCTGCAACGTTCGTATTTATCTTTTGTTTCAGCTGTAGTATTGCAGGGGGGCGCGGGGAAGTATATTCGTTTTATTGATTAACCAGCTTCGAACGTTGGACGCTGTGTGAAAGTAATACGATACTCCTGTATAGGATCTGAGAAAATAAATTAAGCCGATTGTAATCCATTCGATAATATATACATGTAAAATAATAAGGCTGTTTATGGGATTATAAATTGAAATACGGATATCAGGATTATTAGATTATAGGGGTACGAAAACATTGATAATCAAGAAGAATTCACAAAAAGGTAGAAGCTTATTTAAAAAAATAAGCTAGATATTTAAAAAAAAATAGCTGTTCCTTCTCACACTTCGCTGGCCATAAAACCTACGCAATACCCTGTTGGAAAGGAATTTAGTGAAATCCATTATTAGCTGATCTCTAAATGACAGAAGTATTATCTTTACCAAATTATGTATGTTTATATGTAACAGTTTCGGAGATCTCGTAAAGAATTTCTGGATAACATATATGTATGGGCGTGCGCTCCTTACAGGCAAATAAGCACCGCATACCCTGACTACTCCATAAACCTATTAATATAATAATCTCTCAAATTCCTCAAAAGTTACACAACTATGCTTTCATCAACCGGTAGACGTCCACAGCCAGATATAGGCCTTCCTAAAAGATCTCCACATCAGATCGGTACTCGCGTTGCTCGAATCCAGTGGGTACTCGCGACTCTCACCAGATCGTGGATCCACCTTGTGGAATGCCTCCCAACACTGTCTACCGGTACACGAACGCCAAATGCTTTGACTATTGCTAAATTAGTTTTAAATTGGTAAGTTCATTTTTAAGTATAGACGCAAGCACTGAGTTTTTAGGGTGTTTTACATACCCTTACGAAATCTCTGTGCACGTCTCTGTATAAATATATAAGATAAGCAATAACTGCTTAACAATAAATATACCTAATTGTTAATATTATACATTAATGTATATATGTTACAAATGAATTTCTATTAAAGATTTTTTTTTTTAAGACACGATACGAACCGGACTATATTGGTCGTGAGTAGCACTAGTACATAATAATGAGATGTTCATACAACAAATTGCTTTAAATGCCATTACTCCTTAGATTTTGTCTCCTTACACCAGTAGTGTCCTTTAAACCGAAACACAGTTTTTTTTGTACAATGCACTACAATGTGCTTTTGAGATATAAAATGTTCTCTCCCTACTCCAGTCCTTTCAATAGCTACAGCGCCCTTCAAGCCGGAACAATAATGTTTGCACAGTACAGTTTAGCGGCAAATATTAGAGCTATGGTAGAACCTAAAAAGGGTGCTGTAGCTAATTAAATTACAAGGGTAACGAGACTTAACATCTTATGTCTCAAACCGGCGAGCACAATGTGGTGTTGTGTATATCATCTTAACTAGCGCCACGTTATTATGATCTGGCGAATCACTATCAGGTGAACGTCTAGCTCGTTTCATAGTGTCGTCGATTAAAGAAAATGACTAGACTATTTGCTTTGAGGACACCTTTTTTGTAGGAGTTGTCCTTAATTATCTTTTCCCTGTATACACATTATAACATTTTATAATTTTAAGGAAGTTGTGCATACATACATTTATAGCATAACAATATTATGTATCCATATATAGCTACTATAACGATTTGATTATACTCAAATTATTGAGATATAACAAAGACAATTTTTACATGGCTCGTTAATACTACATAACATCATTATAGTACTCCAAAGAATTGGATTCAGCTGCTTAATTATAAACCTTGGCACCTTTTTTTTACTCTTTCAAATTGTTGAGTATAAAATTTAGATTTGCAATTTAAATTACAGACATACATTTTATCAGCAGTTAATTATTTAGCATATACACATGTGCTGATAACAAGTGTTTAAGTTAATTAGACTGTGGTTTGAATACATAATGCTGTATAGATTCAAACACAATCAACAATATATTTAAGTGAATAATATTGAACTGCATTTATTTCATGTATTCCTTTCCGTGAACCACATTAGGTAACTAAAAGAAATAAAAGCTCATGTCAAATGTTTGATTAACGATTACATTTGTGCATAAAATCTATTTTTTTTTGCATAAAATGACATAAAAGTAATATCTTTATTTATGTGAAAATCTCACATAATAATACAAAATTTAATGCATTAATGTAAATAATTAAAAATAGTCTTATTTTATGTATGTATCTATTTATTTAATTTAAATTGAACTTAAATAAATAATAAATAATTTGTTGATAAAATCAGAATTGTTATAAATAACAAATAAAACTTGTGTTGTTTTAATGTTTAAATTTTAAGAAATAATCGCTGAAAAAAATGTTAACATGAATTATATATTTCGTAAATAAAATGTACTTAATAATAAAAAGGTAAAACAAAAAAATATATATTTTTATAAATTAAAATTTATATACCATACAACTTCAACCCATAATCCCAAAATCTCAGACATAACATTTATTTTTATCTAATCTTGAATTTATATGTTTACACCAATAAACATTGTTTATATTGTTTCATTAAATCTAATAGCTGTACAGATACAACAGATAAGAATTCAGATTATAATTTGAATGAAATGAAATTAGTATGAATTAATTTCAAAGCTAAAAATAATACGAAAGTATTACAATGGTACAAAATAATTAAGCGTTAGAAAAAAAAAAATATTCAGCGCGCGACACGTTTGCACTCACCTCCGATAGTAACGGAGCTCTATCCAGGTGTTCCGACGATGCAAAAGCCGATTCGAAAAACGCTCCTCGGCTCCTGGATTCGTAACGAGAGCCTTCATCATCCCACATTCTAGCTTCAGGCTCGTCAGACATTCTGGCGCCTTGTTATTGCAAAAACACTAGTGTGAACTTCCTATAATTTTTAACACATTTATGTGTAGTATTATAAAAAAGTTTAAATAAACATCATAATTAACAACTCTAGTGAACTAGAATTGACATCTATTTATTACGAATAAAATTATTTTAATTCACAATTTCGCAATAATCACACGACTAACTGCAGACAACATCGCACAGTAAATAAAGGCCTTTGAAGAGTGAAGTCATAGTCAGTCGCAGGATTTGACAAAGTGAACAGTTCTGAAACTGAGTTATAGATTTATTTTATTATCTTTGCAAATTAGTAATAATTAAAAAATATATTGCGTATTTATTGTAAAAAGTTAAGGAATTGCTAATAAACTAAATATTTTTAATTTTCATCGACAGTAAAGAGAAATTTCTACATTTTCAACTATAAAGTTAAAATTACAACATTGCTAAAGTTTCTGCACGATAAAAAACTGACATTGACGTCAAGCAATCTGCAAATAACTTCAGATCGTTCATAATACGTTTTAGCGGAAATTTGAAATTCATTAAAAATTTTCACATAAATATTTAATTTCTTTTGCTTTATATTTCTAATAAATTTAACTGAGTTTGATTTTTAAGTTTCTAAACATTTTATAAACGATATCTATTAATCTCGATAAAATTTAATTTTATGTGAGAACCTAATCTTATAGAGTGCTAATTTTATTTCCGAGTTAAAATGTCGTATTAGAATCATTCAAATCATTAACCGATTTATTAGTGACATGGAATATTCATAGTTTCCGGTACCACATAGTCACAAAATCTATACATAAACTTTTGAGGACAGAAATAATTGCTACTCACTATTGCATATATAAGAATCTCTTATCTTTAAGAATTAAGTGTACATTTTATTTTTTAATGGTGTTATATTGTATAAAAGTATTTATCTACATTTTAAGTCTAGAAGGGTCGCTATGAAATTATTGTTTTTATTCAGTGCGTGAAGATATAAGCCAATAAAACAAATTTGCCTTTTTATAATTCATAATTTAATATTTTACATAATATTATACGTTATCATTAGTTACACCGTCAAATGCAAAAGCCTGCCATTTTTATAAATGTCTAGTTTCAAATAAGGCGATTTTGCTGTGCAAGTTTTATTTGTAACATATATATAACTGCATACAACTTTATAACGAGTTAAATGTTTTCATAATGACAATTATTATTTATATTAAAAAATTTAGTGCAATATAAACAAATTATGAAATAGTGAATAGTTAAACATCGATATTTAAACAAATTACGCTAAACATTCCATTTCCATTTACAAGGCTTTCCTTCATTCCCTCATTCATGTGTTGTTAGACCAAAAAAATAGTTACATCAGACATATCAAAAGCTTTGCAACGTTTAACTCACATTTATAAAAACTAATAAATATATTTTACCTATTGAATAGATTTGCTAACGAGCATATGAAATAGTCTTACAATTTTTTTTAAGTCAATGATATATTAAAGGAAATGGATTTGTTTAATGCGAAACACTTAAAATTTATTATTATTTAATACAATATTGTTAACATTGCAAAATTTGTAATTTCACTTCGGTACAATTAAAATGGTCCCGTTACAAATAGTATTGAATGTATCAAAAAAACCATAATTAAGAACATTTTCACTAAAGCGATGTACAGTTTCGAAACCTTGCTTTAGATACACCTATTGTTTTATCTAAAAATGATATCATGATAGCTTCATTTTTAATACAAATGAAAAGAATAAAAAAATTGAACATTTTCCTTACGATATATTTACGATTTCAACTGGCTAGTCTTTATATTATTAAAAGATTAATACGCATACTGCCAAACGTGTTTAACTTACCTTTACTTATAATAAAAATATTGATTAAAAATGTTCGAATCATCTCCAACTATTACAGTGTTTAATCATCACTTTAAATAAATATTTAACATAACAGCCAATCTGTTCAGTATGTTAGATAAAAGTTACCTCTCTATATGTAAACTATACAATTTTTAATAAAATAACTTAAAAAATGTTATATTGATAATGATGATTAAATATGCGCAGGACAGTAGCTTTCCATTAACATCATTAGTGGTTGTTAGGATGTTTCGCCACGAGACACAACAATAGGTCTAATTAATAATTTTAATAAACTAGCTACAATGCCCGGTATATAGTTATGTTCACACATTCGTGTTCAACGAAGGAAACAGACTTTCTGGTTGTCCATCTAGAACAGTGATAATTAAACCTTTTTTTCATAAGCACCACTAATACGTTAGTGGTGTAGCGATACGAAAAAAAATTATGAAACGATTTTTTATGTGTTCACGATTGTTTAATTTTGATTAAACAGATTTAACTTCTAATGAGTGCAAAATTCAAAATGGTTTATAATAAATTTAAACGAGACGAGCTAACAACAAAAGCCTGGATGACGTTAAACCGGGTCGGCATGTATAGTAGCTGATCTAGACCATAGGATCCCAGTTTTAAGAAGTACCACCCACTTTATAAGAAAAACAAATTCAACGTCTGAACATAATAGTTAATTATATTAATTTTGTTTGTCTCTTATCTTTCAATAATATATAAATAAAAATATAACAAAGCTTCAGCGCCTATTAACAGACGATACCATTACTGGTGGAAACCTATGATCTATACAGACTTGGTTCGATCAACTTAAATTACTAAATTAATCGCAAAATTAATAACTTATTTGATTAATATCTCTTCTATCTTCATTAAGATTTCAAAAACACATACTAATTGTGTCATTTGTAATTTTAAAAAAATAAAATTATACAGATAATTTAATGAACTCTCTTTATTATGTATATATAAACATACTAAAATCACCATTCCTAGTGCGTTTGAACGTCACAAACTACAAAATCATTTGTCATTAACCAATAACTATGAAAGATACAGAGGAAATTCAATATAGTCGACTATAAATAACATACGTTATAATCAGTGTGAATGAAAGGCAAAGGAACATCTTACATGCACGCTTCTTATAATTTTTATAACACTGCGTGCAGCAGCAGTGAAAATAATCATCCATAATAAGACATTCTGTAACCGAACCGATGGCGCTTTATTTTTTACCCTCCTTGCAAATTATGACGCCATAATGTCCCAGGCCTATTTTATAACCCTTGAACCAAAAGAGGATTGCTATAAGTTTAACATATGTATGTATCTTCACCAAAACAGGTGAATTTGTTATAAATAAGTTTTACCATACATCAGGTGACATCGCCATTGACCGAAGAAGTCCCATTAATCCGGTGAATAGGTGTTTTAGTTTAGATTATTATTAAGATTTTGCATCTACAGCATAGACAATACAAATTACATAGATAAAGAACACGACACACAGACAAAAAAAGCTGTAAAACATATTTTAATTGTTTCAACGTTCGCGTTGTTTGGAATGATATTAGTTAAAATAGCAAAAAATCTATATTTCTTTAGATTAGTATAATATATGAAATCTTTGATTTGTTCCACTACCGAAACTTGGGAGTCTTCTCATAAGAACGAAGTCGTAGAATTAAAAAACTATGTTTAAATTAATTTAAATTTTAACTATTTATGAAAACTATTTAAATGAACTATACTTACGAGAGTCGCTCGCCGTGGTTTATTAGCTAATACTTTTTTTAAATGCGCGCAATTTTAGACAATATAATATAATCCATTAATATGCCGCGAATACAGAAAACGTGAATACGGAATATACTTTTTTTTTATTATTCCAGTTGACTGCATTTATAAAGGATATTGGGTTGGATAACCTATTGGAATTCTTTTATTATGTATGTACCTATACTATAAAGGCCGCGAATGAAGGAAGCGCTAATAAGGAGCTTTTACTGTACAGTAAATCTGACATCATAAAAACATTGCTGTTTCTGCTGTCATCATATGAGAACCAGCATGTTTACTGCAAACATATATCTCATTGCCTCCTTGATATATAATATCATGTAAAAGTGAAGTTGTGTAAGCCTTTAGCAGATAAGAAAAAAATAACAGAAAGATAATATCCTAGAAGTAACGAAAAAAACATTGGTCCTCTTCTAGTCAGATACATTGAAATAAATCGATCTGTTGCCTCTTTTATCGCTTAACTAGCTTATCTAGTTTTCAAGTATATAATACATGAATGGAATATATTTATACTACACGATTGATCGATAAGCGATATGTGAGAGCGAATCACATCTCGTTATTTTAATAGTTCATTGAACTTAAGAATTTCTTATATTTACGCGAATACTACAAAGTTAATTTAATTAAAACGGATATTATCGAGTTTTTAACCTATTTAATACTTGACGGGAAACCGTAAGTTTTAATTAAAAGCTGTGATAACTATGTTGTCAGGACATCCGTCGCCTAAGTCTTACAGAAGCCATGTGCAGGGGCATTCACATAGATTTCGGGTAGGCTATACATATCGTACCAAAAATCTCTGCACTTGTCTATAGTTAAAAATAAACTTACCTACTTCAATTTAACATAATCGTTACTTTTGAATGAGTAGAGAGATTATGATTTAGATAGGTTTAATGAGCTAGAGAATACAGTGCTTATTTACCTATATGCAACGCACACCCCTGATCATGTCCACTAAATCACCTGCAGTAAAACATTAAAGACCTAGTAGTAATAAATAGTTAAACGAAATAAAATCCGTGATATTTAATTGCATTAAATCATCAAATATTGTTTTTTTTTTATTATTAACCTACTATATTCAAATGAACTCTTACAGCGTTATATGTAACAGCGAGCGATCGCGTAAGTAGATTTGAATAGGGGGCGCACTTTAGTATAAGGTGCCGACTGGAGGGTTTAGGTTAGGTTAACGGTGGTGATTTCGGTTAGACGACAAGCACTAGGGGATCGCTTATCATAAGGATGACGGCGGGCCTTGGGGGCCCGCGATGGCGATCCCGCCGCCGTCCAGACGCGGCCAATCCACGAATTCCTTGCCATGTCTGAAATGATATAAATAGTTTTAGTTTATAAAAAAATATTTTCGTGAAGATTTTTTTATTTATATGGAAAAATGGGTTGCACGAGATATTTTTTATATCAGCACCTTAAGTTTTTTTGTGTGGTGTCTTTTCTTGAGCCAACGGGGCTGATATATACCTAAGCGATAAAGACCCTATCAAAAAGAAAGAATAATAAATAAAAATCTATGGTCAACCCGAAACCTAAAATACAACTCATTCCTTCATTCGGAATTTTGAAGATAAATAAAATAATTGAAACTAACTTAAATTCAATATTAAAGTAAGAAATTGTCATTTATGTTCGTGGTATTATTGAATAACATAAGTGTAATTAACACTTACATGATATATAAAGTGACATAAAAATGTCTTGAAACATCATAAATGTTTGAAAACATCACATTCCGTCGGTTTATTAAATAAAACATATTACCTGAATATAAAGGTGAGTGTTGCGCCGACTGCAGCACCCCAGAACATGAGGTAGAGAAGTACCTCGCTATTGTAACGCGAAGGCAGCACTGCGCTTGCGCAGAACATCGACACTGCGACAAGCAGCACCGACGGGAACTGTGCAAAACAGGGTAATCATTTTCTCGGATGTTTCTTTTTTAATAATGTCGTAACAAACTCATATAAACAGCTACTTTGGGAATTCGGAATCATAGTTATCAGCCCATATACATCCCCCACTGTTGGACAGAAGCCCCAAAATTCTCCACGCAGACACCAACATTGACACCATTACTATTATTACGACAAAAAAAATCTCAATTCAACGCGGAATTGTTTTTTATTTTTAATTTATCATAATTTATTACAGAATGGTCTGATTTTCATGAACCTTTGTTATCAGACTGGACCATAAACTTGGTTCGAATAAATTCCAGCGTTAAGGATAGATTAATTTTGCACCTGTTAATTATTTTATTAAACCATATGATTATTTTAGTTTAAAATAGTAGTAGTTAAATGCAGGTTGAGATATATCAAATGTTTACAAATGATGTTCTCTTACGATATTTTTCTTCGCAGGAAATTCCAACCTCAGCTGCGCTGGAACTCGCGTCTCCTTGATACTTACGAACTAAGCCATTACAGCTTCACTTTTCTTTATTTATAATTTTTTTATTTAGCTATTCTTTGTTTAGATATATACCCATTACACAAAGAGAAAAGAACCTTAATAAATATATATTTTTTTTACCTACTAATATAACTAAAACATTTGACTAAGAATAAAAGTGAAACTAAATTTACAAGCAAATAATTAAATGTTATATAAATGGGAATAAATTTTAATATTTTACTAAACCTTTCATTTGAACATATTTTAAAAAAATATCGATCAGTAGTATGTAAAATGTTCATCAGTTGATTACTTGGATTAATATAGAGAAAGCGTTATGCGATAGTATACGCTGAAACATCATTACAGCATCTGTGGCATACTTACAGTAATATACTTCCAGTCCCGGTCTCGTCTCAGTGGACAGGGTACCGTGTTCCCCTCACCGTCGGTAATTACGTATTTTCCAAGAAACAGGTCAATTGAATCCTGCAGATAGAAAAAAAATGTGTAATAAAGTGGTGATAATTATTACATTACTTTGGAAGGTGTCTTTTATGTGGGTACCGTCAACCTTATAGTCGAATGTTAGTAAGAATAGAACTAAAATGAGTGCTGCGTAAAAGGCGACTAAAAGACCTTCATATTCGCGACCAATAAAAATGATCACCCTTTCAATTAGCAAGCCATTAATACCATGTAAGATTGCGAGTGCTGATGATAATGACAATGGCGAATTTAACCTGTCGGAATCCGTCGCTAAAGTTGTTCTTGTAGTATCTGGTGAGTGAATTGATGCCGTCGCGGATGGCGCCGATTCGTGTTCGTTTTCCGGTGCGCGTGAAGTCGGTCTTCAGTGCGCTAGTGCCGGAATACTGGCACGAAATCATATCCGCGTGATCCGCCCACACCTGCAATCGTCACAACCACTATTAGTAACATGCGCCTGGTCATCGCGACATTTCATCGGTCTCTGTTGCCGCAGTCAGTCCATGTAGGACATTACAGCACCGATCTTTCCCACCAAACATAAGTGTGCCAATATTACTACGCTGTAGTTTGAATAAGTTAGTAGCGAGTAAAATTACTGGGTCAAGAGTTGACGTCATATTTCTAATGGCTACGAGCACAATACGATACAGTTAAATTATCCTAACATTCATGACATTGATATAGGGGCGGGCGTATTACTCACCATCAGGTGAGCGTCCTGTTCGTCTCGTCATGTCGCTTCGTCAAGCATTTTGTATGACATCCGTTTACCCGCAAGCGTGATGGAACAATTAGTTATAGCTGTCTGCTTGTGAAAGAAGGGCTTGAATCCCTTACAATAACGTACAAAGCAAGGACAGGGGAAAATGAAAAATGGTGCTAGTTTTCAACAGTAAGCGTCTGCCGACATCCATATTTGTCTCCATTAATAGTGAGGGCCAACACAAATAAATAACCATGGGTTAAAGTATTTTAACAAAATACATTTCATCGCCATTTATTTACTGGGTGGAATCGAGAATGAATGTACGAACTCACGGCATTAAAAAGTGATTCGAGATGCGGATGCTGCTGGACGTTGGTGGTGACCGTGAGCAACAGCAGCGCCGTCTCCATCTGCCGTCGCGCGAGTAACGACTGGACCACATTGGTGCGGTCCAAGCAGTCCACGCAGTTGGTTCGGAAGAGGCCGCCCTGGCGGAGCAGCACCGTCCCGCCGCGAGAAAGGAAATAACCGAACTCGGTCTGAAAACGAATCCTTGCTGAAAACTTGTCAGAGGCAGTGTTTTCGATGGAGCCTTTGATACATCATCGTAAGGCAGACTAGTCTTTTTTACGTTTAATTATCTCGGTTTTAATTCGGCAGCTTATAACGTATCATTTACCATCATGTGATTGTCCTGTTCAACACGTCGCTCCAACCAAAAAAAATAGCCGATTTTTTAAATACTTTCAGGTGATATATTTATTTTCGACCGGATGCTTATAATTTTTTTTTTAAGACCAAACATAAAATTATATACAGTACTTTGTTGATTATTTTCTGTTGGAAAGAGCGATAAGAACAAACTAACCACCTCGTCAAAGTTGGCCTGGGAAAAGGTTAAAAAAAGGCAAGGGTGAAAAAATATTTTAAAATATCGATTTTAAATCTGTTAATAATTTCAATTATATAGTATTTTGTCTACGGTTTTTTTTTATCGATAACTTTTCCTTTTTATGAAATCGCTTTATAGTAACAAACATAAACTGCTCTCTCAATGTACAGCAATAAATAGGGTGGTGAATGTTGTATACAAAAGTTAGTTTCCTCACGATAGTTCTTCACAGGATGTTTCGTAAAGTGTTCTTCAATTATTTGTTGAAGGTATTAAATATGGTAAAGGGTTTAGAGGACCTGCTCGTGCGCGATTCTGTCCATGAGGATGTTGAGGCGGTCGTAGCGCATGCCGCGGCACTCGGCGTGGAAGTCGAACGGCTCATAGCGGACACCGGGCAACGCGGCCGCCGCCACTGCCGCCCTGTACCCGCGCTCTAGCGCCTCCTCTTTACCATGCTGGTCGATCTACCAAAGAAATAAAACTTGAAGAAGATAGTGCAGTACCATATGAACTACAATTTTCAAAAGCCTACGCGCAATGGTACACGGAGTACAAGTATTAAGAAGCTGGTAGCATGGAGGTTCTCGGTTTGATTCCAGCGCCACAGGTTGTATAGTTTGATTGATTGTTGATTACAAGCGGACAAATGCGATAAGGTGCAGTGTATATCATCCTATCTAGCGCCACGTTATTAAGGGCAGTGGCATCGACCTTCAAGAAAATGTGATAATTGTCTCATCGCTTAGAAAAAAATGGTGCTAAATGCTTTCAATGTACACTCACCAAATTGACTAACACCTGGTTGCCGTACCGCTGCATCTGATCGCGTAGGTGCCTCGTATACGCGGATACGTGGTCCTCCGGCGAGAGCATCATGGATGGCTTATACTTCAGATTTGGATACTGTGACCAGTACAATGGTATGGAACCGCGAGTCTGTACGAACGAGGTCTTCTCGCCGCCTCGCTCTATTATTTGCTCCGTTTCCACGAAGTTTGCTACGTTGCCCTGAACGGATGACGAAATTAGAAGAGACCAGAAACAATAAGTGGCCTAAAATGTATTAGTGATAGATCCATGTTGCCAGAGGCAGGCTAGGTAGGTATTTATAAAAACGTTACTATCCAGGTTTGAAAAGCGAAGAATTTAGTGATATATACTGATGGTAAGTATGCTTAACATCTTCTGCTTCAATACAACAAGCACAAGCTGGTGATGTATATATCACTTCAGCGAGCACCAGGTCTTATTTTGTCGCCAATTCGAATGAAAAACATATATTCCAGGGCAATATAAATCGACAGTCAGGTGATATATTAAATTACTTAACTTAGAATTTTTTTTTCGTAACTTACCGCCAGATCCATAAAAAATGCATTTTGTCACTTTGTTATATAAATTTTCTAGCTTCTTCCATTTTTTGTAAACTGTTGACGCTGCAATATTTTTACATATACCACGCCTGCAGGGTTTACTTGGTTCTCTATAATTATAAGCTCACCTGGGCATCGACACCGCGCATGAAGAACCTAGTTCCGGCCCTGTCTATGCAGCGACGCGACACGAGAGACCAAACCAACTGGTGACCGTTCACCGTCACACGGTTAATTGCAACGACTGTCCGACAGTAGTCAAGGTTATTCTTTCAATACAATTGTATCATAATTGGCCGACAGAGCGATATAATTTTACATATAGTAAATAAGACAAGGAGAGAAGAATTTCTCTATTATCAGGATATGTTGAGAATCTCTTCGACTAAAACTTTCTCAGTCGTCGTTGTCATGGGTGAAGAAGTAGCGAGGTTTCCATTCGGATTTTAATAGCAAACTCTTAAACGCTATGCTAAAATAACTTGTTCCGAAAACTGCATAAAGCAGTCCCAGATACCCTTACGGGTCTCCTCAATGACGAGACCACAATCAGATACCATTCTAGAAGGAGAATCTACAGTTATTATTACCCATGAGGTACTTTTGAAAAGATTCTATCTAAAGTTAAAAATAGGACGTAAGCCTCTATCTATCATTAACCCTCGAGTATTTCATCATACTGCAATCTTTGACCTCTATCATTATAAGGTATAAAATAGATCATCTATTTTATACCTCATTAAGCATAAAACGATATAAACTCTGAATATTGTAGCTATAAAAGGATACAGCCTTGGATGATGGGTAGAGCAAATCTCTGGAACTGTTGGTGCATGTAATCTTTGAGAAGGTGACTATTCCACAAGAAACGAGGATCGGCACGAGTTACTAGGGACAACTAAAAATAAATCATTAAGTTTTTTATCTAATCAATTAATATATCTTTGGGGGTCCCCATAAAGGTATTATAGATTATTACTTACCTTGTCCAAGTACGCAGCATCAGAGTGCAGCCTCTGGACTGTGTGTGTTAAGTCATAACCATAGGAAAAGTACATTCCCGGAGTTTCGAGTGCAGCTCGGAGCAGCTTCTCGTAAGTATTATTGTCATCAATCTGTACAAAAAAAGGATCTATTAAAACAAAAACAGCCAAGTTTTTTCCAATATTATCAGTGTCTAGTCAGCTTACAGTTTAGTATGAATAATTAAGAACCCTCAGTATTCATGGCCAGCAGAAATAAAGCATCTACCTTGAAACATGAAAATCTTTAGTTCAATTCCAGGACTAAATACTTTTGGTTACTGGGGTTTCCGAACTCAACTATCTAGCAATCAGCTTCATACTTTAAATCTTTTGTCATAATAACATTGCTAAGTTCCAGCTATCAATACATAAGAGCCGGGGTATTCTTTCTCACACAACATTTGTAAATCAATCAAAACTTTATCTCACCTGTTTGCTTGTCAAGTGTGTAGTAGACCGAGCATATGGTATGATATCTGATCCTGCCAATTGGTAAATGTCATGACCATTCAGTTTTCCCACCTAAAAATATAATACATCAAATAATATCTGTAGCTGACATTAACGTATGAAAACTAAAAAAAAAGAATTCTTGCATAAATATATGCAGAATGTCCACATGATAAATGATATGCCTGCTCATAATCTAGGGATAGCCTAGCACTGAAACAAGTAAAACAGGAACACAGTAATATTTTCTTACTTTTCCTTGGCAGCAAAATAGTGCAGTGGTACCTATGACCATCTCCAACAATAGAAACCTATTACATAAGAAATAGATAGAATAGATATTTTATACTATAATAAAGTTATGTATAAAATCATTCATTCTTCTTTAGATCAGGTTATTATGCATAACTGCATAGCGATAAAGCATTTTAAACCATGTCTAATATAAAATATAATTGAGGTTAGATTAAAAAACATGGTCATTAAAATTTTGAATCTTAATTTAGATATGGTATAATAACTAATTGTATAGCATATTTATTAATAATTTTGATTATTCTTACCAATATCCTATACTTTGCTATAACAAGATACAATCCCGATATTAATCTGATTGTACCCAAAAATCCACACACTGGTTTATAAGCATTCACCGGAATAGGTATTTTCACAGATTTTATATCTATGGAAAAAAGATAAATATTATAAATTCCATTTTGTTATAGTCAAAATCAGTCTTTCGATTACATAGGGTAAATTGATGTATTTCTATTGTATTTTTTTTTCTCCTATCTTTCTTACTTTATCTACATTTTCAGTATCTCATTTCCTTAATTTTAATCTTTCTTGCCGTATATACTTTACTCCTTTCCGTTTCTGCTTCCATGGATCACCTCTCAGACTTTGGTTGCCGCTTTACATTTACTCTTAACTCTTATTTACGAGGGTAGGTCAATAAGTTCGCAGAATGAGGGCGAAGGGGGTTGTAATTAAAAATGAAACTATTTTTCCTCTCAAATTTGTTTAAACCATCCAAAATAAAAAAGGTTGATTATTGCTGTCAAAATAGGCCCAAATTGCAGAGTTGACTTCTTCACCGTCGCCAATTTTTTTTCCACGCAGCTCCTTTTTCATTTTAAGGAATAAATAATAGTCGCTGGGTCAAGTCTGGATTGTAAGGTGGGTGGTCTAATTTTTCAAACCCGCATCGGTGGATGGCAGCCATCGCAACATGGCACGTGTGGACGGAAGCGTTGTCGTGCAAAAGGAGCACACCTTTTGACAGCTATCCTCTTCTTTTTTCTTTGATAGCTTCTTTCAGTCTGTCCAGTAAAGAAGCGTAGGACTGTCCCGTTATAGTCACACCACGATCTTTATAATCGATCAGCAAAATACCTTCTATATCCCAAAAGATAGTCGTCAAGATCTTTCCGGCCGATTAAGACACTTTAAGCTTCTTCGAAGGAGGTGTGCCTTTTTAAGCCATTGCGTCGACTGTAGCTTCGACTCAGGTTGATACTGGTGAACCCAGGTTTCATCTCCAGTAACAATCGGGGCCATAACTTCTTCCCTACTCTCTCCACAGAGCTCCAAAAACTAGCGAGAACACTCGACACGCTCAATTTTTTGAAATGGCGTGAGTATTCCTGGAACCCAGCTTGCCCTGACCTTAGTTATGCCTAGATGATGATGTAGAATATTTAAAATACTTGTTTCGGATACTCCAAATCATTGCTACAAGCTGCGACTTCTTCAGCCGGGTATCTTCGAATTCAAGTTTTTCTACTTTTGCGACGATTTCCGGTGTGGTGGCCTCAATTGGTCGTCCGGAGCGAGAATCATTTTCAATTGACTCTCTTCCTTGTTTATAAAGACCATGCCACATGTAAACCATGGTTTTACCAGGGGCAGAGTCCGCGTAAACTGTTCAGCTGTTGAAAAATCATCTGAGCAGATTTTCCTTGCTTGGCGAGGAGCTTAATAACGGCGCGGTGTTCAATCTTATCCATGCTCGCTGACTTCTTCTCGATTCACTTGTTTGCAGGTAGATAGCTCAAAAGTTAATGACCCGATTTGGTTCAAACTTTAATTTCTAATGAGGTGCTTAACAAGTGACTACCTAGACGAATAAACCAACCGCCTACCAACCCCTCCATTCCGCGAACTTTTTGACCTTCCCTCGTATATCTTTACTTTTACATTTTTATAATACAACTTATTTCTTTATCCTTACAATAACTCTCACATTTCTTTCTCTGTACTAATACAATGTTCGTTTTTATTATTTCCGGTTCTGTGTCCACTATCTCGTTCTGTTTATTATTCGAAGCTTTATTTTATGTTTTATTTTTATTTATAATATTTCATATTTCTTTTTTTATTTAATGAAGCGACGGGACGTTCTTCACCTGATGGTAAGTGTTATGCCCGCCCATTACAACGCGGCGCTAGCTAGAATGGTATACACAGCACCACACTGCGCTCATCGCATTGAGTTGTAAGATTTTAAGCCTTGTTACCCCAGTAATTACACTAGCTACAGCGCCTTTCAAACCGGGACAAAGTAATGGTTATACGCTACGATTTGGCAGCAGAAACAGGAGTTGAGGTGGTACCTACCTGGGTGGTCTCCGTCAACAGAGACCTACCATCACTGTATTTTTTCCTATACTTTAAAAATATGTGGTAGCATTCCATCATCACTTATCAGAAAGGCGATGCTACCTGTGCTTATGTTCTTCCACAACTCTCTGGCAGTCATAACACTCCTTTTCATAGATGGCACAGAAAGTGAGTATCTGTACTACGGTGTGGTCTACTGTGAAGTCACAGAGCAGAAGGAGCTCTCCTTGAGAAACTATACAAGCACTAGGAGAACTCTCCATGCACCATGAAAATATGGGTCAAACAAACATCCAGTTCCAGTCAGTACAAGATCCGGTAGGTTGCAACAGAGCCCAGGAAAAAAATCTAACAACTTAAGTTTTCACATTGCAGATAACATAGAGCAGTCCTAATGTACTGGTAACAATTCCATTTCCAGAGACTATTACCCATTCCTTACTATAACAAAGTTATGCTGATGTTTTTAAAAAAAATGCTATTTGCAATCCTCATATTAAAGTTTATGTTTATTAAACTTATTCCTATTTATACATTATAATGTTTATTATTTTTTTGTGTTATTAAACAAACATCATTGTTATTGGTAGCTGAAAATTTTACTGTCACCCTGAAAACTAGAATGTCATCATCACCATCATCATCAGCCTATTGGCATCCATGGATGGCACACGACATTACATCCACGGATGCTAGTGCGACAGTAAGGTTCTCAAGTGGTGCCTGTGTTCCAGTAGATGTAGTGTTAGGAGGCCTCCCACAAGGTAGACAAATGATTTAGTGAGAATCGCAAAAACCCACTGGATGTGAGCAATGTTGGAGTAATTGATGTGGAGATCTTTAGGGGAGGCCTATATTCAGCAGTGGACTAGAATATAATAGTAATCAAATATAATTCTGCTGTAGAAGATGTACCACCTAGTAGCAAACCATTTATTTATTCATCCATACACTACAAGATTTTTATTAAAAAAATTTGATAGAAAGACACCAGCTACTCTCTGGGGATTGAATTTTTTTAAGCAGTTTTTAGTAAAACATTTTCACAGTAGGTGTAAAGTACACATGTACTGTTGCTAAGTCAATTAGCCTAAATAAATAACCAATTAAGAGAACAATTATTTATATATGTGTATAAAAACACTACCACCCTATTAAAATAAGAATAGTACTTTATCATTATATACTTACTATCAGGTCAAATCATATTCAAGTACAACTCTATAGCATAAATTTAAAATATTTGATATAATGTTGTGTGTTATTAGATAAATTCATCAACATTTATATTGTACCTTTAACTAATGCTTCTCCAGTAACTCGATCAATTACTAAGACCTCTGTTGGATTTATGTGGGGCTCCAAATAGAATTTATCTGCAGTTGTATAGCTAAAACATTAAAAAAATATAAATTTATTTATAAAGGCACAGAAACAAATTTGTTGTAAAGTTAGTCTCATATACATTATACATAATAATTTTTAAAGAATGGTTTTTCTAATTTTGGTTATATTAATTGTAAATAGAATTATGGAATATTCTCGCAAAAGTGTACCATAAACATCAACAATTTTCTTTCTTAAGTTTCTTTACCATTAATTATAAATGAAACAATACCATTAACAAGTGTTAATTACAAATTGATGTCCACTTTGTTAACAGTTTACTTTAAAAGATAACATCAGGTGATAAAATATTTAAGTTGTAACAAAATTTTTGATGATTTTGTTATTAAAGCGTAGTAAACATTGAGTCTTAAAAACCTTTCCATGATAATGATGATTGAATTGAACATGAGTGATGATTTATAATGTGGGAATAATTTTAAGTAATCTCTATGTTATTATTTGGTTCAAATGAACAACCTATAATGAATGGCAATGAAGTCGACCTCGGAGTTATAACAAGAAAATACTTAAATCTCCATATTTTCTTGTATGGTTTCTAAGAAAAATGTTTTTTCCGGCAGATGTTTTATAAAGAGACATTGATCAAATAACAAGTTGTTTAAAAACTTTACTCACAATTTGATATCATCGTGAATTTGTACAATATCCGCCATTTTAAAACAATTGCGTTGATTTCTTTATATTATTTTAATTATATCATAGCAATCAAATAATAATAAAGTACTGCAATCTGAGCAAGTACACGAGAACGAAAATGACAATTGATGATTTTCTGATTGATATTTACTATGACACCTGACCTGTCAGTCTATGTCCAGAATTTATGATGCCACGTTATAAAATGATTTATTGAAAAATTAAAGACATTAATATTATTTGATACCTATCTCTTAACTTTAAATTATATTAAATCATACTAATTAATGTTTTACACTAACAAACCTCTTTTTTTAAATGCTGTTAGTGTTTAAAATTCTTCATAATTTTTTGAGTCTTAATAAAAATCATTGTTAAAAATATAAGTATTTTGTTTATGCAACAAAGTAATAAAAATTTATTTTAAGACTTTTTGAAAAACCAAAACGTTATAACTTGTTTGTGTAATATAACGTTTAACATCGCATGTGTTTTTGAAAGTTAACCTTAAATTTTTATGTGTTAACGATAATGTTATTAATTTCAAGAGGACATGCTTAATAAAATGGAAGTGCCGGGATATCCCGGTCTAATAAAAACCATTGAAGATGGTGAAGAAATTGACGATTATTCCGAAGAGTCTGATGTGGAAGAAGAGGTTTGCACGAATACTTATATTACGGCTTTAACTATTTTCCTGTACTTTTAATAAGTAGTTTCTTGGCGTCAACAGTAAAAAGATTATACTTTTTCTTTCAGTATCAACCATCAAAACAAAAAGTGAAAAGAAAAGCAGACTTGGACCCCAATTTTCAATTTGTTGCTTCAGTTGAAGAATACAATAAGGTGTGTTAAACCGAAAATAAAAAAATAAGGCAACTGCTATAACTATTATCGATGTCTTATTTTACGTAATCAACAACAAATGTGCTGTCAGGGGATAAAATAACACTAGTTAATGTTTTATTAACACTATATTGTGCAAATCACCTGTAGTTAGTAGATAAACCTCATCCAAGTAATATCTGTAATTCCAGAACTCTAAAGTGAAACATAGTCATAGTTGTACACTATTGTTTGATACTTATATAAATAGCAAGGAAGACTTTTAGAGAATGCAATAATACAGATTACATGTTAAAAAAAAATATTAATAAGTACATCATTGCAGCTGAATGATACTGTGGTGTGTCATCAGTACATCAACCTAATGATGACAGTTAATTTATGTAGAGCTCCAAAAATTATATAAATTATACTCTCTATACTTGGCTTATGAACTATTTGTTTTAAAAATATTCATGTTTAAGAATCCATGGGATAACTTACATAAGTATGTAAGAAGGAATGTGAAACATACTTTGGATGATAAAATAGCTAAAAGAAGAGCTGAGGTTAAAGTACATAGTAACAATGGTGAAGTGGACACTGACTCAGAGGCTGAAGCAAAAGGTTTGTATTAATACATAAAATAAATACTATCAAAATATTTTTTTTATATAAAGTATTTCTAAAACACCTCTAACAATATAATATACTGTTGCAGTTTTTTTATATTCTTGTGGTTTAAAACTCTACATTATGATTAATTACATATAAATAATATTATAACTGTATAAAATTTTCCAGATGGTGATGTTGACGAACTTGAGATATCTGATGATGAACTGAAGAAGGATGAAATAAAAACAAAAGAAAAGAAGATTTCTAAGAAACAGAAATTAAAAGAGGTTAAAACAAAACTTTTAATTTACAAAACTGTTCCCATGTCTCAATTGTGTACCCATGCTAATGTAGTTAAATTTTACAGGAACTAAAAGAAGATGATAGTCAGGGCGCCTCTGTGGAATATGACTCTGACTTTTTCGAAGAGCCTCCTCCATATGATGATCAAGCATCATTCTATATGATGAATCTCTCCCGTCCCTTACTAAAAGCGATTGCTACCTTGAACTATGTTCATCCAACTCCAATACAAGCTGCGACTATTCCTATTGCTTTATTAGGTATGATCAATACATTATTATAAATATTTAGTGGTATAAGAACTCAGAGATAGTGTATGCAGACATCTGCCATGGCAGTACATGTTCTGATTTGTAAAACCATATACCAAATGCTCGTACCAAGAAAATGAGACTTCATATCTCATGTTCCAAGGTGAAGCAGTACATATCTTAACTAATAGAACACAGTTTTATGACATTTATTTCCATCTTTTGTACATTAGGTATATTAGCTGATAACTGACAATAACATTTAAAAAAATTTAAAATTTTCAATAGGCAAGGATATATGCGCCTGCGCCGCTACAGGCACTGGTAAGACAGCAGCTTACATGTTGCCAATTCTTGAAAGACTCCTATATAAAGCTGCAGGAGGAGATAGGGTAACCAGGGTATTAGTTCTAGTACCAACTAGAGAATTGGGTGCACAGGTCAGTTTAAGTAATACATTTTAAAATAAGTCTTTTTGTATCAATATAAACATGAAAATAATAGAAAATAAATATTGAATTTACTAAATTATAGGTGCATGCAGTGACAAGACAGTTGGCACAATTTACATCTGTTACAATTGGTCTCTCTGTTGGAGGGTTAGATGTAAAATATCAGGTATGTTATTTTGATCGCATAACAACATAGTTCTATTTTGCATGAAATTAACTGCACCTCATTACCTTAATTATAAATATCAATACCTTGACCATTGAACTATCGCAGCTATCTTCTCGTTCTGTTACATACTATATGGTAAATATCCAACACTTTGCTATTTTGGACAAATTATAAACTTCCTTTAAAATAATTATTTTTGGTTAATGTTTTAGGAGAGTGTACTACGTCGCAACCCAGATGTGGTAATAGCAACACCTGGGCGACTGATTGACCACATTAGAAACACTCCATCATTTAGCTTGCACTCTATAGAAGTCCTTGTCCTTGATGAAGCAGACAGGTACCATAATTTATTCTTTTATTTTTATTTGCAGCCAACAAAAATTTGTTATATAAGCAGACTTAAATAAGTGTGGGAGGTTTTTTAAGAAGACTACGTAATTGATTTATTATCCCTTTTGAGAGATGCTCTCCCTGATATTACAAAAACTACTTAAACTTTACAATATTAAAAAAAAAACTTGAACTATCAAGAATCTTTACTGAAACATTGCATATATGATTCAGGAAATAAAAGTTACATCATTTCCAACTGTAAACAACAATTCCCTAGGATGCTGGATGAGTACTTTGCTGAGCAAATGAAGGAGATCATCAGGCAGTGCTCTGCCAAGCGACAAACTATGCTGTTCTCTGCGACAATGAGCGAGGAAGTCAAAGATTTGGCAGCAGTCTCACTCCAAAAGCCCGTCAAACTTTTTGTCGACTCCAACAAGGATGTTGCATTCAACTTACGCCAAGAGTTTGTCAGGTATGTATATCTATATATAATGAAAATGGTTTTTCTCATCAATCACGGGAAGACTAGTGAACGTATTGACACGAGAACATGACCATTGGACGCGGAATAATTTTTAGATGGTATAGGCTATTTATTTTTTGGATTTTATAGATCTTTAAATACTACATACAGCAAAGCGGCGGGAAACAGCATGTATATCTACATGGAAAAATTTAAACTTCTGGAATAATAAAATATATATTTGTTTCATTTTACTTACTGTCAGTTCATAACGGAAATAGACGCTATGTATTTAAAAAATATATATTTTTTAAGTTAAGACTACCATTGACTAAAGCCGGAAAATCTTTGTTAAAAGAATACGTAAGGAACGCGAGTCGGACCGAGAGGCTATATTGGCGGCGCTGGTGTGCCGCACGTTCAGAGACAGGGCTGTGATCTTCGTACAAACGAAGAAACAGGCGCACCGGTTGCACGTCGCATTGGGACTGCTCGGCATAAAAGTAAGGCAGCTGGCGATAACCAATTGCTATGTAAATTTAGTGCACAAGTTGCTTATGAAAGTATTTAGATTAGCATCCATTTGACCATAATCCTGTTGTAAAAAAAACATAAGCTATTGATAGTTAAATGTGCAGTCATTATAAAGTAAACATTAAAACAACCCCATCATGATTCCAGCCTATTGTACACTGTTGAATCTTTGATTTACCACTGATCATCATTATTTTTTGGGTGAGTGATGTAAGGGATCCTGTTCAACAACTCACGGGTCCAAAGCCAACCTCACCTGGTAGTGGTGCACCCTGCTTATCAACCAACGAGGCTCTGGCTCCCACCAACCGGCATTGAGCAATGTGGTGGGAAATGGTCCAAATCCCCTCATACGACCCTTACAAACATGGAGGTCGTTGGCAGAGGCCTATGTCCAGCAGTGGACATCCATCGGCTGATGATGATGATCATATTTTTTTTATATACACTGATATATCCCTCAGAGGTCGTTGTCGACTCCTACTCCAACATTTTAATCACCGCGGTATCAGTAAAACAAGGGTCTAAAATCGCAGGTCGCGGAGCTTCATGGCGCGCTGAACCAGCCACAGCGATTGGACTCACTCAAGAGATTCAAAGATGAACTGGTGGATGTGCTAGTAGCGACCGACGTGGCTGCGCGCGGTCTCGACATACCAGGCGTGAAGACCGTCCTTAATTTCACTCTCCCTGCCACTCTAGAGCATTATATACACAGGGTAAGGCCCGAATGTAGAGGTACTCATATCTTTATCATTACTTTAGTATACTCATCAGTATTTCATAATGTGGAGACGTGTAAGGTGTCCCGCACAACAACTCATGGGACCTAAGCCAACCTCACCTATTCATGGTGCACCCTGCTAATCACAAACGAGGCTCTGGCTCCCACCAACTCGCATTGGACCAGCGTGGTAGAAAATGGCCCGAAACACCCCATATAAACCCCTACAAATGTGGAGATAATTGACAGAGGCCTATGTCCAGTTGTGGACGTCTGTCGGCTGAAGATGATGATGATGACTATGAATTGGCGGTAGGTCTCTTTCTTGCGACGAGTAATACTTTTTTTACATAAAAGAAAGTGTTAACTTCTTAGTCTGGTCTTCAGATCTAGTAACAAGATTGCAATAATTAGAAAGTTTACACTGCATTATATTGAGATCATCATTTTATTTATTTTATTGAGTTGGTAAGATTGTTTTACTAAACACTGTCAAAATAACAGTCATGGAAACGCTCAGTTCCGTTGGCAACAGTGCGCGAACTACACCATGCTCTGGGTTGAAGGTTGTTGTATGTAGTGATATCTTGTCTGGTAACCATTAAAAAATAAGCTGCAAAACAGTAGTTTGCAAACATTATTCTGTTCCAGTTTGTTAGGCATCGCTATTGTATCTAGTAAAATTACTGGGATAACGATACCTAACAATGCGGTGTAGCATAATCTTCCTCAATGAGAGTTAGTGGGAGCAGTGAAGCGTATATCTATGTAACTAGCGCCGTAACATTGAAGTCGTGCATGCGGCGTATGGCTGAAAGTTCTGTCGTATTTAAAAAATATACTTAAATAATACAGGTGGGTAGGACAGCTCGAGCGGGGAGGGCCGGCGTTTCCGTATCCTTAGCGGGGGAGGGAGAACGTAACCTGGTGAAAGCGATCGTACGGCGCGCCAAACGACCAGTCAAATCGCGCGCAGTGCCACCAGATATTGTTGCCAAATACAGAGACAAGCTTACTAGGCTTGAACCAGAGATAGGTGAGATATCAAACTGTTAATCACAGGTGTAACATTATCACTTAATAACACTTAAGAATGGGTAAGCGGTGTATTTGGAATGATGAAGTATACTAGGAAGCTATGATGGGCTTTGTCCATGGAGAATGTGACCATGAAGAAATTTGAAAACGTCATATTTATATATTACTGTTTAACAGTAGATAGTAATGTATTATTTATATTGAGGAAGAGCGAAGAAAGTGTGGATAGATTGTGTGAAAGATGACATCTGTAAGAAGAGTGTGAATTCAGATATGGTCGGCTGATAGAGGAACATGGAAGAGAGGTTACATACTGTGCTGACCCCACATAACTGGGAGAAGGGCAGGAGGAAGAAGAATAAGTAGATAGTACTGTATCTAAAAAGTCTACTATTGGTGGAGTAATAGCCAATCCAACATATTTATTTCTAAACTCATTGCTGCTTCCTGATTAGAGTAACAGGACTTATCATTTATGTCTCATGACAACGAAAATTATGTGATGCAGCATGTCATCCTGACTAGCGTCACCATTATAGACTTACCATCATATAAAATTTTTGCAAGTTTCTTTTGATAAAACAAATAATTTTTTATTATATGTTGTAGCTGCTATACTCGATGAAGAATATGCGGAGAAGCAGCTGAACAAGATGGAGAAGCAGACAGCTAATTTAGAGAATAATATTAAAAAAGAGAAAGGACCTCAGGTGGAAGTTAAGCGACAGCATGACTGGTTCCAAACACCAAAGGAGAAACGAGAGGAGAAGGAGAGGCTCGCTCTAACACGACACCCTGGAAAAGGTATGGGACACGTATATTAAAAAATAAACATTTATTTACATTAAGTTCTTATAGCAAATTTGTATTACTATTAAAAAAATGGAAAGTATAAAATTTGCTAATAATATTATTAAGGGAAGATATGTTCATATTATTTGAAATAACAAAATAAATTAAGTTAGTTTTTGGAATTCAAATGCCATCGTCATTATCAGCCAGACGTCGCCCATTGTCGTGCACAGATCTCCCTCAAAGATCTATACAGAGATCAGCTTCATTTATATATAGCCTTACTTTTACATTGAAATTGTTTGATAACAGAATACGTTAAAGCCAAAGGAAAGAAGCGAAAACACGACAATGACTCCGATGATGACGATAACAAGAAAAAGAAGAAGAAGCAAACGAAACACACGCCGATGGACACTGCTGAAGAGAGAGTGAGAAAAGAGATGGAAAAGGTGATGCCATTACATAGTATTTCCAACATATTCATGGACTAACAATGTTATATAAAAGAGTTTAATAGTATGATGGTAAATAAAAAGAATTGCTTTTAATGTTAAAATATTACCTGTATACTTTACTAGTAGCTGGCTTTATTGCCGGAGAACATCAAAGTGAGTACTGTGCAAATTTTACTTTATTTCCATTTGTTTAAAAAATAATCAACTCGTATCTTTCTACGCAATTCCGTAAACAAGTTTCATTTTTGTTTCGTTTTTCAATTTAAATGAATAACTCTCTTTGTTAAAATAACTAGGTGGCGCTACTTCAATCCCGGATGGCGAAGCGCAAGAAGAAACAGCGTCGGATAAAAGCAGTGGAAGACGACGACGATACGGTGCAGTTTAGACGCAAGCTAAACACCAAAAACAAAAAGAAGCAAAGTAACTTTGCAACGGACCTTACTGACACATCCAGGACCGCCGCGAAGAGACTCCGTTATGACGCTAACCGTGTGCAAAAAGGAGTCGGTTTACACAAGAAAGGAAAACCACCGCACAAAGGAAAGGGTCCAAACAAAAGTAAAACATTTGGCAAACCCCAGGCGCCCAAACAGGGCAGTAGAAAAAAAAATAAAAAATAAACACATTTCTTGTCTATATCATTTATAGTTTTTTTTTACAGATGATGATATGACAATAATACTTCTAGTATTTAATTTATCAGCATACTGCCCTGTTCCCACTTTATATAGTCTGTAAGTTTTCTTGACTATATTTACACCTATATTGGACTCAGGGTGTGTAGATCTGAAATAAATGAACTAACATAATCGAAGGGAATACGATAAATATGTACATGTATTAATTTTTGTAGTAGAGAGAGGAGAAAAACTAGATTTTATTAGGAGAGAGGCGTAATGGATAAATATTTAAACAATAATTTTCATATTAAAACACTTTTAACCATCCTTAGGACCTTATCACACTGGGATAATACGAAACGGCACTGCCCTGCACGTGCCACGTGGCATAAGCTATAAATATTTAAGACTATAAAATTGTAAACTTTGCAGTCGATCTTATTTCCTTGCGCTATTCCAGCTGCATGTGAATTCGATCTTATAATCCTTTCATTTATCGTCAACCCAAAATTAAGTCATTGTACATGCATATCCTCTTTTCCGTTTTATCGAGTTGATAATGTTACAAGTCGTGGTAGCTCAATGGCGATGAACTCGAATATCGCAATCAGATGACGAGGATTCTAATTCTGGCCGGAGCATGCAACTCTTAGGCAGTTTTTTAATGCCTAATGTGCATATTGTTACAATTACCACGTACTTAACCATGAAGGAAAAACCCACATACTGAAATTATCTTTGCGTGTATGGTGGCCCCAGTAAAGTTGGTGTTTATTCGCCTCTACTTACTCCTACTGGGAAAAAAGGCGTGATAGTATAAAAAAAAATTACTTTTTAGTAAATAAATGTTTTATTCATTACTAAAATTACTTTTGATATCTATAAATTCAAGTCATGAGTCATGACCGTTGCGATCAATTTTGTTGAAACAATGCAGTAATGTTGTGTATAATAAAGAATTGATGTATATAATCTCTAATATCCTTACGTGATTAGGTTTGAATACGTAAATAAAAAAAATAATAAAATGAAGTAAGAAAATACTGTATCAATTATTTAAGTGTTTTACGAAGCAGTATTGAGATCTTGGAAATAAATGACGGACTATATCAACAATACCAAATTCACACAATAAAACCAATAAGATACTACAATTTAAGCACCAAATGTCTGGTAAAATATGCATAACTTAACATTTTTTGTGTCAACAAACTTATTATTTTTGACATCAAATAACTTTAATTCGTGTTATATGGTTATATATCCGTGGTTATATGTTAAGTCGTGCGTTTTAATATGAAAACATGAGTATTTTTTTATTTAAGCTATTGTGATTTAAAAAAGATATTTTATAAGATGTGAAAATTCGCCGGAAAACGCGATTGATAAATGTTAGTATTTTGTGTTAGGGACTGATGTTAAATTTATATATTCTTCTTTCTATTTTAAAAATATTTTATTGAAAATAATTGTTATGAATTTTGGTTTTTGCCTGTTTTTTTTTTAATTAAATGAAATAGGAAGCGTAAACTCAAATATTGAAAAAAAAAAAAGTTTTACAGTTATCTAACAAGTCAAAAATATTTTATCATTTGTGTTTACAATTATAATTGGATGTAAAAAATTTTATGTAAATTATTTTGTTGTATATTTTTTATTCAAAGAAGAAACATGAATACCAGCCTTTATTTAACCAAAAACATTATATTGACATAGACAAACATTGTGGCGTCCTCCGGGCGGATGTTGTTTATGATCGACATTTTCCTTCGGAAATAGTATGTGGACGTAAATTTGTAAATTATATCATATTTGACGGATAATTTGGTGTTATTGAGTGCATTTTACAATGTCATCTAATGTAAATAAAAAACAAACTTGATGCTTTTAAAGAATTATTCGTTTCTTGGACAGATATAAGTACAATTTTTTTCTCTAGAAATATAGCGGGAAATCTTTGCTGTGACGCGCACAAACGTTGATAATTTACAGAGTAGTCGGTTGAGGTGTCGTGACAGATTGTTATGTGATTATCTAAACTTTGACGGTGGATTCGTGTAGTATATTTAGAATTGACAATGTCAGACGAAATGGCGGTGGGTGATAACGCGACAGGCGATGAAAGTATAATAAACAGTGACGATGGGGGAGCAGAGAACTCAGAAGCTGCTGGTGAGGTCAGTCCGAAGCCTCTGAATGAGACTACTGCCGAAGCAGAAGTTGCAACAGATACTGTAGAAGGTGAGTCCACTTTCACATAACCTAGTTATTAATGACTAAATGAAGAAATATACTTTAAAACTTTTAACCTGCTTAGTTAATTATAAATGTATTTTGTGTTGTAAAATTTATTTTATTTCATTACAATAATATTATTTTAGATTTAATGAACTATATTTGTGCATTTCAAAACAATGGATCTTAAAAGAAAGGTTTAAACAATTTGTTCAGCGCTGAGTTTAATCTATGATTGGCAGTTGCTATCTTGTAAAGAAATAGAGGGGCCGTTGTTCTGCTTTGGCGAGTTGCTGTTGCTTGTTAGTTGACCACATTATATTATTAGTTATTGATCAATTTGTATGATAAATCTACGTTGAACTTTTGCATAAATCAGATTTTTTTTTGATTCATTGTTAAATTACAGCCCATTTTATTATATTTGGATTATTTTATTACACAATCAAACAAGTTTACAACACAGTTTTAAACAACATATCTCAAAGTAATAAATTAATCAAAAACAATGTTAGACTCGGACTAGACAATTATTTGAGTTCAACCTGTGTGTAGTATTATGATCACTTATATAAAATATTTTTTTATTGACTATATGAGAACATGATTATTCTTGCTTATAATTTTACATGATATTGTTATTGAGGCAGCAATATTATAAGGGCAAAGGTATTTAATGTTATCTGTAATAACAGATAAATTAATGTGCAGTAAATCTTAAAATAAACAATTGCATACAAATAAAATAACTTATTATGAATATATTTTATTTATTTAAATATTAATAGTAAAATATTTAAAATGTATTATTATAGAAATATAAGTTGTACATTTACAGTAGTAGTCTTAAATGTATTCCTTAGAAATTTTATTAAACATTTAAATTTCACAGTTCGAATACTATGTTGATTGGATGAAATCGTTTTATTTATTTCTAACATTCTTCACAATACTTTATCTAAATACTTAGTGATTTGTAATAATTTAGAAATTTATATATTGCATAGAAGAAAACTTACAACTTCTGATTACATTACTTTTGGATTCATCAACATATTCTGTATACTGTGTACTACTAGTGGTACATGCAGAGTCATATTTATTCAATGTGCTTAAAATATATATTTTGTTACAAATATAATTCGGTAAACTATATTCCACCTAAAAATTAAGCATTATACAATAAAACACATTAGTTTATTTAATTGTTATACATACAATAATTAATAATTACATTTAATGGTGTATTTCATTGAAGCAAGGGGACGCAAAGACAGCTTTTTCTCTTAGTTTATTATTAATAGGTTTAATTTTCGTTGTTCATGAAATGCAACATTCACAACAGTACCTCAAAATGGTTTCTTGACATTACTGATGAAGGAAAGCTTTTGGCGAATGTTGAATCTTTCGACCAATGTAAGTGTGTTTTCAGTAATTTTACTAAACATATATAGATGAGTAGACTGAAAAGTTTTTTTATTTCAAATTTGTTAGTAGGAATCCATTTGTTCAGACGATATGACTGTCCCTTAGCTTATGTTTGGATCTCATAGATGTTAGTCTGTTCTGCTATCTCTTCGAACATTCTTCAGTGACAAATAGTAAATAAAAATTTTCTTATCATAAATAATCCAATAATGTTATTCTTAGTGTACCTGTGAATGGCATAAGCATAAGTTGATTTTCACTTGGATTTATCCATTGGTCTGGAAAGTTGTTAGTGATATTTTGTGCATCCTTTTCACTTTCTTTTTATCTCTGTATATTTAACTACTTCTTTTGTGAAATAATTTATTTTATTTAAATCGTTTTTTGTTCAACAAATTCGAGAGCAGATTTTTTACTAACCGAAAAGTTTTGATGTGACTGACTTACACTCGGACTATTCGCAATGCCATGTGTACCACCGGTGGTACACTATGTGATAACTACGCTAAACAAGAGAATTAATTATGTACTAATGATATAATGAAATATTGAGTGATGATATATCAATCTTTAGTCAAAATGTCAAATAGCCTGAATGTCAAGTCAGGCAAAAGTGGCTCGGCATAGAACATGTGAACAACAAATCAATAAATTTTTCTCATACTTTTTGTTTTAAACTATTTTAAAAGATGCCAAATAATGTAGTAACATTTTTACAAAAGAAGGATATTAAATATTTGGCAGCATTGCATTTCTTTTTAATTTTATTTACTTATTTATAGTGTGGGATCTTCACATGATGGTAGATGATTTTTCACTCGCATAACATTGTGGTGCTAGTTAAGATGATATACACTTCACCAAATTATGCTTGTTGTCTGAGATATAAGATGTCGAGTCTTGTTATCCTAGGAATTAAGTGTTATTAAGCTACAGCACCTGTCAAATCATAACACAGGAACATTTGCACATTACTATTTGGAGGTAGAAATAAGTGCAGAGGTACCCACGTGATGAACCTCAGTACCAGCGACCTACTTAAGTTACTTGTGAGTTTTGTTTGTGCTAAGAAATAACACAGGATACAATACAATAGTGTTGAAATATGCTGGATGAGACTGAAACATTTAATTTATTACATAAATATGGACATTCAATGTGATCCTGAGTATTTTTCTATAAACTATGAGGTAAATGATGTTAGTATGTTATATGATGTATATGTGGGAAGATGTGGAGAAAGTATAAAAAAGATAAATAATTTCATATTACCAATCATGGTCAATATATAATTTTTTTTTAATACTAAAGTTATGAGTGTTACATTTATTTATTAAGATATCTTGAGAACTAGAAAAATTTTAATATTAAATTGTTACATTAGTAAAAAATAAAAAAAGATTGTTTACAATTTAGTTAAGCATTTGCATCCTGAAATTTTTCTGTGGGGTGCAACAGCAACATCCTTTGGATGCATTTTTTTATATACAACGAAGCGACAAGATGAGAGGGATGTTCACCTCAACGATAAGTGATATACCTGCCCATAATATTGTGGTGCTAGTTAGGATGGTATATACTGCACCACAATGCACTTGTCAGCTTGACACAACATATTGAGTCTCATTACCCTGCTAATTTCACTAGCTAGAACTCCTTTCAAACCGGCATATAGTGATGTTTTTACACACTACTGTTTGGCAGCAGAAATAGGAGCTGCGGTGCTATCCACCTAGAGAGTCTCCTGCAACAGACCTACCACCTATAAAAGTTTCATTATAGTGGATTATTTATTTATTAGTCTGTAACAATTGTTACACGGAGAAATCAATGTATACATATTTTATGTTTAGTACATTCTGTGCTAAGCCATTTTTATTTTGACTTAAAATGGATATATTATTACACAATATTTATAACTAAGTAAACTTATTTGTTTTATTCTATACTGCATCTAGTATAATGCTAGTTTATTAAAGTAAAAATATATTATACAGAATTATATATGTAATGAAGTATGTTTTCAGCGCATTGAATAAATATGTCTGTATGTACCACCAGTGGTACATAAGGCACGGAACATGTTAATCATTTTATACATCTATATACATTTACAAACATAAATCTGCAATACATCCATCCTTTGATTTGGACAGTACTTGAATTATACAATTATACTTTTATATGGTCTTTGCAACACAATTTTTTTTTTTGTCTTATTCTAAAAGAATGCAGTTAAAGTTCCAAACTGCATGGTGAATGACAGTTGATTTATATATATATAATATAGGTAAAATAATCTCTTTGTTTAAAATAAATATGTAATCAATTTCCAATGTTTAGCAATTTGTAAAACTGTGTCAGTGAGTCATTGAGTTTTTGCTCAAAGTGCAACTCTAGAAATGTCTTTAATTGCTTCACAAGTAAGAAATAATGTTTAAAAATCGAGTTTATTTAGGTGATCAAATTTTTCCAATGTTAATTCTATAAAAAAAAATAACAATCTTTTTCTTTAAAACTTCACTAACAAGATCTCAGTCAATCAATTAACATGACAATGACATTTTTAAAAATTAATTATGTATAAATTAAACTTAACATTCTCTGCATTTGCAAATATTTAAATAAATTTTGTTATTTCTAAAGTAGTCGTGATTTTTATGTTTAAAGTTATATTGTTTTGTAAATTATTTTGTTAAATGATTTATGTTGGAAAAATGTTTAGAATTATTTCATTTAAAAATCACAATTAGGGTTTTTTTTTTCAAAATATGTATTATCAAAATATTTTGAAGTATTATTACCAGGTTTGATCGCCACTGCTTTTGGGTTCCCAGGAAAAGAAAAATTTGTTAATGCATGTTGCAAGAAATTTTAAATAATTTTTAAGGACATGCACTAAGAATCTTTATTTAGCTGTGTTAGGGAATACTGATCTTTAATTTCATCTCGTGAGGGAAAACTCTGACTATGATCAGTGGGAATATAAATTTAAAACAAAAAAATTGTACATAAACACAATCTTAGATAGCATTAGATTAGTGTGTGGCATTAAATTAATGAATAAAATATTTCAATTACAGAAGAAAAGCCTGAAGATGATAGTATTGAAGAAGAGGAAAAATCAGACACTGCTAATATAGAAGTAAATGAAGATATTGCTGCATCTGAAGCAGGGAAAGAGAAGTCCAATGAGCAAGTGTGCGGCGTTAAACGTCGTGCATCAGCGTCATTAAGTGATGCAGGTGAAGAGGAGTTTAAGGGGTTTGACCAAGTGAAAGGAGAAGATGTATGTGAAGAGTATAGCAGAGTTTTAGGTAAGAACAGTTTTTTCAAGAGCTATAAATTAAGTGTTCCGTTAATCTGTGAATATATCTCTAGTACTATATACTCATCTGATCTCTACCAATGGATTTCGACTGTTAGACATAGGTCTCTTGAAAGGTAATATCACGATGTATATTAAATACCTAACCGGACATATGATCAGATCAAGTTTTTAAAACAATTACATTGAAATTTTTTATTATTTTTGATTATTTGTTTGTATGGTTATTTATGTCCATGTAATATATTTTTTTCGTTGTGTCAGAACGGTTGGAAGAAGAAGTGCAAACAGCAATTAAAGATTTGAAGCCAATCAGGACGTTTAAGGCGATTCATGCTAGCAAAAGGCCACGGCAGGATACAGGTAGGTTATCTTAGTTTTCATATATTAGTACATGAAGAAATTACAATATTATTCTTCTAAGCAAAAATATATGACGAAGTTAAGGTTAAAACCAAGATGAAGAATGAAAAAAGGAATTTTCTATGAATGTTTTGCTATTTATCAATATCAAGCACAGTAATGAATTTCTGATTGAATTTTAACAATTTAGAAAGATCTTTAATTCATATAGCTTCAGCTATATGTAGTTAAACAATACTGCATAAGTGCAGTGAGAGCTTATGAAAACAAGAGAGGGATCCACATATTTTTTTTATCTACATTGGGCTTATACTTGACCTTAATTACATATGCTGTTAAGTAATAATGAAGTGAAAGATAGTGCAGCATGCTCTATGATGATGCAGATGCTCGCTCAGAATACATTGGCAGTGAATATGTATGAATATTGATCTACAGCAATGTGTTGATGAAAGTTTAAGAGCATAGCAGTCATTAACTTAAACTTTTTATATTATATATATATTGCTGCTGTTCTCCACCCCAATTTACTGGCTGTAATATAAAATTATGCTTGAAATATATCTGAAATAGTCCTTTGAGAGCAACCGCAAATGACTTTCTATAGCAACTGTTACTATAGGAACTGCTTAAATAATCTGAAATGATTATGTTTGTAAAAGTTAATTAGAAATGAAATGATGAAGGATCTAAAATTCAAAGAATTGACATTGTATAACTGTCTACTATCACTAACAAATCATTCCGTATCAATTGGTAGTGCTCCCATGTCGATATGCCCACTAGTTTTCATGTGCTAGGCAAACAAGGAATATATATATATATATATTCTTTGTTCCTTCCGTATTCATATTATATATATATATTTCCTGTGAGTTTTTAGAGTTGTGCATTGCAAACTGGTAAATAGTCTGCAAACATTATCATGTTCCAGTTTGAAGGTTATGTTGTAGGGATAACATCTTATGTCTCAAAATGAGCACATAACGATGCATTGTTTGTTATGCTTACTGCCATTGTATTAGAATCCAAAAAAAATATTCATATAAATTAAATAAGTTAAACCAGAACTTTCTGTCTTTTGCAGATGGATCCAGACCATCTTCAGCTTTATCAACAAGGTCAGATGGTGAATGGTCAGAGGTAAGCTATTTTTTATTGCTATGCAGCTAGTTAAATGTACTTTTTTCTGTATAACGCACGATATGCATTTGAAAACGAGTGAGTGGTACACTTTTGTTTGATTCTGATGACAAATGGGCATTACTATTGTATGTTTTTTTTTATTCAACAAGGTAGGTTAGGTTAGCCTTTGACCAAGATCCGACATAATGCTAAGTAGTGATATGGTGGTAAAGCGCATTAACTTAGTAACAGCCTATTCACTCTTCTCAATGACACCACGTCATATTTCGACGAGAACACCGACTCCGGCACTGTTCTACTCCTTTGCTGTTTCTATGAAGAACGGGGAGCTGAACCTCTGTTCCCAAACTGGAGATGTCTACAATACAAGGATGGTGACTCGCCGTGTGTTTCGTCGTTTGTTGTTGAAAAGGGAATGGATCATGTAATTGTATTGCACTATCTCCAAAATGCACCCTATAGAACACCATGAGCCTGGCTACAAGTCATCTGTGTTGAAGACTGTCAAGTCTAGTTGTGACAATATCTTGATCACCAACAAGCTCTCTTAGGGCGCCTTTCCACCATGTCTACTAACGCTAGATGAATTTTGGCAACACCTGCCTAAATATGGCAACAGTACTTCACACACAATCGGACCTGCACTTTATATAAAGTCAAAAGCTGTCCCAGTGAGAAGTATTGTCGTACATTAGCAAGGACCTTCACTTTTCTTTTAGCTATCATAGTTTTGGACTCTTGTAGCTCGCTTGCCTAATAGATAGAGCGTGCGACGTTCATTCCGAAGATCGCGGGTTTGAATCTCGGCATATACCCATGACGTTAATAACTAAGTTATGTATATTTGTGAACTTCAAGTAACAACAGCGAAATACAAACGGTGAAGGAGAACATCGAGAGCAAACCTGCACATGAATTAGATATTATTCTAAGGTGTGTGTGAAATCACCAATCCGCATTGGGCCCGCGTGGTGACTATGGCCCATCGCCCTCATATTGAGTGTAGGCCTGTGCCCCAACAGTGGGGATGTAAATAAGCTTATAGGTTAATTTTGGACTGTATCAACTGTTCATAGTTGAGATTAGTTGTAATTTGAAGGTGAACAGGCTCCTTTTAGCACTTCACGCTTAATGGCTCATTACATATAGTAATATTAATTATTTAGGAACAAAAACAACAAAGATTGTAATTACTATTTAAAAGTAAATATAACATACAAAACAGTTTTGGATCTATATTTTTAATGGTCAACATAAGTCATGATCTGTAAAAGAAAAGTATGGAATTGCTTTTATTATCAGATACTAATACTAATATCTACTTTAGAAAAGAAATTGATTTATTATAGGCGGGTTAAAAAAAATTGTATTATTTTAAAACTGTATCTGCGGGCACAGTCGCTACTGTCTGGTTTTTGTAGCCGACTGATTTTTCCAACCAGCCTAGATAACTGCTACCGTCATATTGTAAAGGTGGAGTTATAAAACAGTATTGATGCATTCCGGTTGTCACATATGAGAGCCAGATTATTCTGGACGAGGACACTTAACCGTTTTCATTGTTGTTGTTACTTAACACCATGTCAAACGATAGCCTGTTGGTGATTCACCAACTACGCCTATCAGTGTGAAAGCATTATACAAGTAAACTATGTGTATCTAAAATTTCATCATTGACAGATTGGTTATTCAATCTTGTGTAATTTTTTCTGGTTTTGATTTTGGATGCTATACCTTGACAATTATATATAAACATTTCTTGGAATGGAATAAATTAATAAGTTCTAATATGCAAAATATTAATATTTATAAATAACTGTCTAATTCGCTTGCATTTTACTTAAATTGATTTGTATATAGATCTATGAACATATGACATAGTTTGTTGTTATCAAAAAATTTAAATAATATATTAAAAAAACTTTCATGCTTGTGAATACAAAATAGCTTATTAAATTAATATATTTTAATCAGATCTAAGCTGTGTGTGCTTGTAATAGTGAAAAGAAAATTCTAATATGAATTTTTTTAACATTGTTCAGTGCAAACCCTCTTCATCACAACATACAAAAACAATTGGAATTATAAGGGTATGACATCTGAAACTTTTAATTATTATGTATTTTTTGTTTTAAATTAACCCAATAATAATCCGCAGAATGTTTGTGATTTTTGTTTTGCTTTTATTTTAATATATTTAAATAAAGCACTAACGGATGTGTTTTTTTCTTGATTAACTATGTGTGTTGGTTCTAATGCATGATGAATGTTTTAACATGTGTTGAATTGTGATTAACATAAGCGTGGATCTACAGCGATACTCTTTAGCTGGAGACCGCCTAGATATGTAATGAGACATCACAACACATTGACACGAGCCGAGGAACATTTTATGATGCTGTATAAACAATCTAAGCAACACCATATTATTATCAGGCATACAACTTACCATCAATTGTACTTCCTGCTCCTCTCAACGCTTTGTAGTTCGTATATAAATATAAGCTAAAACAGCTTAGAGATTATTATAACGCTTTGCGAGTTCAATATTCAATGCGTATTTTCAATATATTGATAAACATTTACATAATAGTAGTCACTATATGTTTATTGTAACTTTGTTGGTGTTGTAATAGGCGGGTGCTTCGCCCGGTGTGCGGGGCCGCCGTTCCACGACGGAGATGTCGTCGCCGCTACTGCGCGCTCCTTTAGAACACGGCTGGCGACGCGAGCTGGTGTACCGCGCTGCGCTCGACTCGCACTCACGACGCAATGCCGACATATACTATTACACGCCACAGGGCAAGAAGCTCCGCTCTACAAGAGAGGTGGGTACATAAAATAATTATAATTTGGAGGGTATCTTCATGGCGCAGCATCTACCGCTTATATTGTAGTTAAATTGGTGATAGGATTTTGTCCGACTCATCTGTCCAGATGCTACTTTTTTTTTATTTGCCAAAACGACGACACGAGCGAGAGGTTCACTCGATGGTAAGTGATATGTCTGCTCATAATTATGGCGTTAGCAAAGATTATATACACAGCATCATATTGTATCGACACTTGGTCATGATATATTAAGTCTTGCTCTCTAAGTACACTAATTATAAAACCCATCAAACTTCAACACTATCGCAATCTGCTGCCTACCTGATCAATCTCCTGCAACAAATACCTACCACCAGTAGGTCTATTTGCCCCATTAACATATTGAGATGTTTCTGTAATACATATGAGAGTCAAAGTTATCTGGATGGGCAAATGTTATCAAAGTGTTGAAACTTTTCGATTAGAATATAATATTTATTTTTGTATAACCTAGATTTTATTAAATAATCTTAAATGATTGTATTTAGAACTCGAAACGGTTCCTTCCTTACACAGGTTGCGGAGCATTTAGGCGGTACCGGATTGACATTAGAAAACTTTTCATTCTTCAAGGAATCCCTTGGTGTGGATGACCCGGAAAAAGAGATCATACGGTAAGTGCGAAATCATTCTGGAACAGTTTTCAGCAATTCTCCTTGAAAGGAAAGAAATGACTGGGACATATCTCTCTGTCTTATTTGTGAGAAAATACTCTATGGTGCAAAATCCACTCATCATCATCAATAAATTTGAGTTGTAATTATCAAGAGTAATTTAATTAATGTTCGCAAAATTACTCGCCGTCTTTCTTTTAAAAAACATGCTAGCTTTTTATTGTATTTTAGGGATTATTAATATAAAATGGCAGGTGATATAAGCTGTCATGGACTATCCTTCATATCCTCAGGGATGCCAAGCTAATGCGGCGTGTGGAGTCACCAGTACATGTGCCGCCTCCCGTAACCGAGGGCAAACGCACGCCCAAGCCTAAAGCACCTAAAGGCGCCAGTCCTGAGCCAGCCACCCCTAAATCTCCACTTTCTAAACTCAAGGTAAGATATTTTTAATGAAGAAGCAGAGGTCATTAGAATACACTGTTTGTTATTGACGGCTCGTCGGTATTAGTTTTAGAGTCCAGTCCTCAATAAACTTTTAACTACAAAATTTATAGTATTAGAAGTTTTACATAAATATGTAATTATTTAATTAATTAGGTCAACAATCAATCATATACTATTGCATCAAATGAAATATACAAAGTATTTACAAGAGAAACTAAGCCTAAGTGCATGCATACAGCTTTCACTTATAACTACGTTACTACTATACGTTAAGGGTAAACAATATTATGATTTCCACTTACTAGTAACGACTTTTAAAACAGGTGAAGTCGGTTGGCGCAAGACTGAGTAACAATGGCACACCGCCAGCAGCCAGCGCACCTAAGCAGGCACGCCGCGCGCAAGCCGCGCCCGCTCCCGCCACCGCCGCGGCGCCCGCCGCCGGCGCCGCCGCCTCCATGCCCGACAACAACAACAGCGCCACCTGGAAGAAACCAAGGTAAGATTACCAAAGCATTATACCATGTAAAGGTCATGAGTCCCACTAATGGGAACATCAAAAGGTTTGTTATACATTTAGGTCATAAAAAATCCGCTGTAGTTCAGTTTGTTAGGCGATCGTACTCGCTATGCATCTCAAGAGCGCTAGTGCGGTCAATTTTAAAGTAACTAGGTATGAAAATAGCAAATTAAACTTCACTTAAAATACTTTTGTATTATATATATTGTAATATATGTTATAATGTTATACGGAGTGCTATATTTGACCACATTTACATAAGTTTAAGTTAGTGTTAAGTCATTTTGTAATTATGATATTAAGTGAAATTGTAACTAAATGTTTATTAACATTGGTTTATTCGTTGTTATTACTTCAAAAGTATCGTTTATTATAGCAGTATTTTTGCTTTATATTAAGGGCTTCCCTTAAGATGTGCCATATGTGTGAAAGTAAGAGGGTTAATTGACAATGAGCAATTAACCCCCTGCTGCGGGTACTGAGTGGCCGCGAGTGTAGTGTGCGTGTGGGGCCAGGGCGGCGGCGTCTCAGCCTCCGCCGCCACCGCCGCCGCTTCAACCGCATCCATCACCGCCCGCGGTGCCGCCGCCGCAATCGCACCAGTCCACGCTCCCGCAGCCCTCGCAACCGCCACCGCCACTACAAAGCCGTCCGCAACAAATGCGCAGTGATACTGATGTCAAGGTATACAATAACTGCTTATTTATTAAAAAAATAATTTGTGTTACCTCAGTTTATAATGTGATTCCCACTGAACTTAACTTTTAGTGAAAGAATACCATCGTGAGATATGTGACATCGACTACTTAGTGGACATGCTATTCACCAACACAAACTTCACCCGGGTGGTAGATACACCTCCCTAACTTTCCACTTGTCAAAGGCATCGAACGACTACGATGACAACAATAAGAGTGATCGTTTATCTTACTACTATACATGTATAACTTAAACTATTTCGAATCCTTGTATGTTTATGCATGCATCATGCGGGCTCTACTACTTATTACCGACTTTGATGCGGCTTCCAACGTTTTCAAAAGGTTTGTATAAAAAAAAATCTATTTCTAATACATGAATAAAATAACAGCAAGACGCTCTTTTAATCACTCTCAAAAACAAATCTATGTTTATATCCTTATGACGATAAGGGTTTTTTTTTATTGTGAACCAACCAGGCATTAATCATTAAATCTTGTATGTGTACGTAAGTTCCAACACCAAGTATAATTCTGGATTTGTATAAACTTTACATGGCATTAACAGTTTGTAATCTATCATCATCAATTGATAGACGCCCACTGATGGATATGGGTGTTCCAACATTATATATGGATTAATAAATTTTTATGTACCATATAAATATAATATGGATTGGACAAAATTCCCGGTGTGGATGAGACAGTGTAGAATAACCATGCACATGAGTGAGGAGAGATTGTAACTCTTAAGTGACTACTTTCCCTGTGACCAGTAGTAGTCACTGCCCAGTCTACTGTGTTTACCAACATGTAAGCTATGCGTTGAAGAAAGAAACCTGTGTCTAGTAGAAGGGGTCAATAGCCTTAAACCGTATTAATGAAAATATTGTGGGATTCAGTTGATAAGTGCCATATAAACTGTTATTTTTTATGTGTTACCGCTTGTAGACCCCCCGGCAGGTAGTGCAGCCGTGTTCAATGTCGTGCGGACGCGGCGCAGTGCCATCACTGGCATGCACGGCCTGTCTGTGCCTCTACCACCCCGTCTGTGCGGGCCTGCCACACGCGCACGCGCAATCGCACCTACACAAGAATTTCCTATGCAAGGTAATTGATAACCTAAAGACAAAAATATGTTTACGTTTCTGTAATGCATTTATAATTTTTGTATGCAAGAAATGGAAGAAATGAACAAAATAATTCATATTATAGTGATGCCTGCATTAAAAGTCCATTTTAGGATGTTTAAACAGCTATTACATTTCGTATAACACCATGGGACTTGATTAAAGTCTAGATCCCTAAACAATTCCACTAGCTACAGCACTCTTCATTCCGGCATACGGCAATGTTCATAGTATGGCTGCAAATATAGGCGCCACTCTGGTACTTATTCCACACACTACCATCAAATAACCTTAGAGATATATATATATATATGTATATGTATATCGCATAGACTGTATGTAATTCGTTTAGTTTTATATTTCGTTATAAACCTGTAAAATTTAATTTATAGTTGTGTTATGATAATGTTTATTTACTACAGCCAAGATCACATTAGTATTATATTTGTATATTCTGTTACAGAACTGTCGGAAATCCACCTCGCCACCTCTGGAGCTGCCCCCACTGACTCATAAATCTGGCGCTACGGCCAGCGCCTCTAGTGTGACGGTGTCAGGGGCTGGTTTGGGCAGTGGGACAGGCGCGGCGCGTCGTCCGCCCGGTCCCATACCCGGCTCATTGCCCGTACCTGTGCCAGTGCCCGTACCCGTTCCCGTGCCCGTTCCTGTTCCTGCGAAAGTGCGCCCAGATAAACGAGTCATGTTGCGTATGAAGGTTAAGTCTTTTCTTATATGGAACTTTTTTTGCCTACAGTAATTAGGCAATAAATATGTTGACCTCAATGTGACAATGAGGCCGACATGATCTGACCCAATGTTGACAGCTGAAATAGAGTAATGTTGTTTCCTTACTTTCTGGCATTAGTCAGGTCTGCGTGGGATTTTTATTTACTAAAATCTCAACCATCCAATCCAACTATAGTTCTGACAGGACACTCGAAGGATAGTTGATGTAAATGTTTAAAACCAGGAACAACGTACATTGGTTACATAGTACACGCTTTAGACATAAAAATAATACAAAGAGAATGTGAATTGTATTTAAAAAATATATTAACATTGTTTTTTTAAATAAATCAAAATAAAGTAATCAACTATCTTAAAATCATTTTCTGGCACTTAGGTTGCGGGTGGCGGTGCGGACGGATCCCGCGTTTGGGCGGTGGCTGCACCTACAGCATCTAGCGGGGTGAGCGGCGGCGCAGGCAGTGGAATGGCGAGCGGCGTACCTCCGCCTACCGTCAGGCCTTCACTACCGCAGTCGCTGGCCGTGCTAAATGGCCGCCGCTTCATCGTCGTACCGCGCTCGCTGGTGCACTCGGACCAGCACTGACAACACACACAGGATGTCGCCGCTCTGACAGCGTGGAAAACCACTAAAAGCTTATTAGACAACAACATAAAATTGCAAAAACTATCTTTATGATAAATATCTTTTATGGTGATACTGAATCCTGTTATGAATTAAAAATGGCAACTTCATAAAATTTTATATGATTGCAAACATTTAGAAAGGTCCTACCCTTCAGAATGACAATGGAGTTAAATGATCTCATAAACTTCCTCATTTGTGTAATAGACAGAGTCCATATATTTTAATATTGCTCCTCAGCGTGCAATGATGTTTCCGGTATATTTCCACTAAACATGAAAGTCAGAGTATTTTGAGTGGGAGTGCTTTATTATATTCAGTGCCTTTCACTTAACATTATGTGAAGTTGAGACCAAATTTTATTCCATTGTACATAAATAAAATTACCAATGACCATTTTGTTTAGTTTTCTCTCATTGGGTACAAACAAAAAAAATATTTGTCTAATAATGGGTTACCAGTAACACCTGACCCTTAGTCACCTATCATAGAATGTTTAATACAAATTCAATAGTAAATATCAATCTAAAGTTGTATGTTCCAGTAAACATTTTTTTTTTATAAGTAAATGTATATGTCAATTTGTTATGAGATCCATGTGGCAAAAGTTTGTGGGTTTACAGAAAGACGTGTTCATTCAGTAGCTATAAGTAAATTGTGATGGTTTATTCTTGATAATTGAAAATGTTAATTGTTTGTTGGTAAGGCCTTGAACAAACTTCACTCGGAACAAACTTATCTATTGTCAATCGAAGCTTTCTCAATATGGTATAAATAGAAGACGTTACAACCTCCAGTGTGTCCAGATATTTGATCCATCATGGTCATTGTAATTAAATAATGAAAACACTGGCCAACTTCCTTTTTACTGATTCCATGGTGATTAGACCAAACGTTTATAGTAAGAAGTATACAGACATACATCTTGGTTGAGTTAGGATCATAAGCACTATACTGTTGTAGTCGTCCGTTTGAAACACAAGATGTTAAGACTTGTTACTCCATAACTTCACTAGCCACAGCATCTTACATATCAGAGAAATAATATTTGCACTAATGATTTGTGGTGTCCGACAATAAATATCTGACTAGCTAGCATTACCCAAAGCAAGCTTGTGTTGTAAGCTGGTACTAGATTCATTTCTGGAACTGAATGATGATGGTCAGAATGGTGGTGGATTTTGAATTAACCTTGCTAATTCCCACCAACATCATGACCACTATAAAAGCATTCTGGTGGTTTATGTATGAAACCATGAAACTTCTTGACTTTTTGTATAGTATTGAGTGAAAATTTACGAAATTAATGTTTATTATATGACGATGTTTTTTAAAATATATTAAATACTGAAACTTTACAATTATCAAAATTAAACTACTATAGAGTTTTATTATTCATTTTGTATTTGTGGTCAAATAGCACAGAGTATATAATCGTTTTGCGTTTATTGAATGTTAATGTAATATTATTAAATAGAAATTAATCCCACAGTTGGACATTGATTGGATTAAAGCTAATACAGGAGTGTAATAATGAAGTAATGTTCATTAATATTATATTAATTCTTGTAATCACATTAACTTGTATGGAATATGTTAACTATTATATGCAATACAATAGAAATTAATGTTTGATATGGTGTCCATTACTGAACTGCTTGTGTAAGTTTAAGGTAATATTCTTTTTTTTATATTTTACGTCTCACTAATAATAGCGTGTGGTTCAGTAAGGGTTAGTTTAAAATGGTATGGTTTCTTTTAAAAACGCATATCTCCTATTTCGAGGTGTGACAATTTATTCGTGCAGATCAAGATAGTCGTAACCAACGACACCGACGTAGTGTAAACGCGGAAGAGCCCTCTTCCCACTTGGTTGATTTAATCCAAATGGACGTGAAAGAAAAACGAGGAGGTCCCAGTAAATCTTGTCTCCTAGAGACTCAAGAAGGTTGACCCCAAATAATCGAAATAAAGGAATAGGAAGGGATAATTACGTGCATAAGAAAATCTGAGTAGTTTATAATATTGGTTACCAGTAACAAAATTACTATTTCTGTAGTAGGTTCGTAAAAATTTGTGTTGAGTTTTTATTTTTTAAATTGGCATTTATTACTCAGTGAGAAGGCGGGCCGCGCACGAATGGCGAACGGTGCCGCTTCTCCTACCGCCTCTCCCCGGCGTCGTGGGCGCCCACGTCTGGAGGACCACGATCATTTCACCACATTCTGTACAAAAGCCCAACAGAGTAACTACAACGTTGCTGTACAGGTATGTCTTATACGTTATGTATCATCATCAGCCCACTGCTGGACATAGGCTTTATGTATAGACATATTATTAGGTCATGCTTGTAGTTTATTTTAGTTGTACTTGGAATGAATTTTTAAAAAAATGAAATATTCAAGTATACAAATACAGCTGAAATTATTGTCAAGTGCAAAATCCGCCCATCAGACCTTTTTTTCATTATTAAAGGTTTATTCTTTCTTAAAATGTGTTAGTGATAGCTGTTAACAGGCTGGTCGAGGTTTAACTAAGGACTTAATATAAAGTAAAACTATCCAATATGTTTCCACCAATATGTGTCCACCTTTGAGTTATTTCTCAAAAATTTGTCAATATGCTAAATAGTCTGCTTTGTCACTTCAGATATTCCAGTACCTGGGCATGAGAGATTTGGCGCACTGCTCAAGGGTTTGTAAGCTGTGGCAGCAGCTCGCCTCCACGCCGGCGCTTTGGAGACACGTCCGAATGAAAAATTCACATGTAAGTTATCTGTAATTATTTTAACTTGCCTCCCTACTTGGCACTTTTCTCTGTCCTTTTTCCACTTTAGTGGACAGCGATAAAGCAATGTGGTAGTGAGGTAAATTTCTGAGTGTTTTAGTATAAGACATATTGCCTACCATGAGGCGAATGTCAAACTCATTGATGATTGATAATATGAGAGGAGAGAGAGAGAGATAGGCAGCTATCTTTCCAAATAACTATACTATTGAACCATACAAATTTCATTGATGGCTCTATCTACATTATGGTATGAGTACAGAATAGAATTTACACATGGAGGACGGTCCTCCTTGTAAAAAGGTAGATTAGACAAATCAATTAGGTTGGTAATGAAATGCACCTCATATTTTTACTTTTCTTTTACATCTTTTTTATTAATTCTTGTAGGTCAGTGACTGGGGCGGATTATGCGCTGCGCTCAAGCGCCACGGTACTAAGTGGCTGGATCTACGCAAAATGCTCCTGCCGCAGAACGACACTATTTTTTGGGATCAGTTTGCAGAACATATTGGCACCATTGACACATTAGAAAGGTACCATGAAAAAATGACGATAACATTCACTTAATTATATTTATATTTTAGCTCGCTTTAACTACAGGTAAAATTGTGTAGTTATAAAGTATGCAAATAATTTACAAACTAAAAAAATTAATAGGCAATAGACAAGGATAATACACTTTTGTTATGTATTTATAACGCCAAAATATTTTTCCACTAAGGCTGGAGCTGTGCCGGTGCCCCGCACGTGCGGTGGAGGCTGCGATGGCACGTGTGCCGACGTTGCGCGCGCTCGCTGCGCCGGCGATCCGTGACGCGCGTCTCGACCCGGCCCCTCTCGCCGCGCTGCCCCGCCTCGAGTTGCTCCGCCTAAAGTCGCTCGCAGGTCTCGCACTCGCCTCAGATCTCCGCCCACTCGCCGCTCTCACGCGTCTACAACACCTCTCGCTCACCTCTATCAAGGTACTTCAATAATGAATTATAAATTTTAGAGAATCTATATAGAATTATTATGGTGTTACATAGAGAACCCATGACTGTAATTAAAAAAACGTTCAGTATGATTATTTATTATATGATAACCACATGTTCGTGCAGGAACTCGGTTGGTGCGCTTGCGAGGTGGTTGGCCAGTTGGAGCAACTCGAGTCTCTCGAGCTTGGCGAGTGTTCGTTTGGTGCCGCGTTCGCGACCTCACTCGCGCGGCTTTCGAGACTGCGCCGACTGCGGCTAGAGCGCGGCGTCGCTCACTGCGCTGCGCCGGCGCTGCTGCGCGCGCTCGCCACGCTGCCGCGGCTCACGCGTCTCGAACTCGTTAATTTCGATGTAAAGGTGAGTTTTAATAGTCTAAAATTCTCTAACATCAATTTCACATCATAAGTTACAAGGAAGCTCTACATGAAGTGCGATTTGTCATGAGTAATTGAGTTGTTAGGAGCGGGCGTATTACTTACCATCAGATGAACATCCCGCTTGTTTTTTCGCTTATTTAAATTTACCAAGAATCTATTTTATATGACTATTGGAAAATTGTGGCGACAATGTTAAGTTAACAACAACAGTCCATTAGTTGCTAGTGTATTGTATCATCATTCGCACAAAACGTGTGACGAAGAGATTCTTAGAAAAGTTTCATCAAAGGCGTTTTGTTTAGTTTCTTTGTTTTAACATAATACTTTTACACCAGGTCGGCTTCGACGACGCGCTGGCCGAGTGTAAAAACATCCAGAGACTTCTAATCATACCCACATACGTGTCACAATCTGCCACCACGAATAAGCAGGTAGGATATTCTCCTAATAGCATTATTTCTTTTTATTTTTAATAACATTTAGAAAAACGTTCATTTTACTTATTTATCATTCTTTATTGATTTTCACAACTTGAACGATCCCTTTGTCAAAGGCAATGGATCCTTCTCAACTAGTACTTGTTGTGTTAGGAGGATATGCATTTGTTCCATCAAGTTTACTGGTGGTAAATCTCTGTTGCCGGAGATCGTATATATCTCCTAGTCAAACAGTCATTTGCAAACATTGCTGTGTTCCGGTTTGAATCTAGTGTAATTAGTAGGGTAATGAGACATTACCTTATGTCTCAAGGCAATGAGTGCAATGTGGTGCCGTGTATACCATCTTAAGTACCACATTGTTAAGAGCAAGTGAATGATCAGGTGAACATCTTGCTTGTCTCATCGCTTTGTTGAATTCAAATATTGCCTTTTCTAATTATTTTGAATAAGTTATTAATAATGTGATCAGTGGAGTTCATTGTTTTGAACTTGTGTAAGGATTTTTTACCACAAAGATATTCATATATATATATTCATATAGATATTCATATAAATATAGTATACAAACATATCAAATAAACTTTTATTTACAAACTTCTGAATTCTGCGTTAAATATCATTTGAAAAAAAAAGTATGTTATTTCAAGTCTGAAGACTGTCTCATGTATGATGATATGTGTAACTCCATTATGATTCGACAGGTGCTTAGCGGAGTACTCCGGCTGAAGGACACTCTGACGCACCTCATGTGGGGCGTCACCATCGAACTGCTACGCGTAACGGAATTGTTCATCGACCAGTGCGAGCAGAGCGGCGACAAGCGGCGCGACGTCGGCGAGTGCATACCGGTGTTGAAACCGGTGCCCGGATGCAGACTGCCCGACGACCGTCATCTGGTTGCGGGGCCGCCGCAGGTCTGTACAAAGCGTGTTCCGTCATGCTTATGTGGTATGCTCAAACATTTACACCACCACAGCAGAATAATTTTTGAAGCAAAAACTTTTAAAGTGAAAACTTTTCTAGACATACGACAACTGCCAAACTGCATATAGGCATGCCTTTGGCTCTTCTAGCGAGAGAGGCCCCTTTGGTTCAGCAGTGGGAAAATTAAAAGGATTTTTAACTATCGATAACAGTTGATAAAAACTGTCTATCTACAGGTGGAGATTTTACCGCTGCCGACTCTACAGCGGTTGTTGTCAGCACAAATGCCGAACACCAAACTGAAACTCCTGCGCATCCCGTTTCACGCCACCTGGCGGCAATCGCTCGCGGACTTTCAATAGCATCGTCGTAGCTGCCGTCACAACAAACGAACCGCACTGACGGTCCGCTTGTAGTGGCTACCAGCTCGACAGTCGGCACTCGACCAGACCTCGCCGCGGCCCGGCGTCGCGTGGTAAAATTGACTTTATTAACACACGACATCATGGAAATGAGTGAATTATTCAATGCACTTACTACAGTTGGATATATATTTTATTTTAATTTTAAGTCGTCAGAGTTACATATTGATATTATAACCTAACATATAAACAAACGCCGCAATCACTGCATTACACTTGTTGCGTGTAATATAAAAAAAAAAAGACATTTATCCATTTACAAAGCACGATGCATATATCAAATTAAATTATCGTTCACACATATCTTTAATTTTGAATATCTAACTGAGTGACAACATCAATCAGTCCAGTTTGTTTATGGACTGATTGATTCCAGGAGTCGGGAAATGAAAATAAAATAAATTGGCTGTGATGTAACTTGAAATTAATATCGTGAGCCGTTGGAAACAATTTAAAAAAAAAACAATTAACACGTTTAATTAAATAAAACTGTGCTCTTTTGTATGTTAAATATTTATATAGTAACTTTACAATCTACCAGACTTGAACTGACGTTTGCTGGACTACATCAACATATGAACTCGGTCGGTTACTCACACATTGCAGTCTATATATATATATATATATATATATAAAAACCATGTTCTGTTGTTCAAGGTACTTTATATATTCAGTACACATTTAGGTTATTTTCGGAAATACATCGATTTCACCTATTATTCTATATTCATATCAAAATGGTGAAAGAAAATGTGAAGGAAAAAAAAAGTCTTCCAGCAACTCATGCATGGTCCACGTTGTAGATGAAAAACCTCTCCTTGTGAAAGAAGATCCCGAGTTCCAACAGCGGGAATGTTAAGTGTTATTTATTTATTATTATCATGAGAAGTGAATTAACAGTGCATAATAAGAATGTGGGTAGTTTTGTAAATGCAACGATAATGTCATCTCTGTGAATATAGTGTACGCATATGAACCAAAAGTTATTTAACATAATAAAAAAACTAGAAGGATATAAATATGATGTCTACCAATAGATCTATTAAATCTTTCGCATAGTTGTTTACTATATGTGACCATTTGGGCAAAAGTAATCGCTGAGCGAAGAGAGAGGGAGATAGAGAAACATAAAGTTAATAAATATACTAACATTAAAAAAAATAGAAGTCACAAGATCGACAAACTAATCTTTTACATTTTTTTTTAATGTACTATGAATCTACCATCATTTGTTCAAAGTAATTGTTAGGTCAAGGTAGAAAGAGATAGAGAAATACAAAGTTATTAAATATACTTACTTTCAATAAAAAGAGGTCATAACATCAACAAATAAATATTTTATATATATATATTATTTTTTTGTAAAAGATATTATTTAACAAGTTAGGGCATTTGTTCAAAAGTAATCGTCGTGCAGAGGGAGAAAGAGATAGAGTAACCGAAAAGTTATTTAATACTAACATTCAACAAAAGCTGTGTTCATGATATCTACAAATAGATCTTTTAGAGATTTTATTGGAAAGAACTATGGCTTACCATATATGGGCATTGCTGAGGAGTCACGGTAGAGTTAAGAAAGAGAGAGAGAGAGAGAGGTTGAGAAAAACAGTGAAGCAATATATACAAGACGTATATACATAACCGTTCGGTGTGGAGATTTTTTTGGCGAGGACTATGTCCAGCAGTGGAAGGCTGTCGGCTGATGATGAACGTCATCAACTACAAAATGGAGTCGGACGTCAAACTCGACGGCAAGTTAAATTATTTAACTATTAGTTTATCTTAAACGATATTTGTGGAGTTTTAAAGTATATATACCGGAGACAACATTATATCAAGTTAATTGTGTATTTAGTGAATATATTCGCTTAAATCGGTAAGGTTTGTAAATACTAAGTCTAGACTAGAGAACAGTGCCTATATAATTACCTGGCTCATGGTCATACCATATAGAGGCATATTGATATATATATTATAATTTGTGTGTTACTTCATTTATATATATATACACATATATTTAAATATATTCTTTTCGACGCAATACCAGAGTTAATGTTTAAAACAAATTATGTGGACATTAAGAGATAAATAGTTTTTTTTTTTATTTGTGTATCATGTGAAAAGTACAAGGCGTTCTATGGATTATTCCACGTTTTGGTTTATCTGTTGTCTTAAGCGATTTTATTTTTCATCCACCATCTTGCTGTAATTCGTTACGTCATAAAATATAAAAATCATGTTAGTCATATATTATTATTTTAAAATCTAAGTTGTAATAGACTTTCAAAATGTAAAGGCTGTAGAAATTTTTCCTTTCTACTACTAAGTAGTAAATGTATACTATTGCCGATTTCCATGTGGATGATTATCAAGTACTAGCTGTCAGTCCGCTGCTCTGGCCGTATCACCCCCGCCGCTCCCTTTGGGGTGGGAATTTTTTAAAATCCATTCTTAGCAGACCTCTAAACCATAGAAGTAATGTTTACTAAATTTTGAGTGTTTGTTTATAATAGTCTCGGTCTCGCGGTGAGTCAACGAAACTATATATATATATATATATATATATATATATTATGTACAAACGCCATGTTTGATTTCGTTTGTAAGATATTGGAGAAATTTATTTGTTAATGTATAATAAAATTACATTTTCCGGAAGTCGTATAGTTCAACTAGTAACACTGTGATCACCGGTTTGACATCGGGGCTATTTGTGATGTTTCGTTGGTGTTACGGTCACTGTGTAAAACATTACTGTGTTCCGGTTCAAAGGACGCTGCAGCTAGTGTACAATTACCGCGGTGGCGAGACATTTTATATCTCAAGACACACCGCAGTGTGGTGCAGTGTATATCTAAATAGCGCCACGTTGTTATGGGCAGGCGTATCGCTTACCATCAGTTGGAAGTCCGACTCATCTCGTCGCTTCGATAAATGAAAAAAAAAAAAGCTTTATCTTTATATTTTCAATGGGATCCCGTCTGTCTGTATCCGCAAGTCTCATATATATATATATATATATGTATATTTTATTATGGCGACAGATTTAAACGAGCGGGACGTTCCCCTGATGGTATATACATCGGCAATAGTTAATTCAATTAATTATTTCTGGTATTTTAATACTTTACACTAAATTCTGAGTAAATACTTGTCCAGAATAAACCTAAAAAAAAATCATCTCGGTCGGCAAACATTAGTGTGTTCCGGTTCGAAGGGCGCTTTCGCTAACGAAATTACTGAGGTAATGAGATAATATGGTGCAGTGTATATCATCCTAATTAGCGCCACTTTGTGCTAACGCTTTTATGTTATGGAAGTATATCGACAACTTAGATAATTGTAAACATAAAATTAACTTTTTTTTTTTTAATTTTCGCGTCAGTTAAAGCATTACTAATACCTCCCTGTGCATATTGTATTTCTCCGTAAAAATTTATAACGATCCGATTTATTTTGCTAAGAAACGATTATAACTTTGTTTTACGCGATGGAGAATGTTAAATTATTTTCACGTATTTTTAGGTGTTCACATTTATTTGCCGTGTCGGATAATATTGAAACAGTGGAAATAAATTTTAATTGTTTATAATCTCTTTGATCAGATGCTTTGTATTTTTATTGGTAGCGTTAATGGCGGCGGGCGGCGAGCGGCGGGCGTGGCCTGTGTAAAAATGTGGGTAGGGCTCTCCGCCCGCCCCGCCCACTCGTCGTCTCTAGGTTAGACTAAACTAGGCGACCAATAATAAAAACAAATCTGTTGCCAAAATTAACTGCGTTTTATTTCGTCGCGTCGTTTATGTGAAATTGTGTATGAACGAAAATAAATTGAACTGTTCCCTGCTGAAGGAGACTGTACAGGCAGATCACTGTAGCTTGTAGTTTTTATTTTATATTTCAAGACGACTACAATGTGGTGTGTGAATATCATTTCGAGACGACTGCAATTTGGTGTTGTGTATATCATCCCAACAGGCGTCACGTTGTTATGGGCAGGCGTATCACCACCACCAGGTGGATAATCCGCCCGTTTTTTAATGGAATAAAAAAATCACAGCGACTCTTGTTCCTGCCAGCAGTAGTGTGTAAACTTGATCTGTTCCGCTTTGAAGGAGGCTGTAGCTATTGAAATTACCAGGGTACTGATACATTTTATCTTAACACGAGCACAAAGTAGTGCGGTGTATATCATCCTAACCAGCGCTATACCAATAAGCGTACCGCCATCAGGTGAATGTCCCGCTCGTCGCGTCGAATAAAATTTACAATACGGTTTCGATGCGATTTGAATCTGAATTGTATTAATTAAAATAATTTGAAAAATAAAAAAACTGTTAATTACATATTTATAGTATGATTAATAAAATTAAAACGAAAATATATCTTTTTAAATGAAAGAATAAATACACAAAAATATTGTGTGGTGTTTATTGCCAGAGACGGTCCAGGTGGGTACCACTGCAGCGCCTATTGCACCCGACAAACGGTAATGTATTCCGGCTTGAAAGGCGCTGTAGCTAGTGGAATTATTGCGGTAACGATACCTAACATCTTGTTACAAGGCGATGAGCGCAATATGTTGCAGTATATATCATCCTAACCACTTTACAGGCAGACGTACCGCTAACCATCAGATCGTCTCCGTTCGTCTCGTCGCTTCATAGATTAAAAGAGATGAAGGATGGAAAGCAAGTTTCCAACGCTCATGTTAGCGAATAAAATAAAACTAAATATATATATATATATTTATTATTTATTTACTAATAAACTATATAAATATAAATCGTTGACACTTAATAACCGCTGTAAATGAATTTGAACTTATACAGAGTTTTGTAATGAACAAAAACAATAAAACCTTTTTAGAGAATAAACCTTCTAAAATAGTTAATAACTACATTAAAAAAAACTATAGCAAACACAGAACTTTGACTCTATCAGTCCCTTTTTTTATTTTATTTAAAATAATATGAATTATTTTGCCTTTATAAACATTATTATACATTTTGAGGTTATAAAATATCTACATGTAGTATATAATATTAGCACCCCCGCTACAACCTTTGGGGTGGGGATTTTGTATAATTCGTCGTTACTCGACCTTTAAACAGCAGCAGCAACGTCTTCACCAATTTTTGAGTGTTTATGATTAATTTCGGAGATCTAATGAGGATTTACATTGGTGGAGATATTTATGTTATACATATATTTTTGTATGATGATGTATGTAGAGGAGATATGTAGAGAAACTGAAGAATACTTTTCATGATCTGGTTACCAGTTTGAAGAATGCATCACATGATGAACGAACTCCAGTTGATTCAAGCCTTATCAATTTTTCTAGATTTTCATTCTACAAAGCGACAACACGAGGGAGACGTTCATCTGACGATAAGCGATACGCCCATCCATAGTGGCATTAAGGATGATATACACTGCACCATATTGTGCTCGTCGCCTTGACATGGTACGAGATGTTAAGTATCATTATCTTAGTAATTACACTATCTAGAACGCGCTTCAAACCGGATCACAGTGACCTTTACATACTGTTATTTGTCGGCTGCAATAGGAGCTGCGGTAGTACCTACCTAGATAGTCGTTTATTTTTTTTTAATTTTGAAAGAACTGTTAAGATGAGACCGCTTAAGCTTTCTAGAAAGCTGCAGCCTTAGTATGTTATAGTATAAACATCTTAACTAGTTATCATTCCAACCGACCGACGGCCCACTGCTGGACATTGGGCTCTTGTAATATTAGTACGAAGTATGAAGGGGTGTATCAGTTATGACCATATATATGACCTCACTCGATGGAGACTGTTTGTGGGTGGTCACGATCCTCAGCAGTGAGGAAGCGACGAAGAAGTGATCAGTTATGAAAGTCCTGATCATTTGTTTTTTTTTTATTACCAGTAATATATAACATTTAAATTACCTGATGTATAAAGTCTAGTTCTTATACATGTAGAGGTGCTTAATCACAGTTTCAGCTGATCGTGCCCGAGTGACCAAGATTATCCAAGTATTACCGGACACAAATTGACACCAGGAACATTATTGTTTTCATGTGTGATGCATATGCATAGGATGATGGATGATGATGATGATTTAATGATATGATTTCTAATGATGTTTGGAATAAAGGAACTAGTTAATTCGGGACCGATATGTGATTAATCTGATATCAAAATGTTCGGTTGGAGCATCAGGCATTCGAGGTGATGTTATGAGGTCTGCGGAAGTAAAACATTATGTCGAAGACTTTGTACAGCTCACGGAACGTATATTACAAAATCAAGTGTGTAGAGATATGTTTTGTGTGAGGACTGAAGGGAAGTGGATATGCTGAGCGGAGTGGGTGCGGTGGACTACTCCGCCTTCGCGTCGGGATGCCTCTCGAGCAGCATGGCGACACCTTGACCGCCCGCCGCGCACGCCGAGATCATCCCGAGCTGGCCGTCCTCGCGCACCAGACGGTGTGCCGTGTGCATCGCCAGCCGGACCTGAACATTACCGGAAGGACGTCCGCTTGTATTACAGAACAATTTTTTTATTTATAATAAACAAAACATTGATCGAGACAAAAGTCTATTAAAGAGCAGACAGTCTTCAAAACAGATAAAAATAATGACAGTTGTCAACTTTGAAAGGCACAGATTAAAAATGGCACAACCGATGGTTAGGAAACCATTACAATAATAAATTTGCTAGAAAGGCTCCATCTTTAAGAAGAAAGTTGATTGTCATCTTTGCCAACAATATGGTGGTGCTAGGATGATATACATCAGATCTCATTGTGCTTGTCGCTTGAGTCATGAGATGTTAAGTTTCCTAACCTCAGTAATTACATTAGCTACATCGCCATTGAAACTGGAACACGGTAATGTTACCACACTACTGATGGGTAACAGAAGTAGGAGCTGCTGTGGGTACTTAGAGATCAGACCAGTACTCTTCCCAAACTATCAAGTCACCAGTTCGCAGGAGAGTGTAACAGTTCACTTAGATACTAATCTATACAGATTGTGTATTCATCAAACGGAGCAGTCATCTCACCCCGGTGGCAGCGAAGGGATGCCCGATAGACAGAGATCCGCCCCAAGCGTTCCACTTCTTCAAGTCAGGGTTGCCAACCTACACATATATATTATTCGTAAAAAAATCCTTAATAATACACAAAAAGAACTCTTATTAATAAACAGCCGTTTTGATAAAATATTATTAACTTTATTATAAAATATATTATATATAAAAACTTATTTTGTTTTTTTTTTTCAACCACAAAGCAGGTAGTATACAGAGACACTACTTAGTAGAAGCATATGGTATCACCCTAATACTGGCAATCCAACTGGCTATTTTTTTTTTCTTTGATTTTCACAAATAACGATACGTATTGCCATCTAGTGAGGCACTAAGGATACTATTATATATATATATATACCTACACATAGAAAATAAACTAAACCTGTAGCCGTGTGGGATCTCCGCAAGGGAACCGGAACAGGTTTTCGATCCGAAGTGTTATTACATATAAAATATATACATTTATTCAAAGTTATTTCCGTTGTCCAGGTACAGTGTTTCAGTCGTGGTGAGGATTCCCTTACAAGTCCGTGTTCCGTAGCCGGGTGAAGTAAAAAACCTTCAAGATTGTAAAAGCGTGCCAGATGTCTTTACTTTAATCTCAATATTTCTACTCGCTTCGACTTATACACATAGTTTACAAATGTTAATGGTGGCGCCATCTATTGTTGTTTTGTATTAAATATTGCTTGTAGGGGTTGGTAGCTCACGATTAACGAAGCGACGTTCACGTGATGGTAAGTGACACGCCCATAACCACATTGTTCTAGTTAGGATCATGTATACAGCAATATAATGTACTCCGTTACGTTGGGACATAAAATGTTAAGTCCCATTGCTCCAGGTAATTACACTAGCTACAGCGCCCTTCAAACCGGAACACTAATGTTTGCACAGTACCGTTTGTGGTAACGGTGGTACCTACTTAGATGGCCTCCAACAACAGAGACCTACCACCTGTATAATCTTATTATTATTTTTATTGTTAGGATTTGTCCTCACCACTGACAGTTAGTCATCTCTCTCACGGATATGACCTAGGCCACCTATTCAATCCGTTGACCGAGTGTGCTGGTGGAACATGTCAAATTTAGGTGTCATTGCCTCTCTGATGAGTGAGGACGAGAGCCGTAGGAAATTTTTGGGATATTGTAGGAGGGCCATTGAAAGAATACTAAAATTAAATAAGGTTTAAAAATGTAGTAGGAATAAAAATGTGTAAAAATGTAACTAAATTGTAAGAAATAAAATTAGGAAAGAGTAAAAACATAAACCGGAAGAAGGAGAAGAAAGGAAGGAAGCAGGATGAAGAACAAGGAGGAAATGTATGGTACAGGGGATGATTCATTTTCAGACCCTCCCCAGAAACCAACATAGAAGAAGAAGGCGACGGTCCTCGCAAATAGAGAGAGGAGATGAATGGAATGTAGCATGATAGAGAAGAGAAGTGTGGAAGGAGAATAGAGTAAAATGATGAATGGAATGAAAGATAAGAGAGTATTGGAATGAGAAAAGTATTAAGATGGTAATTGAAACAGATAGATAGTAAACGGCCATGACCCAAAGCACGCAGGGGTAACGATTAAAAAAAAAAAAAAAAAAAGACAAACAAATCATGTCAAATTTAAAGCACTCCTATTTTTGAGATGTTGGGAAAAATCTAAAACGTACCTTCGCCTGACGTCCGAGGTAGTTCTGTGCGAAGAAGTCCGAGTCCAGCGCCTTCAAGTTCGCCAATATTTGACCCTGATAAAACATATTGTCAATAATCTAAACATCCCCCTACAGTACTAAGTTATAAGGGTGCTTAGAAAGATTGAGATATATATTTAAAACAGTTACATAATATATACAGGATTTAACAAGTAGGATGTTGTAATGATGGTGGCTAACATCAGCCGACAGATGTGCACTACTGGACACAGGCTTCCCTCAAAGATCTCAAGAGAAAAGATTTGGGCCATTTCCCACCACACTGTCCCAATGCCAGTTGGTGGGAGCCAGAGCCACGTTTGTTGATTATTAGGGTGCATCACGAGCAGGTGAGGTTGACTTTGCTCCCGTGAGTTGTACAGTGGCTAAAATTCGCTCATGCAGTGTGACGCTAGTTAGTACTATATACACTGCACCACATTAACATATCATTAATCTGATGGTAAGTGATACGCCCGTTCATAATATGGCACTAGTTAGGATGGTACTACACCACTGCGCTCGTCCCCTTAATATGGAAGATGTAAAGTCTCCTTACCTAATTACACTAGCTACAGCTCCTTTCATACTGGAACACAGTAATGTTTGCACACTACTATTTGACAGTACACGCAGCAGCATATATAGAAATTGGTATAGTTTCATTATAATGATCTCCGTGTTGCTTGAAGTACATCTCTACTTACCACCAGGTTGGGCCGAGACCAGGTACTATTCGACACAATTTAATTATTACATAAGTAAATATGGAATCATGTGATGCTGTGATGAGGTGAACGTCTAAGGAGTCTTTGGTCATCTTAACCTAATGATACAAAAACTTATCGAACTTACAGCAAAGGCCTCGTGTATCTCCCATGTATCAATATCGCTCAGTTTGAGGCCAGCTTTGTCCAAGATTTTGGGGATGCCGTAAGCAGGTCCAAGAAGAAGCTGGTCTACAGGATCCTGCAAGAGCAAAGCTCATAATAAAATAGACTATTATTGGCTTGTGGCGCAGTGGCTAACTGCTCGCCTTTATACTATTAACACGGAAGTCCCTGGTTTAATTCCAGGACCTCACACATGGGGCATGGTCGGTAGTCCTCAAAGCGATCTAGTTAGCTGTCACCTTTATATTGTAAATCGGCCGACATTTTCTGAATATTTTACTTAATGCATAAATTAAATGGCGTCGATATTAAATGACCAATGAGCGCGCGAGCTGCTTCTTCCCTCCACACCATATCTTCGAAAGGGAAGCGGTGCGGAGGACTGCCAGCGTCTCGTCGCGCGTGTTAGTTAAACTCACTAGCGTAATCATTTTTGCTTAAATACCTGGGCAACATAAGTGAAGTCTCGGAGGTACGCTTTCGGCTTCAAGCCCAGCTCCTTAGCCTTCGCCTCCGTCATGATCAGGCAAGCAGAAGCACCGTCGGTCTGACGAGCGAAATCAAAATTTTAATAAACATAATTCAGTAACTCTTCCTTAACTTCCACTAAATCTCTCTTTATTAAAAAAAATTAAGAAAAAAATATTATTTAATATTAGAAATAAATTAATATTATAATACGTCTGTCTGCTAATTGGTACAAAGGTAGTATTGGAGTGGTCATGATGGACAGCAATTGTCTGGACCTATGTTCAACGTTAGGTTGAAATGAAGATGGAGATTATATAAATAGCTATAGGTACCCTTCTTAATACTCCCACTGCTGGGATTCCAGGCATTCTCCCACCAGAGAATCTAGGCATAAGCTACGCTGAGCTGAGCTTTCGAGAGAGAAGCTAAGCTTATTTAACTTAATCATAACTTCAATCTGACATTTCAGGATGTAACAATGTTACTAATTTGTTAAAAAAAGGATATCTATTAGAAAATATTATACGAAATAGTATTGTTTAGAAGATAATAAAAGATTAAATTCTTACTAGGAAGGATGCATTCGCAGCAGTGACGGTGCCTTGTGGCTTGATGAAGGCCGGCTTCAACTTCTGCAGTTGTTCAGGCGTGGACACACGGATGCCGTTGTCCTTGTCTACCACACCGTCTTTACCTTCAACTAGAAGAAAAGTTTATCTTTTTAAATTGTGCCCATTTTTTTTAAGCACCGGACTGACTGAGACATTCCCTTTAGGACAGGATATTAAGTCTCGTCATCCCAGTAATTTCACTACGGACAGCGCCCATCAAACTGAACGTAGTAATGTTTGCACACTGCTGTTTGGTGGAAGAAATAGGAGCTGTGGTGGTGTCTAGATGGTTTCCAGCAATTATCAATTTAAGTAATTAGTTACTTTCTACTTTTTATGGTGTAAGGGGTCCAGCACAACAACTCGCAGGTCCCAAGCCAACCTCACCTGCTCATAGTGCATCCTGCTATGAGGCTCTGGCTCCCACCAACCCACATTGGGATAGAGTCGTGAGAAATGGCCTAAATCCCCACATATGAATCCCTACAAAAGACGACCCCTGGTGCCCGGGGATGCGAGCAGCGCAGAACCGATCAATATGGGGATCTTTGGAGGAGGCCTATATCCAACAGTGGACGTCTATCGGCTGATGATGATACTTATCCTTAAAGAAATTTACTGATGAGATCAATTATTATTTTTTAACATTGTATTGCGGTGTAAACATTTTAATTAGTATCATCTTATGATCGGTTGTATCAGCTATTATCAGGTGATCGTCTTAGTTGTGTAGGAATTTTTTTTTTGTCAACTGTTTACCTTTGACGGGCATGAGGTCCGTGAGGTAGCCGTTGTCGCGCGCGGCCGCTGCGAGGGTGTGCGAGCGCAGCGCGTACTCGTCCTGCTCGGCGCGCGTCGCACCGAACGCGGCCGCGAGTCGGTCCGCGCTGTGCCCCATCGTCTCGCCCGACGAGAACTCCGCCACAGCCGGCAGCTGCTCGTCACAAAAGCATTCATATAATTTTATAATAATAACAATCATAATAATTTGGTAGATCACTGGCCTAATGTTCAGCGTGTGCCCTCATTCCGAAGGTCGCCGCTTCAAATCTCAACATGGACCAATGACTTTAATATTTAAGTTATGTACATTTGTGAACTTAGGTAACAACAGCGAAATACAAACAGTGAAGGAGAGCATCACGAGGAAACCTGCACATGAATTAGAATTTATTCTTAAGTGTGTGAAGTCACCAATCCGATATGGCCCATCGTCCTCATGTTGAGAGGTAGGCCTGTGCCCCAACAATGGGGACATAAAGTGGCTGTTGAAAAAAAAAACCAATACTCGACATGAGCCTTTTATAATGTATTGCTGTTTTGTTTCCACTTGCTCCTTAATATTCCATAGGAACAGTGGCCCTCTCTCACATAGAGTCCAGGTCATTTATCCACTACTCCAATAGATATTTGAACTGGCATTATGTATACAAACAGCCTTTCATCATTGGAGTAGTAGTCGATAAGTAGTGCCAACTTGATTTTAATATTAGTAGTCTTGTACTAGTGAATGGTGTTTGAATAAACACTCCTATGAAGGGCAACATTAACCTCTTCAGCACGATACGCCACTATAGTTACTTTGTATGGTATCATCATCACCCAATAGATGTCCACTGCTGGAGATAGGCCTCCCCCAAAGATCCCCACATCGATCCGTCCTGCGCAGACATCATCCAGCGGCTGCTTGCAACCTTCAGTTGTTTGTAAGGGTTCATATGGGGTGATGTGGGCCATTTCCCATCACGCTGGCCCAATGTGGGTTGGTGGGAACGGCTTTATGTGGTACCATTTATTTAAGGACTAAATTACAGTTGGGTAACAACCGTCTTAATATTATAATACAACATTTTAAAGTTATCACAGTTGACAAAGTAAAAATGATAATGTTAATAATATATATATGTATATATTATTCTATATAATGGTCCCAATTGTCCGTTTGTATATTCTTCATATTCCAGAGCCTTTTTGTTCACCTTTTAACCTCGTCGCCAATGTTATGCACTGAATATATGGTAAAACACATGAGCAGGTACCATGTGTTGTTAGCAGCTACGTAGCTGTATTCAAAGTGATATTATGTAAATATTTATGAAGTACCCACTTATTTGATATTGTTTATTAATTAACAAAATCTAAATTAATATATAGATTGCTTGTGTCGTTTGATAGTGTCATAAATGTTTAAAATCTTTAAAATATTTAATCGCGTGAAGCTGATCCTGAGGAGGTGCTTTAGATTGCTTTTATATAAAAATAATTTAATATATATGCAAATAAAGGTACTACTTCATTATACGATTTAGTAACTTATTAAATATTCAATTAGTTTATAACCAAAGTAATTCATCATCATCAGCCTATAGACATCCATTGCTAGACAGACGCCTCCGCGAAAGATCTCCGTGTTAAGAGTTCATTTAAGGGAATTGGGCCTTAGCCCATCACTTTGGCACAGTGAGAGTTGGTGGGTGGTCAGAGCCTCATCTGTTATTCAACAGGGTGCACCGCATGCTGGTGAGGTTAACTTGAGCTCCAAAAAATGTTGGGCGAAACACCTTACACCCCCCACACATCAAATACCCATATATATAATATATGCTTTAAAACATTTAACATTTAACTGTATTAGTTTGTTTTTTTAGTTATATAGACTAGTCTCTGACTACAATCATGTCTGGTGTTAAATGTCGATGTACTTTTTGGTGGTAAATGGCACTGGTCCAGTAGCCTATTCTTTTCTCTTAAAGAACCTCATGTCTCAGCTGGATGGAAATATTTACATGCAGATTGTTCCAATCCTTTGCTATTAACATTAAGAAGGTCGAAGAAGAAAAACGTTTTGCCCTTTCTCTAGGGATCTTGATAACGAATTAAAGTAAATAGATAAATTTCAAGTAAGTATATCATGTCTTGAAGAAAAAGGATGGTGAAATTATTAAAAGCTTAATTTCTATGTGCTTGTGTAGAGAATACCATTGTTCATAACATTTGAAGGTAAAGCTCAATAGAACTTAGCCCTAAAGAGAAGTCCTATGGAACAATTACACATTTCTAAGAGTTTGCATCAGGGCAGATGGAAATGTCTCAAAATAAGACCATACCTCGAGCGCGAAGAAATCTGGTCGTATGGAGGCAATCAGCGAGAGGCGTTGCGCCGGAGTCTTGGCACGATTGAATCTCAGTAGCAAGTTGCGCATTTTACGAGAGTGGCGGATTGGCACGTCAGACATGAATTCCACACCTCCAGCGACTATTACGTCGTACACGCCAGCTGCGATCAACCCCACACCTGCAAGATTTATATCAGATATATCAGCAGTCTAATTTACCATCGATAATGATATTAAATAAAGTGTAAGTGCTTTAAGAAAGCTTCGAAACATTGTGTACTGTATTTTAAATAGTAAATTCACCTGACTCCATGGTGCAGCAGCATGTCTTGTAACACAGTGGTCTCTGATACATATGGAGTATAGAGGTATACAAAACATGAGCTTAATGCCTGTTGGCATACTAACAAACCTTTGGTGAGGTGAGATGTGGGAGGTGATAGATTATAGTAATGTTTTTAAAATAAACTTGGCTAGCCCTCATGTTATAAGTTTTATAAGTAATGAGTAATCTGAATTATTATGCTTCACTCTCTTTGATCTTATCACTTAGCATCATGTAAAATTGAGATGAAAAGTTTTTATGTGCACAGTAATTTATCTAGACTATAACTTATTATTTAAATTTACAAATTACAAAATTACTTTATGGCAGAGATGAAGTGTTATACCCTTTTATTGATAAAACAATGATACTTTTTATCAATACTGTTAAACAATTATCTTTTCGGAATTTCTACATTCCAAAAATATTTAAATATTTTCAAACTTTTTTATTAATTAACTGTTTACTTACCAGTAGTAATAGCTTGGTTGGAAGAAATACAGGCCATTGTGACTGTATGAGCAGGTGTCCTATCACTAAACCCGGCTGCGAGTGCCGCTTCACGTCCAATGTTCGATGTCTTAACCTCTTGGATTACTGTACCATAGACTATATAATCTACCACCTCTTTTGGAATACCAGTCTTCTGCAATAGACCACTGTCAACAATATTAATTTTTATCAATATAGTTCATTAATACTTTGTAAATATAAATATATAAATTTATATTGTATGCATCAAAAGAAAAGTAAAATTTTTATATTGGGTATTAGGAGACCGCTTTTGAAGAGGAAGGCAGACAATAGTACTAATGACACTTTTAATGATGGGATGGGGAGCAATTGATTCAGATTAAAACATCTTATTTTTAAAATGTTTTATTAGCTATATTTACGCTCCATCATGTTAGTACAGTTAAATGAAATGATAGTTTCATAAAAAATACATTATTTTAATAAAAAAAAAACCAGCAATGAAACAAAATCAAACAGGTGATGCTAAGATCAATGAATGTCCAGGCGTGCCGGGAACTCGAAATGTAATTGGTTTCAATTTGAACCTTATTTCATAGGGGCACGAAGATTTTCGATTGTGAAGCGTAAATAATGCTAATAAAAAAACATTTCGAAAATATTTTTTTTTTAATCAGGATCGAATTTTTTCCATCCCATCTTCAAAGGTGTCATTAGTACTTTAGTCTGTTTTTCTTTTCGGAAGAGGTCTCCTAAAACCCCCTTATGTAGTATCAAGAAAAAGTACTACAGTAACACAAAATATTTGGCAGGTAAAGGTAACTTGAGTCTGTAATTAAAATTGTACTTACAGTAATGAGTGCCTGGCTAAATCATGGGGCATCATCTTGGCATAATCAGTGAAGGACACCAGGAAGGGTGTACGGACACCATCAACAAGCACAACATTCTTGCCAGTGCGGTCTGGGAGAGTCTTCTTCTGTTGCAACGCAGCACTAACACATAGTGCGCGTCTAGCTGTATCTAAAAGATAAGAATGGTTTTAAGCTAGGATCTAACAGAGTGGTGAATTATTATTTACTTGATGTTAAGTGCTATAACTGTCCATACAAAGGTGCTGTCTGGGATGTACATACAGCACTTTTACAGAAGTTTTTTACATAACATAAAAATCAATTGTTGTATACATCTCAAACATTTGATACATTTTCTTTTGTAAAAAACAAATGCACAAATTTAACATTTTATTTCTTTAAAATTTCATAAATAATAAATCACTTAATAAATATTTTTGTGCTCTTTGATTTAAGTCCAGAGTGCAAGAATGTATTTCTTAAATACTGTATTCATTGCCAATTAACCATAAAAGGTCCAAAGGTTCTTCCATCTCTGTCAAAATTATTATATGTTACATATGGATAATTTTTATATTCGGCACATTTCGAACTATACGTAAATAAATGGTTAATAAAATCGCCGCATAGGCTAGCGCTAAATATTAAATTTAAATCGAATTAAATATATATACATACCAAATTTCACGGATGAGTTGGTGTAAGAAACTTTTAATAAAGATTTAGCAACTTGAGATGCCATCTTTCCAATTATAATGAACTAATGTAATAATCAATACAACAGAATATCGGTTCGATATAAAATTACAAAGTTTTAAACTTAAAAAACTAAGGAAATTAGTTGGACTCTGACCTGTCAAAAGACAAGAAACGAGCAGGAAATACTTACTGCGTAACGTTCTGAAACATTAATCTGATTAGTTTTTTCGGTTTCTTCTTTATTAATAAACTTTCATTTTTATTAATAAAAAATCTGTGTTGCAAATTATTATTAACATTTTGAAATTATTTTATTCAAAATTAATATTTTTTATGGTCAGTTCACTGTTCATTCTCGTTCAAGTTCGTATTTACATGATTTTCAAACGATTTTTTCCTAATAATAATAGTAAATAGTACAACCTACAATATAAGACAAATACACACATTTTTTTTTGTATTCCGTTTAATGTTAAGAATACTTTTTACAAAATATGATTACTTCCAATACGTTCACATTTAAACCGCGAAAAAAATCGACATAGATAAAAGTTACAAGTTTTTCTTTACGTGTGTTGCGAAATAAAACTAAAAAGAGACGTAATATACTTTTTTCTATTTCACGAAGCGATGAGTAAGTGACCTGACTGATAATACTAATACACAGCTAACTAGAATCGTATACTACATTTTACTCTTCGCTTTGAGATAGATACAAGATGTTGTTTTCTTCTTCATTACATTCATCCCTCTTAACTACCTCAAATTATAATACAGTAATGTTTGGCGGCAGAAAATAAAGCTACGATTGTAGATATCTATGTCTCTGGCAACAAAGTCCTACCGCTAGGACGAGTAGTCACTTTGTATTATGTACGTAGTTACTAGCTTAAATGAGACATATATATATGTTAATAATTTTTTTACTTTAAATATGCTATAAATTATATAAAACAATAACTATGATAGTAAGGAACGATTAATTATGGTATAAATAATATATATATCTCTTGGTCTTTTTCCTTTTTAAAATTATACAGTCAATTAATTGCTAAAATCTTATAAAGTTTTCCTTTGATTTGATTTTTGCACTATTTTATTTTTTTTCCTGCTCCTTTGCACTTAATTAAACGATACAAAATTATAAACTCACAAAAATAGTGTTAAATAAAATAGATAAAAATATAACAAAAGTGGATTAAGAAATTATCATACAATATTTCTTTATCATCAACAAGATGTGCATTCTTCAAATTAAAGTTGAGCGACCGATGTTAATGTATGCTTACGTAATATTAATTTATTTTTAATTTAATGAATATCAAATTATATATGTAACATAATAGTTTATATAAGAAATGAATGTGAACCGGTCTTTATTTGTAATTAATACAATTTGAGGGTAGATACATATCCGAATATCTCTGTGCGGCTGTTAATATTTTTTCTACATCATTACACGAACTGCAAGAGGCACAGTAACACATCTTCGGACGTACGCATTAAGTTGTCGCTAAAACATATTAAATCAATTCAGATGTGTTATTAAACAATTGTATAGGTAAGCTGAAATGTTTTTCTTTTTTAATTTATGTTCAAGTATATATACACTAGCAATATGAAGTGTGCGTGTCGGCCAAAAAATAAATATCTCCTTATATCGACTAAGAAATAATATTATTTTGTAACGATGTGTAATAATTATAAAAAATATTATATTATAATATTAAGTGGTTAATTAGAAAGTTTTATGTATGTATCCATGTACTTTGCACTGCAATTGTTTTTTCAAGTTACCCTGTCTATAGTTAATATGTGATCTCTGTTGCTGGCGACGATCGAGGTAGATACACTACCTCTGCACCTATTTCCGTCGCCAAGCAGTAATGTGAAAACATTACTGTGTTCCGGTTTGAACGGCGCTGTACTTAATGTAATTACTGGGACAATGAGACTCAATAACTTATGTCTCAAGCTCGACGAGCTTAATATGGTGGTATGAGTATCATCTTAACTAGCGCCACGTCGTTATGACTTACAATCAGGTGAACATTTCTCCAGTGACCTCGCTTCGACGAATAGCATATTTATTTATGAAATAAAAAAAAGTTTGAAGGATGATTTTATCGTTGCGAAAGGTGAAGTATCCTTAACGCGAAGTGAACCTTCTCGCGATTTCATTTTTGCCTTTTTATGTCTTTGGGCTTCATATATTTTATTGCTCATCTTAGTTTCACCTTATCTTTATTTGAAAAGGTTTTACGTCTGATAGTTATAATTTAAAGAGGACGATTATCTTTCCAAGTTGCTATTAGAGGGTATATTAATATTTCTATATATTTACAAGCGAGTAGTTATGTTGAGGTATTTTAAAACTTTTAATAATCTTTTGTTTTAAAGACAACTCCATTGAGAATAAGCAGTAATCAAAGTTTGGTTTAGTGAGAAGTTTATTGCATCTTTTCGTATATTACTAAATTTAAATTTTTAATGAACTTAGTTAAGTTAGAAGGAATAGGTTTTATTCAATTAAACGACGGTATTATACGTTTACCTGATGGTAAGTACTATTGGTTGTAACTAATGCGGGGCTAGTTTACAATGCGACCACATCAAGTTCGTCATTTTAGTAGATAAATTAAATCTCGTTACCCCCAGTAATTATTTCCACACTGGCGGTAAAAATGGAAGCTGCGGCTACAGAGAGCAATAAAATCTGAATTTCTGCTTTACTATTGAAATATTTCAAAGACATTTGGAAGTTGATTTAAGCGATTTGACTTATTTTTTTAAGCCAGAATACTGTAATTCATGTATACCACTATTTGGCTTAACGGGATGGTAATCTTATAATTTTTTTTTTATATTTTTCCTGTTAGCATGTTGTCGGTTTTGTTCGTTGTGGCGTTGTGCGTCGCGCCGTGCGTGGGTCAGTTCGAGGACGAGCTGCAGTCGTACGAGCCGGCTTGCCTCGGCGAGGACGTGTTTCAATGCCTCGGAGGCGGCTGTGTGCCTCACGCGGTGTACTGTGATGGTAAAGCCGACTGCGACGACGGCAGCGACGAGAACTTTTGTGGTAATATTTTTTAGTTATTTTACTACCCATTCTCATAGATCAGTGCTTTCATTGTTTTGCAGTCTCGTGCTATTAGGAATAGAACTACGGTAAGCCCTGTTTGTCGTAGAAGACGACTAAAAGCGCTTTCGTGTCTGGACCTTTGAAGGTAGGGTTGCATATTGTGCATTAAACGAGCGTCAGGATGAATAAAGACGAGACGGTCTCGTCCATATCATAGCATAGTGAGGGTGCCGAGGAGAGTTACGGTTTTCCGGGACACGTGTAGGCGTAGTGTATGAAGGTACCAGTGTGTTCCGTAGGAGATCCAGGAGTCTCCCACAAGGCTCTGTGATTCACAAGTGGTTTCAGTGGTCACAAATCTCACACAACCCTTGTCTTCCACCCAGAAGCAAGGTATTTTTTAGATTCTTCTCCGATAACAAAAAAAGACCAGTGCTTCCCAACCTTTCGTCAATCCTATGACTATTTATAAAACATTTTGAATTTACGAGTACTAGTTCCTTAAGAACTATATATATGTATATGTTTAATTACTTAATTCTATCTCAACACTAAAATAGCTATATAATATTCTCTAGCATATTAGTAAATTTTTAGTCACAGGAATAGTTTTAAAATATTGTATTAACTTCTCAGTAATTCGGCTATTACCAATATATCATTTTTACCTTTACCCACAGAGGTATGCGTACCAGAAGTTTTTTTTTATTAACCTATGTAACAAAATGCTAATGGTCGCACATCCCGGAACCAGAAGGACTGGTAACGGGGTAGTGTCGGAATCCAACCGACTAAAAAGCTTCACACGACATTCCAATCACTTCCGAAGATATGCACGAGGGTCACGGGATAACATCGAGCAGTTCTTCCGATGCGTACTACAAGTTGGGACTGCTTGTTATAGAACTTATTTCTTGTTGTAATTCTTGAAGATGTATACGTGATGATATGTGTGTGCACTCTTACACTCTCACTCTTACTCACTCACTCTCATCTTTAATTCTAATTTCCTGAAGGTATATTGTTTTTATCTTTTGGGTTATTTCATGTTTATAGTTTTTTTAATCTTTATTTGCGTAAGATATTAAAGAAAACTGTTGTCCTAGGCAATCATCAGCCAGACGCAGTACTCTGCAACACCACTCACCAGTACATGTGCTTGGATAGGAAACGTTGTATACCAAACACGTGGGTTTGCAACCACGAGGCCGATTGCAATGACGGAAGCGATGAAGTCAACTGTACACTTCTACCGGAACTCGCTAAAAACGTAAGTGAAAGAAAAAAATCTAAATTTCATAAATTGAATACTATCTCTTTAACAATATAATTATTATGTTAATCATAATTTTGTACGTAAGTTCTTTTTTAATTTACTTTTATATGATATAGACTAGTGACCTTGCTTTGATCGTAAGAGATGTAGTCTAAGTGATAAAGTGCTCTAGTCTAGTAGAAACATATTCACATTCTTCTTCTTCTTTGTCGTAACCTCGTGATTGAGGGACGTGACTATGGTTTTTTTTTTTTTTTTTTATTAACGTATATAACAAAATGCTAACGGAACGCACACCCCGTACCAATACTGGGCCGGTAGTGGGGTAGTGTCGGACTCCAACCGACTAAAAAGTTTCACACGGTATTCCATCACATCTGCAAGGAACGCGCGAGGGTCGCGGGATAATGCTTTAAACAGTTCTTCCGCAACCCCCGTTCGGTGCCCGGATCGAACGGGCCCGCCTCGGGGAGGGACTATGGTGCGTTGCCCTGGCCACCATTTCCTTCCAGACATTTCTGTCTTGCGCATTGTCATTTTCATATTCACATTATACATATTCATATTCTTAAAGATTATCCCATCATATCACAATATTAGTAGTTACAAGAAAATAAAATATAATCTACATCCATAATGGTATAGCTGCATTCCAGTAGCCAATCATGAGGGGCAGCGTGTACTGGTTTTTATGTCACATTCTTCACAATTTTCAATCTTACTGTCACTGAACATCATGTAGAGCTGAAAATTAAGACTTAACTAGATATTTTTACGTTGAGGTAGTACATAGTGGTAACAATGACATTGTGCGCAGTCGACGTGCAAAGGTTTCCTCTGCGACGGCAAGCGGTGCATCTCCAGGCTGTGGACCTGCGACGGCACATACGACTGCGACGACCACAGCGACGAGGATATCGAGAACACTTGCAGTAAGTTTACGAAGTAATATATACCCCTTTAGAGACGGTGAGAATTAGATTTGTTGAAATAAGAAAATACCAATATATTTTATCTTTACTAAAAAGTGCGTCCTTGTTCCTCTCTTTCGTTCTTCCTTTTTACAATAATTAAAAATTGTTCACCGTTCTTCTTTCTCTTTTTCTCTGTATTTATTTTTCTCTCCCTCTTCTCTCCATCCATCTCAGTGTATATTTCATTTTGTAATGAATAAACCATAATAAAAGATTGAGCATCTACCGCGTCTGAGCTCATACTCTGAGGTGTCTCTAAATTTGGGAACTTTCGTTCCAGGACACGCGCTGTTACCTCACATGGTGAACGACGGTCTGGGGTGTCGCGAATTCATTGGGATAGGTCCGAGGAACTACAGGTGTCTGGACTCCTCGTTCTGTCTAAGCAAGGCGCAGATGTGCGACGGCATCACCGATTGCAGGGACGGCAGCGACGAGGGCGAATTCTGTAGCAAGTGTAAGTTGGAAGATTAATTATCCTCGCGTATCCTTTGTTCTTAATCAGATTCCCACTGAGCTCAGGTGGAGAAAAACATTATGAGGAAACCAGAATACTTCAAATAGCTTTCGTAGAATATTTTATATCTGCCAAATTGCATTTGCGTGCGTGGTAATTAAATGATCGTTTCCTTATGAGAGAAGTTTGAGAGTCCCAGCAGTGGGAATTTTATGACTGCTTGTTATCATAAGCAACTGCTCAACGATATTTTTCCTTCATAACCGATAAATTATAGTCTATGGTAAATAAAATATTATATTTAGCTACTATTTTTTATTTTAATATATTTCTCTATGCTCAAATTCTTGGTTTTGTTGTGTTTTTATTTATTTTGTAGTAACATTATATTATTGTATCAGGAAAAAAATATTCAAAATGTTTCCAAAGTTAGTGCTATTTCAAAAACTATATTTGCTCCTTTATTTACTCTATATTGTCCTAATTTTACATTCCATCTTTATTATAGAAAATAATCTCTAAGAACTTTATTCTATAAAAGAGAAATATAATTTTAAGTTAGTTACACTTGATCGTCTAAAAAAAGTATAATGTCCAGGGCACGAGATGTGTTCCAACTTCACCTGCGGTGGTAATGACACGGCGTGCAGCCCGGAGCGCGAGGGTCCGGTGTGCGTGTGCCTGGTCTCCAACACCTTGCTCCAGTACAACTACACAACCAAACGATGCGAGGCTAGCAACTTATCTACTTTCATTTTTATTCGACGAAACAAGACGAGTAAGACGTTCACTTTATGGTAAGAGATACTTTCGCTCTATAACGAGCTCGTGGTGCTCCGAATATGATGTATGTGTAATGATTGGATCACACCACATTGTGCTCGTCACCTTGAGAGAATATATTGTCTCCTTTCTCCAGTATTTTAACTATTTATTACGTTTTTCAAATCGGAAAACGTTAATGTTTGCACTCTACCGTTTGGTGGCAGAAATAAAAGCTGCGGTGGTATCTACTTATACAATCTCCTACCATAGAGACCTTCCACCAGAATAGTGTATATATTAATAACATAGAATACGCGATATGACAGCGTCACTACTTCTGTGGCACCACAACGTATGGCCTCGGAATAACACCTGGGACCTTCCTGTTGCTGGGTAAAGTTTTAGTTACTGGGCCATGGAGTTTTTTTTTGGGGTAACTTGGTATCTTTTGTATTAAGGAGACGAGTATAATTTAGTGAAGTGTATATCATACCCAGCGTGATATTGTTAATGAAGTATATATATTTACCATCATGTGGACGTCTGGTTATTAAACATGTGATATATATATATATATTGGATAATAATATGTATGTAAACAGAACGTGAATAGTTGCGAGCAAGCCAGACCGCAGTGTTCCCATTCGTGTATTGACCGCGGTGACCATTTTGCGTGCCAATGCGAGCCTGGCTACACAAAGGATCCTTTAGGATACCTCTGCTATGCACCAGGTTAGTTATAGAAATTCGACGATCGATCTAAATTATTTGATTCCAAGTAATCATCGAACAAAAATTATTATACTACCAAGAAAGAAAAAAATAAAGAAGAAAGATCTTATAGAATTAAACAAAAAGGACTTTAATTAATAAAATTTTCTGTAAAAATTAATAATCTTAATTGCACAGAAGGTATTAAAATAACTATTAATTAATTGAAACAATTTAAGATGAACATTAATTAAACATACACTTAGTTATGTTATGGGACTGTGTTAATATATTAAATAGCACATCACTGGTATCAACAGGGCTATATTCTTTTACATATAAAATTGTTTTTTTTATGATATTAAATATGTACAGAATTAGTTTTAAAATAGACTACCTTTGTAATAATTAATCGATTTTAAGTTTTTCGCTTTATAAGTTCTGCTCTTTACTTACTTTACATAAAACAATGTCAAAAAAGCTTTTCATTATATCCGCAGGAGCGGAAGCTCTTCTCTTCTTCAACACACGAAACGACATAAGATACATTACAGTGAAATCGAAGCAGCAGGTCGTAGTTTTCACGGGAGTCAAACAGGTGACAGTTCAAGTAATTTTGTAACATATATTGGGAAACAATTCAGAGCTTTGAATGGTTAAGTTTTGAAGTACATGCAGTAAGATCCTCGATGCCTTCAGAGGTTGAGTTTTTGTAAAATTGTTTCTCAAAAGCAGTTTTCGAGGAGACGCTATCTTCCAACAGAAAGGTAGATAGATAGATTAATCGTTTAATTAGGGATGTAGTACAAACAACAAATTTTTAGTAAAACAAGGAAATTCAATAAAGATATATATATACAACGTGGTGTGTACCATTGTCAACGTCTGCCAAATTTCTTGAAAATGTGTGTTTGTTGTTTGTAGGCGCACGGCGTTTCTTACGACGGCAGCCATCTTTACTGGGTGGAGACGGCTCAAGGCCACCAGTCCATAGTCAGAGCCCAACTAGATAACATACACGAGTCTAAGGAGGTATGTTATAATTATTTCTTTACAAAGGAGAACTCGCAGCTAACAAAGAAACCGTTGGTTTGTAACTAAAAGTCAAAAGTAATTTATGAGGAGCCACCAGGAACCACCAGGAGATTGTAAACTTTAGTAAAAAGACCACAAACAATAAATTAATTCAAAACAATGAGATATATACCAGATGTCATCAAAGTTTATTAAAAAAAAAACTTTTCAAAAATGGCTATATATTAAACAATCGGTAGTTACAAGTTTACAGTACAGTATCTGTACCTGCATCCTGATCTGAGGATTCAGATAATGTGTAATCTATCCTTTAAACGGATAAGGAACTTAGTAATTACCGGACAGAAGTACAAACCTTTGTGACAATTAAGTATACATCAGATTCGCTAAAACAATTTTTAGACATTTAGTTATGACCAATAACCGGATAACCTGCACTTGTCTATCAGGTGCTGGTGGGTATCGGTCTAGAAGATCCCGGCGACGTGGCAGTGGATTGGCTGGGCGGGAACATCTACTTCAGCGACGCGGCGCGCAGGATCATATCCGTTTGCAAGTCCGACGGCTCTGTTTGCGCGACCGTGCCCACGGAGACCAGGCGACCCCGATATGTGACCCTTGACGTAAATCGTGGGTAAGTTTTAAAAGTTATTACTGGCGGCCAGGGCAACCAAATTATTTGGTGCAAAGTTGTACTGTGCAGGAGTGAAGAGTGTTGATACCTCTGAAAGAAAAAAGATGACAATGACCTTGACAGATGTATCAGATATCACTATAAAAGACAAAGTTGTCTAGTATCTTCGTTGCTATAAAAAAATCTTAATAAAATGGAGAAACCTTTACGTTGCTTTTTAACTATGACTTAAGTTGGAGGAAATAACCCATGCACCAATTATTTGGCACCGCAATTGCATCAGATAGACTTGTGCCTCAAATTACGATGTATTATTACATTTTCCTTTTTCTCAGGATGATGTACTGGTCTGACTGGCACAAGCAGGCGGTGATCATGAAGGCTCGCATGGACGGGATGAATGCAGAGGTACTGGTGGGACCCTTGCAGACTTTTGCCACCGGCCTTGCGATGGACGCTCCAAACCAACGCTTGTACTTTGTGGACGGCACAGTTCAAGTTGTGAAGATCGACGATGGGAAAGTTTATGTAAGTATTCTGCTCTAACTACATTATCATCTAAATCGACTCTTATCTTCTATTCGATTTGATAATGTTATCTTTATTGTAGTCATTGTTTGAGGAGCCCTTCCACCACCCATACTCAATAGCGGTGTTCGAGAACACAGTGTTCTGGAGCGACTGGACAACGAACACTGTGCAGAGCACGGACAAGTTGCACAGCAGTACAGAGAAGAGGAATGTGCTGTTGTCTCTGGACGTACCGGTATTTGGTTAGTTATTTTTTTGATAATAAGTAAAGAGTCAAACAAGATACCATAACTAAATCAGGCTGTAAAAGTTATGTTAATATACGGAACAAAGAATGTTATTATGGTGCCATATTTACCATATGAGAATGGAAGCTATCCGATGATTTTGAAGACTTACCAAATAAACCCGTAACTATTGACCTTGGAATCAAATTGGAGACATCTATTAGAAAGCTTCGCATTAGTTCATAGACGCCTCACTCATACTCTTAAAAGTACTTCCTACAAAGAATACTTCCTTAGGCCAGTGTGGTAGACCAATGTTCTTGACCTTCTCCTTATAAGAGAAGCTTCTGAGTCCCAACAGTAGGAACATTAGGAGGATAATTTCTGAAGATATACTCAGGTATTGCCAATGTTATCTCACCTACTACATAACATAAAATATCATGTAACACCTCCATGACACAATCTAAGCTAGTCCTTTGAATATGAGATGATGTCTAGACTCAAATGTTTCTGTGACAGACATGCATATATACCATCCGGTGATGCTGAATCGTACATTGAACCCGTGTGAGCGCGCGAACTGCACCCACCTCTGCCTTATAACTTCCAACACGACGCACGTCTGCGCATGTCCTGATGGTATGGAACTGGTATCCGGTGTGAGTTGTATTCGTAAGTATTCACGTTGAGTTTTCTATTAAGCAAATAATTTTAGAAAGGTAATGATGAAAAATAATTGAGTTTTTAGTAAATCTTACTCAAATAAACACTTCCAATAATCCAAATTCCTAATAGGATGGAAGAGCGCTTTCGATTTATTAATGCAGGATTTCATAATTGCCAAATTTAAGATGTATTGTTATCAAAAGCTCGTGCTAGTCCATCGCTAATCCAGTCTACTAAAAAAGGATCAGTAGACAGAAGATCTATTTGTTATACAGTTTATAACCGCCCACTTATATTTTTTACATTGATCTAATCCAGATTTTATAAACAAATTCTCGCTCTATACGGACGGAAGAGCCTCCTATATTATTTCGTCTTCTACGCGATCTGATATCGAAGACTATCCTTCGCATATTTTCTGTTGATTACTAAACATATGTATGTAAACGACTTACCACCATGCCGCTCGCTGAAATTACCATTTGTTCATATATATTTGCGTATAGAATCATGTTTCCTGAACAACTTAAAATCGGAGAACCAAGCTTATGGTTACAGTCTGTCTGCGATACTGTATAATGTTATGTCAAATAAATTGTTAAGATATAGAAAACTACCGTCCCGAGTACCTAGTCATCGGCGGAGGTTCATCTTTCACTCGCATCCAGTTCAACAGTTTGGGCAACCCGGAGAGCCACGCCACGCATTTCGATATCGGTAGGGTACAGGCAATGGCTTTCGACAATGTCAGGGGTAAGTTTAATCTTTTAAATTCTACTCTTTTAACCTGTTTAACGTTCTATTATATTTCAGAGTTTAAATTTATCTTATTAAATTAAAGTCGTACCGTTTGTTTAAAATTTTTTGAAGGAATTGGAAAGCGATTTTTGTAGAGTACCTGAGGAAGCATTTTAAGCCCACTTTTATTTAATTACGTCGATTGGACAGTGGTTTGTGTTTACTAGTTAAGTACAGCATGTTTTCATGTTTTATTTAAATAAAGAGGTTTAAATTGATAAATAGCTACTGCTATTTAATACATAACGCAAGTTATAAACACAAACCTAGGGCTACGTACCTTTGACTATATTATAAACGATTTACTTATTCAATTACTTATGTTCTTGTAAGCAATATTTTTATACGTTTTTATGTAGTTAATAATAAATCTTCTAAAATATTAAATGTTGTATGTAATCAAAATTTGTTTAATATTTAGTTAAAGGTAAATTGTTTATTATATTGACTTTTCATCTAGATGTGTTGTATCTATACGACGGGCAACGCAAGAGTATAAACTTCATCAGCATGGATGAGTTCACGTTGGGAGTAACTCACTTCTTCCTCTACCAAGGACTGGAGAACGTAGTTGATATGTCCTATGGTAAGGCTTAATCATAATATTAAATAAGTAACACTTGTATACAACCTTATAAATCTTACAAAAATTTTAAAAATATTGTAGTGACTATTAACAGAGAATCGATTCTAATACTTTTAAAGATTTTTCTATTAATAGTGTACTGTATATTAGTGTATGATTAACATTTTTTCGAGTACCACAAGTACATACGTATATCAAACAAAATTATTTAAAACAATAGTATAGTGAGCATTAATACGAAATTTATAAATACATCTAATTTTAACTGGGAACAGAGCAAGTTTTAATTATAACTTGGATAAAAAGATAATCTTCTTTATTTGTTTTCCTCTGTAGACTATGTAACCGATTCTCTATATATCCTGGATTCGGGACGTCGCATCGTCGAAGTGGTTTCTTTAAGGACAAAACAAAGGGCATTGCTTCATCGTTTCCGTGACGAGGAGATACCTATCAGTCTATGTGTAATGTCGGATTACGGGTAAGCAAAGCCACTTTCTATAAATATTACCCCAAAAATCCAATAATACTTGTGGAGAAAAAATCTAGAGAATTTCCAGAATATCAGAATCCAGTTGTAGAATGAATAAACTGAATAGAAACAGATTCAAAATTTTCCTGTGCTAAATATGGCAAAGATGCACATTCTTCAGTTGAGTACATGTTTTAGAAAATAATAGAAAAATTTATATCTATAACTATTTGTGCAGGAAAATGCTAGTCGCTATAGTAGAAAGCGAACAGAGCGACGAAATTCATGTGGACAGCATCGGGCTGGATGGAGAACATAGAAAGCATCTGATAATGAATAATCTAATGGGTGAGTGGTATCTAACATAATTCATTAGTTTAGACAATCCTAATAATATGATCATCAATTCGCATTGTGCCCGCATGGTGACTATGGCCCCATCGCCGTTATATTGAGGGTAGGCCTATGTCCCAACAGGGGGAAGTAAATTGGCTGTTATTGTAGAGTTAACAGAAAAAAAGCACTAAAACTGAGAAAATGGGTAAGTATGGTAGATTTTAGAAATAAAGAAATTGGGGCAAGAAATATCAAAAGATGAAAAAAGTATTCAGAACAAAAATAGGATCAAGCAAAGATAAAGAAACCAACAGGATCGAACGAAGTTAGAAAGTTGTTAAAAAAGAAATAATTTTTGTATTAGCTAGTGAGAACCAAGAAAATAAGAAAACTGTTAAAGAAAAGACTTTTTTCCTAATATTGGCTAGTCTTAGTTTTTTATATTCTTCTTTCAGGACCATACGTCAGATTACGGTACGCGCAGGACATGGATGTAGTGTTCGTGTCCGACGAAGGACATGGCATCGTTGATTTCATTCATCCTGAAGGTATCTAAGATTTTGTTTTACCTTTTTCAAATGCCTCCGTGGTACAATAGCTAAGCGCTTGCTTTATAACTCCTTGCTTTGATTCCGGGACCAAGTCGTGAAGTTGGTTGGTGGTAAGCTTATTCAAATCTGCCTAGCTATCACCTTCAAATTGTAAATCTGCAGCAATTACCGCATTACATGTGTGCTGTTTCTTTAAAAAAGAATACGTTTTCTTATGAACATGATTTTTTTAAAGAATAACATATGATGTTACTATCTAGGAACCGGGCGTGAGAATTTCCGCGAGCTAACAACCACAATTGCTAGCTTGGCAGTCACTGACAATTACGTATTCTGGACGGACCGACGCACTTCCAAGCTTTACTGGTCTGATATACATGAAATCACACACAAGATACGCCGCATAGAACTTTGTAAGTATAATAATATTCTCTTCAATGTATAAAAAGGATTGGACTATTTCGTAATATATTTAAACAGTACAAGCCTAAGTTAAGCAGCAGAAAGTTCTGATGATGATTTTATTAATTAAACTATATTGAAAATATATTAATACAAGGTTAGGTTTGTACATAGATAGCATATATATATATATATATAAGCTATAATTTTTTTAAAAATGGTCGCCAAAGAGCTAAGATATATTTGAACTTCACTATAACTTTTTCAATCGAGACTAGGTGGATCTGCATCAAACAATAATAGACCTGCCCATAATAGACAGCCGCCAGTTACGGTGTTAAATATTGATCACTTCATTTATAAAACATCAGATGAAAACTACTCGTTTTTTAAAACGGAAACAATTGGATATTTGCACACTATTGCACCTGCTAAGACAATCCTTGATGATTAATATAAAAAAACAGTACACGATAAGGATAACAATATTATATCTGAACTATTAGCAAAATTATTTGCTAAACTACAGCTTGAAGAACCTAATGATGATGAATTGCAAAATTACTTGTTTAAATTCCAGCCATCTTCCCCAACAATACACAACTACATATCCTTTCTACGTCGCCTCCTCCGGCACCAGACAGCCTGCTAACAAAACACCCGTGTCTCACACAAAAACCATGTTCTTCTGTGTGCGTGCAGCGACCGCATGCAACTCCTCACCAGACCCCCACTAATTTCACCATGGATTACAAATGCCTCTGTCCCCCTGGATTAGTGCTCAAAAAAGGTAACTGCACGAAGGTGGCAAGCTGCAAAGATGACGAATTTTACTGCCACCGGACCAATGAGTGCTTTCCAGAGAATCACAAATGCGATGGCAAAGAGGATTGTATTTTCGGCGAAGATGAAGAGGGATGTCCAGCTAAAGGTATTTTTTTTAAATAAGTACTCTATACATAATTTCTTTTATCTATAGGTACAAGAGTAGATTATAAGTTCATTGCATGCTTTGTCAGGACTTATTTCGATAGACATTTTGACCTCATCGCTTTCAAAAAGGCGGAAGACGAAATTGAAACAACTCCAAGATAAAAGCACCAGCTTTCCCTATGGTCTTTACCAGCATATTGAGTCCAATTTTAGACCGTCATGTATACATGAAATACTTTCTTGAAGGTCTGGGTTCAATATGATGGTGATGTTTTAATGTTAGATCTCTTTAACTTGGATAGATCTAGAATTTACCGTTTTTACATTTAAATGAAATGTAAACCGGAACTACTATTTTCTATTTATGGGAAGCAGGCAAACAAGCATCTCACCTGATGATTAGTGATTAACGTTACCCTCAGCCTCCCATTTTGTCATGTGAAATTTTAAATTCAGTTTTACTTTGCATTTGTAGTTTCTGAAGTGTAATTTTGTTTAAATCATTGGTCATTAATCAAACCGTATGTGGTCATTGTGCTGGACAAATGGCCCTAAAACTCTTGGTCAAGAAGTCCAACAGTGGGAATATCGACTAGGCGGTTAATAAAAAAATGTTTAAAAAGAAGTTTATTGTTACAGTTGATGACAAGAAAGAGAATACTGTTAAGACGGTTACAAGTAATTCTACTGCGACCACACGTAAGTTTCTTTTTATATCACATGACAACACTTGCACTTAATTTTACGTGATGATAAGTAATTAGGTACATGCTGAGATCGAACCAGAATATGGTATAAGTCTATATACCTATACATTTAAGAGTTTCGCTATTTTCGGTGGAGCAACGACCATCTATGTTACTACTAGACTGAGACATATTTACTTTATGATAGGTTTCATGTTTCTCCATCAGCTCTTTCAACATGCAGTCCCACGCAGTTCCAATGTGTGAAGGATGAGATTTGCGTTGAACGCTCGTTAGTGTGCGATGGTCATGTCGAGTGCCCTGACGGTTCGGACGAGGAACCAGCCTCCTGTGACACTCTCACATGCTTCGTCACAGAATTTATGTGAGTACAAATAAACTCATTGTATGTCTATGGTCTTAGGATCTGCTCTTATTTATTTACAGACAAACAAGAACTTCTATAATGTTCTTAGCAATCAATTTCATATCAAAATCTGACACATCGTCTTAATAGAATTTTTTGTAAATTTGAGAGACAAATGCTACATAGACTATTTTTTCTATCAGATCTCTTCTTTTGACGGGAGAAATAAATTGTTCATAATATATTAACACTCTATATTAAACTCATCACCCTGAACATCACAGTGACATTCTACCTCAGTGATTTCGATAGGTCCAGTATCTTTCAACCTTAAACCAAATCTTCAACCTCAAATAGAGGAACAGGTCATGATCAAGCGAGATTATTAATGACCACAGCAATACCCAAGCCTTTTCTATAAATGAAGACATTTCCAAACTCATTACGCTTATAGCTCACCAGCTGTAGTTGGTGTAGTTCTTAGAAAAAGTAGTTGCCTTTTTTTATAGTTATATTATCAGTCGGAAGACAGGCACACCCAAATCTCCACGTCTTTCGGTCCTGTGCTGCCGGAACCCAACAACTTCCTGTGATCTTCATTAAATTGATGGTCCTTGTAGATGGTCTGCCAGAACTACCTCTACTTAATTTTTTTTTATAGTCCGTTGAGATACTCCTCTACTGCTACTATTGCCTACTATCAGTCAGTTTGGATATTATTACTAGTATCCTAAGTGGGGAAGAGTTACAATTAGTGATATTTTTTTTAAATGTACAAGTATTCTGCGAAGAATTCATATCTTGATATTACAGGTGCGCATCAGGATCCTGCATACCAATTGACTGGCGCTGCGACGGCAGCCAAGAATGTGTTGACGGATCCGACGAAGTCGATTGTGGTAATAACAAAGCATTATCTTTAATGGTATTCTTCAAAAGAATTCTTGCTATAGGGAAATTTAGGGTTAAATAGGAAATTCTTGGTAATCACTCACATTCAATCCTCTTATCGTCACGTTTTTTTAAAAGAAGACATGAGTTTGCAGGAGATGATGATTGCAGAGAACACGACCTGCAACGCTGGCCAGTTCCAGTGCTACAACGGCGAGTGCGTAGACCTCAGCAAGCGGTGCAACGAGCAACTCGACTGCATTGATCACTCTGACGAAAACGGCTGTGACCTAACCGAAGGCTTCGAAGTAATGGTGAGTTCGTCATACAACTGCGATGAGGTCCGGACTTCGGAAAACAGGACCTTATGTTCTTGTCCACAATGGGCTAACACTTCTTCTTCTTTGTCGTAACCTCATGACTGAGGGACGTGAATATGGTGCGTTGCCCTGACCACCATTTCTTTCCAGACATTTCTGTCTTGCGCCATTTGGATGGATGATTGTAGAGTAGCTCCTGTAGCGTCCTGAGTTGTATGTGTCCATCTTGTAGAACACCGCGCTCTCGCTCTCTTACCTTCCACACAACCAGTAATAATCAGCCTTTCTAGAATGTCTGGGTCTCGCCTGACCGTGTGTCCGCAGAGTTTGAGGAGTCTCCCTACAGATTGTTGAGAGCCGTGTTGTTACGTTCAACTGTTTGAGGATAACACTACTTATCCTTCAATTCCTCGTGGCGTTTAGTAACAATGAAGCAGGCAATCTTATGAAGATGTCTACTGGAACTCATGAAAAATCTTACAGCGGGGAAATACAATGTGAGGGTGGGAGCTAACCGGCAGATTTGAAAACTTAAAACCAACCAAATTGCTGGATTTTTTTTTTCTTAAATAACATCCTATTTAAAGATTGATGGTAAGTTTCTGTTGTTGGAGACCGTCGCAGCTTTTCTATGAAAAAGCTTTTGTAGCTATATTAATAATAATGTTATCACTTACAATCAGGTGGAGCAACATCAGTGCCAGCCCTGGGAGTACACTTGCGAGCGCAACACGAGCATCTGCTTACCGCTTACGGCTAGGTTAGAATGTTTAATCTCTTTGGTCTGGGCTACACAAGTATTAATAAGCGGTTATAGTTACTTTTTTTTGTTAATTAAGTTTACTAATAATTTATGCTTATTAGCAGGTACATGGAATTTAATAAGAAAACTCTTGAGTTTACTATAAGTCTAGCTGTGAAAGTCATCATCATTATTATGATGATGAGAATATGATATAACTATTGCCTCAAAGAGTATCAATGCATGATTTACCTTTTATTAAAAAACTAAATTATCTAACATATTACTTATTATCTTCTTGTTACATAAATGGTGATCAAATAACAGTGAATTAAAAAAAAAAAAAAACTTTCTAATTTCTTAATGTATTCTGTTTTTTCGAATCAATGTCGTCTCTGTTTTGTTGTATCCATTTTAACTCAACTTCCGGTAAGAAGAAAGGTCTTCAAGGACATACGGCGTCGTAGATTCTCTCTTCGTGGAAGAAATTTTTGAGACCAAAATGGATTTTCATGATTTACAAAAATTGCTGCAGCAACCAGAATAAACTTCTATTAGCTAAATAGGTTTCACGAATTATGATAGCTGGGAAAAAACTTAACTAACCATTCAATAAAAAAAAAATTAGCAATCGTTACATGTACACAAACAGGCATACAGATATACACTGATATACAGAAACAGATACAAACATCACATCATCATCAGTCAATAGATGTCCACTGCTAGACATAGGCTTCCTTCAAAAATTCCCTCCACATCGGTCGGGTAAGGATTCATATGCGGAGGATTTGGGCCATTTCCCACCACGTTGTCCCAATGCGGGTTGGTAGGAGCCAGAGCTTCGTTTGTTAATCAATAGAGCTGACCACGAGCAGGTGAAGTAGGCTTGGATCCCGTGAGTTCTTGTGCGGGAATACCACCCCAACAGATACACAGAAACTCTTCAAATCATTTTTTTTATCCGTATTTATAATCTTTAATGTTAATTATTATTGCTCATGAATTGTATGTAGATGCAACGCTAAGATCGAGTGTCCCGGAGGCACGGACGAGGCGGGCTGCGACTTCCGCTGCGCGCCTCATGGCCTGTTCGAGTGCAAGCAGGAGATGAAGTGCGTCACCAAAAAGCAGATCTGCAACGGAAAGAACGACTGCCACGACGGCTCCGACGAGACACCGGAAGCTTGCAGCAAAGGTTTGCATCAACACATACCGACATATAAATAATTTTAATGCAGATACAGTTATTATTTAACAGACTAACAAAGCATAGTGTTAGCTCATAAATAAGATGAACACCAGAATTATTAAATAGAAGAACCAACTACTCTGACCTAAAGGTAAGACTTAAGAGTCTGACGAATAAGTTATTAAAAAAAACCAGTTAATTCCTTGGTTCAATTTTAGGGTTGCATATTATAGGGTTTTGTTTCGGACTACATAGTATGGTTAGCTGCCGCCCTCATATTGTAAATCTGGCTCCATATCAGCATAACCGGTAGTCAACATACGAGAGACGGAGTGCTTTGGATGACCACACTACACACATCTATTTCTTCACTGTCTCTTAACACCGGGTCAATTTGATCTTCAAAGATCACAGTTAAATAATTAACATATTCGTTGTCGTTATATTAAGGGCAGGCAATATTATTTTGCTGTATATTAATTGCTTAAGGGGTTATAACAAAAAGCAGGGCGGAAATACTGTCGGAAGAGAAGGTAAGGAAGGAGGAGAAATCACATCAGCTTATTAACAAGAATTATTTAGGTACAGCCAAATGTAAAAGTTTTCGATACAGTTGCATATTTTTATGATATGCCACTAAAGAGATCAGTCGGGAGACATTTGTGGGATGCTTATGTCCAGCAGTGAGCTAGAGTGAGGTATGTCGGATGATGAAAACCGCGTGTCCGGTGAGACGTAACTAAATTAAATGTTACCCTTTACTTATTTGTTTTTAGTCAATTTAACGGTACCAAACACCAAGTACCCGGCGTCTCAGTGCCGCAACGGCTACCTTTGCGACGACGGACAGTGCGTGGAGTGGTCAGAGGTGTGCGACGGCACGCCGAACTGCTTCGACGGCACCGACGAGAATGGACAATGTGGTCAGTGAACATACGCACACACGAACTTATTTTTCTTATACTACATAGCGACGAGACGAGCGGGATGTTCACCTGATGGTAAGTGATACGTCCGCCCATAACAATGTGGCGTTAGTCAAGATACCCAGTACCACCACATTGCTGTGTTCGTGTGAGCACGCTTAAAAGATACCATCTGAATACATGAGAGAATAAAACATATCGTTTTTTATGGGGATGAAATATTGTAAAGATACCTTGCTTCTGCGGGGGAAGACAACATTATGTGGTATGTGGGATTTGTACCCATTAAAACCTCGATCGTTATTGGTCGCCGTTATCAGTGCGTTCGTGATGGGCTCAGGATCTTCTATGGAACGCACAGGTGTCTCTCGGCACTCTGCCTAAGCATATCCCAGGGGGAGCCGTAACCTCGACACCCTCGCTATGCTAAGACGTGGACGGCTTCTTCTTTGTGGTCCATCCCGGGCTCATTTAGTTAACAATGGAGATTCCAACTAATTCGCTTTGGGCGCCAGCATAGTGAGAAATGGCCTAAATCCGTCCATATGAACCCTTACAAACGATGGCGCCTACTGCCTGGCGGTACCGGAGGTCATGCTGAGTGTCTGATGAATGTCGCGGGAAGCCACTAGATACGCACAGCGCAGGACTGATTGATGTGTAGATCTTCTGGGAGGCTTGTGTCCAGCTTTGGACGTCTATCGGCTGATGATTGAGGACCCCACTTTCAAAGCGTGCGAAGCCGAAATCATCCTTGTCGTGATCTACGACAGGCAGAGCTTATCTTAGTCCTATTCTTAGTAACCCGGGACTACAAGGCTGGTGTAGCAACAAAATGTTGCGATGGCTAATTGGGGTTAAAAAAAATAAGCTGTGATCTTCAATGTCCAGATTAGAGCGAAATGGAGTAAGAGAAGTAGTAAACCTTTACTGGTGGTATCTCTGACCGGGAACAATCTAGGTAGTAACTACTGCTGCTGCTGTTTCTATTCCTAAACAGTATGCAAACATTAACTTGTTCCGGTTTGAAGCGAGATGCTACTAGTGAATATGTTGGAGTTGGAGTGATAAAGCAACATCATATGCATCAAAGGGGTGAAATCATAGGGGTGAAATCATAGGGGTGTAAAGGTTCTCGTACAACAACTCGTCCGACCCAAGTCAACCTCACCTGCTCGTGGTCACCCTATTAATCAACAAACGAGGCCGTTGCTCCCGCCAACTTGCATTGGGCCAGCGTGGTGGGGATGGCCCAAATCCCATCATATGAACCTCTCCATAGGACAACCCCTAGTGCCCAGCGGTACCAGAGAACATGCCGACTGTATGTGGAGATCTTTGGGGGAGGCCTATGTCCAGCAGTGGACGTCTCTCGGCTGATGATGATATGTATTCAAGCGACGAGTGTAATGTGGTGAAGGGTGCATCACCCTAACTAGCACCACGTTGTTTTGGACAAGAATTTCGCTTACCATCATGTTAACGTCTCGCAAGTAGACCACTTTATAAAGGACTACTGCTCAGCGGAAGTTATCCACTGCTGAATACAGACTTTTAAAAACTGGCTATTTATAATAATATCACATTCTTGGTCCATCGATCCAGATTTCGGTCATATTTCTATTTTGTTATCTTCTGACGCAGGGGTGCGATGCGACGCGCAGAACTGTGCCCAGGTGTGCTTGCGCACGCCGCGAGGTCCACGCTGCGAGTGCGGCACGGGGTACCGCAGGGAGCCGCCCACCGGATGTGCGGATATTGACGAGTGCGCGCATGACGTGTGCTCGCAGACATGCCAGAACGTGCCCGGCTCGTTCATATGTTCCTGTCACCACGGATATGCCCTTAGGTATTAGCAATTGTTACACGCCACCCATGATAATGTGGTGTTAATGCACAACACTACACTGTGCTCGTCATCTTCAACTTATGGAATGTTAAGTATCATTACCCCAGTAATTTCTCTAGCTAAAGCGCTCTTCAAATCGGAACGGTGCTGTTCTCACACAACGGTATGGTCGGCAGAAATGGGACATGAACGAAAAAAAAAATGTGAATGTCTCCAGGAACAGAGGTCTACCATCATCAGATAATACTAATCTGTTAATATTTTCAAAGGTCAGACCGACGCTCGTGTAAGGCGGTACGCGGAACCGTGTCGGTGCTCTATGTGATGGGCAACGCCGTGCGATCAGTTTTCCCGGACTACAAGCTGCGACTAGAGTACCACGACCCGAAACTGGCATCAATCAGCGATCTCGACTTCAACGTCAGGTGAGTTGAACTCGTCATTTGTTCAATCAGAACCTAATGACGATGGCGGTCTTATCATGTTTGTAATGCCATTGGGCTCGTCGTCGTGACTATAGGAGGTTAAGTCTGGTTATCCACATTTCATTAGCTACTCTCTCTCTTTAAGTCGGTTCCTCAATGCTGAGGGTGGTGACTGCTTATCGATAACCTGTTCTTAATGAAGTTACGGCAATCACTACTATTTGATGCTTTTAGTATAGCATCAAATACACATGTTTCAATGATCTTCACTGCCTTCTACAACACCCTTCAATCCGGAACACAGTACTGTTTGTCGGCTGCAATAGGCGTTGCGGTGGTACTTACCTGGACGGTCTCCGACAACAGAGACCTCCCTGCTCGCTTTCAGCGGTTTCCTCAGAATATCAAATATTACATTCAGTTATCATGCGTGTGTTAGAAAGAGACAGATGTACTAAGAATATTACTTGTTACAACTCTTTACACCACTTTCAAGTTATTCTGTATCATAATTCAGGAAGAACCTGCTGTACGTAGCCTCAGCGGCAGCCGAGGAGCTCACTGAAGTGAACGCGACGCGAGTCGACATATCCATCACCAACATCGGGAGGCCGACTAAGGTGATAAGATTTACACAACTACAGTTCTAAGATTGGAATCACAGTTAGTCTTGCACATAACATATCCTTTCATACTGAGTGTTAGGACACAGCTTCCGAAAACGGAGACAGATGATAGTACTAAAGACACCTGTGATGATGGGACGGAAAAAAAATTCGATCCTGATTAAAAAAAAAATCATATTTTTAAAACTTTTTATTAGCGATATTTACGCTCCATCGTGTTAGTACAGCTAAATGAAACGATAAATTCATAAAAAATACATTACTTTTTAAAAAAAACCAGCAATGAAACACAAAATCAAAAACAGCTGATGCTCGGATCAAAGAACAAGACAGTAATGTTTGAACGGTACTGTTTCTCGGCTGTAATAGAAGCTGCGGTGGTACCTACCTGGTCTTCGATAACAGAGACCTACCGCCAATAATAGATTATACAGAATTAAAAACTATTTCTCTTCTCTTCTATTCTTTGACGTATAAAGTTGTAAGCAATTCAATGTATACGGTGGGAGGTTATAAAATGGTTTGTTTCCAGGTCGCTGTGGACTGGATAACGGGCAACGTGTACTTCGTGGACAGTACCCCGCATGCGAAGTGCTTCCGTGTGTGCAACGTGCAGAGGAGGAGGTGCTCTAAGCTGCAGAAACTGCCTTCTGACGCCGACGTGAGTTGAACATTGAGAGGGTAAAGCTCTCCATGGGACAACCACACAAAAGACAAGGAGGACATAAAAAATCAGACTACTAATGATACTAATAGTAGTCTTCTTCTTCTGAAAGTGCCCCTCCAACTAGTGAGGGTTTGGCGATCAGCGTGGTGCATCCTTTCTGTCTCCTAAGAGACACCGGGCACTCGGGGCCTTGTTATTATTGAACTTTTCCATACTGAATACTAGGGAATATAGTGCAGTGGTTTCCCGTTGCTTTCTGGACCAGGCCTTTTAGAGGTTACTTACACCTTAAGGCTTCTGAAGCCACATCCAGCCAGTTGCCAAGCCGGGTGTATTATTATACCGCCAGAGCCTCATCTGTTATCCAGCAGTGGCACCGCGGGCAGGTGAGGTTGACTGTTGAGCTGGATAGATTTGACTTTCCATTCTCCTAATAGTGGTGTCATTACTGCGTAAATATATTAAATATTACTACGTGATCTGGCTGTAAATTCCATGTCAACCCAAATAATTCTTCGGCAGTTATTTCATACAATCATCTGGGAATACACTTCCAGTAGGACAAATCATCATCAGCCGACAGACGTCCATTGGACATAGGCCTCACTCATAGATACCCACATTGTTCGGGTTGCTGGTCCAATGCGAGTTAGGTGGTAGCCAGAGCCTCGTTTGTTGATTAGCAGAGTGCACCACGAGCAGGTGCGGTTGGCTTGGAGCCCGAGATTAGTTGCGCGGGAAACGACTCGGTTACACCCCACGTTTGTTCAGTGTTGCCAAATTAAACGAATTTAGTATTACCAATATTAAATACTACATATATTTTATTTATTCGAAAGCGCTAAAATTTATACATTTTAGAGTGTTTTAATGAACTTAACAATTCAAGATATTTATTTCATAGTTGTTTTTTTATTATTTAATTAAGCGACGAGGAGGCGAGCGAGACTTTCTCCTAATGATAAGTGATAAGCCCGCAACAACGTGGCGCTAGTTAATGTCACGCTCGTCGCCTCACACATACGATGGTCGAATTTCGTTACCCCAGTAATTACACTAGCTACAACGCCCTTCAAACCGGAGCACTGTAATGTTTTTTACACCACTGTTTGGCGGCAGAAATAGGCGTTGCGGTGGTACCTACCTAGACAGTCTCCGGCAACAGAAACTTACCTACAGTAAGTTGCGAACAATTATATTTTCTCAGGTGACAGCCCTAGCGATAGATCCATCGTCCCGGCGAATGTTCTACTGCATCAACCGGGAGCTGGAGTCAATGGTGCGGTCGGCGGCGCTGAGCGGGCGGCGGCTGAGCGACGTAGCAGCCGTGAGGAACTGCACCGGCCTGGCGGTTGACTCCTTCACCCGGATGCTGTACGTCGCCGAGACCGGACCATCACACGTGCTGAGGATGGATTACGACGGGAACAATCTGTCAGTGGATAAAACTTTTTTTTATTCTCCACTCGTCTGGATGTTCACCTTATGGTATTAGATGGCTAAAACGTGGCGTCAATAGAATGATGAGCCCGCAACAAATATTGTTTTTTTTTCATTCGTCGAAGTGTTTGGACGAGCTGATGGTAAAAGATACGCTTGGCCATAACAACATTGTATTAAATTGATAATCACTGTGCAATATCACAACATTGCGCATGGTAATGTTTGCACACTACTACTGTTTGGTTCAGAAATAGAAGCAGCAGTGGTACCTACTCAGATGATCTCAGTCAACGGACTTACTAAGAGCGAGTAACTACGTCTGGATGGTAGAGGTTATGATTTATAATCTGTATTATTCTTACAGAAAGACTGTCCTATCCAACGACCGCAACCTGCAGGCGCCGCACGGGCTGGCGATCTTCGAGGACTCCATCTTCTTCCTCAGCGCGAACACGTTCAAACTGAACCGTTGCCTGCTGCACGGCAGCAAGGCGTGCGAGCCGTACCTGTACCTGGCGTTCGACGCTAACACGTTCGTGATACGCCACGAGAGCGTGCAGCGTGATGACGTGATGGACGCGTGCGCCGGCTCGGTGTGCGCGGGTGTGTGCGTGCTGGACGAGGCGGGGGCGGTGTGTGTGTGCGACGACGGCGCCCTCTCCACCGACGGCAGCTGCCCGTTGATCAAACGGGGCCAGGTATGTGATGAAAGACTATAATTTATCTCCCTCTTCATACTCGAACAATAGGTAGAGTAGGAGACATGCCATTTGATATTAAGTCCGCCATTTTGTAATATTTTTTTTTGTGCCAATAAAGTGTGACCTTATCAACCATAATAAAGAGAGAAAGAGAGAGAGGTTTTGAAACCATTTACTAGAGAAAGAAAAATCGATAAAAACATTACATCGAAAACTTAAGCTGATCAACATTTATTACCAGCTGCCACTTTTCAACGGCTGGTCGCAGCAGGACTACGTGCGCCACCACTACTGGTACTCCCTGGTCATCATCGTGCTTTTTGTGTTCGCCGCTTACATCTACACTATTCCTTTACTACCACTTCATACGAAAGCCATCGAAGCAATTCAGAGGAAACTATATGCAGTAAGTAATTATAATATTCATATCTATAAATAAATAATGAAAACGGGGATTTTTTTCACTAATCACGTAAAAACAAGTGAGCATTTAGACATGGGAACATGAGCATTCGACGCCGAATGATTTGTGGATAGTTATAGGGTTCATTATATTATTTATAATTAACTCTTCATTTCATTTCGCAATATTTATACGGTTGCTATGGTAACAGTTGCTATAGAAAGTCTCTTGCGCTCAAAGAATATTTCAGACAAATTTCAAGTCTAATTTAATAAATACGGTCTGTAAAGCGGATGGAGAAGTTTATAAATATCATCATCATCGTTAGGCAATAGACTTCCCTGCTGGACATAGCCCCCCATCACTCAAAAATTCCACACGACGGGTTAGAGATTTGTATAAGGAGGAGTATAAGTATAACAGGATTTGGGTCATTTCCCACCACGTCAGCCCAAAGCGAGTTGGTGTGAGCCAGAGCCTCGTTTGTTGATTATCAGGGTAAAGAGCACGTGAGGTTGGCTTGGATCCCATGCGTTGTCGTCGTGCTGTCTGTGATAACAATAAAATAGTTTTTTACTGAAGACCGCTCCGAAAAGCCAATTTTGAAAAGTTTTCGTCTCTCTGCTCTGGATAATATATTCTTTCTATTTAATTGATATATCATTCATTAATACTTTAACCGATTGACGTCCACTGCTGGACCGCGCTGTTGGTGTGGCGCTCTGATCTATTTTATTAATATCATCTATCCACCTAGTTGAGGTCTGATAACTTAGTATTGGTATGGCGAGGCCATATCAATAAGGGCAGATATTGTTGTCTTTGTATCCAGAGTTCGGTACCAGAACAATGGTGTGGAGTGCGCGCCCAACCTTGGCCTGGAAAATCCGGTTGTAGATGTGCCGACATCCGCGTAAGTTAATAACTACATATGGGGCTTCCGAAATATAATATAGCTTTAACCTATTGTCTGCTAAATATATATCTTTTTTAACCTTTTGATAATGTATATATATGCGCAAAGGGTGTGTTTGTGTGGATACAGTGTGCTGTACTTAAAATCCTAAAACCTTCAAACGAGGGTTGTAGCAGGTAATACAATTTAGTTTCTTTAAAAAAAATGGCAAATGTTGACTTTAATATTATTTATCTATTTAATCATCATCATCGTCATTAACAGCCTTTGTTTTTCCACTGCTGGATATAGGCTTTCCCCAATTTCTTCCACCAAATTTATCTATATGTGAACTCATTATAGTATTATCTATCAAAATAAAATAGCTAACATCTTTTATAGCACACCATTAAAATAAATATTGTTTGGAAATTAAGGGTAGAAGAAAATATGAGTATGTATTCCATTGGTAGCAGCTCTGGGTAAGTAACACCACAGCGCCTATTGCACCCGACATACGGTGGTGTGCAGACATTACTGTGTTCTGGTTTGTAGGGCGCTGTCGCTAGTGAAACTACTGAGGTAACGAGAACGTAATGTGTCACGGCGACGAATACAATGTGGTGCTGTATAATGTTCTAACTAGCGCCACATTGCTATGTGCGGGCGTATAACTTACCATCAGGTGAACGTACTACCCGTCTCCTTGCTTTGTGGAATAAAAAAATGTGTCTCTTTCTCCTGCCCTGGTCCCACTTTATGTAGGGTCGGCACAACATGTTCTTCATTACCGAACATGTAAATAGTTTTGGCTAAACTTTTTTACGACCGGCCGCCTGCCTGACATCAACCCTCTTTTTTTTGGGAATCTTTGGGGACTTTTTTTTTTTTTTTTTTTTTTTTTTATAAAAAGATGTGTATGAATAAAAATTAAATAAACATTTTACACATAAAAATACCTTCAAAGAATTTTTATATGCTGTGTCATATCTATTTTTCTTTTATGTATATATTAGTTTACACGCTTTTCCCTCTCCTTATATCACTATCCACCTCTTCAACCTTTCCTCATCCAATCTTGTCTCACCGTCCTCCTTTCTCTTTTATATACCGGGTGTTAGGAGACCGCTTTTGAAAACGAAGACAGACTATAGTACTAATAACACCTTGGATGATGACGACGGAAAAAAAATCGATCCTGATTTAAAAAAATCATATTTTTAAAACGTTTTATTAGCATTACTTACGCTTCATCATGTTAGTACAGCTAAATGAAACAAGTTTCATAAAAAATACGTTACTTTACTAAAAAAAAACCAGCAATGAAACACAAAATCAAAAACGGCTGATGCTCGGATCAACGAACGCCCGGGCGCGCCATGTAAATGTTCCGTGGCCCTATGTAATAAGGTTCAAATTGAAACCAAATACATCTTGAGTTCCCGCCGCGCCCGGACGTTCGTTAATCCAAGTATCGGCTGTTTTTTATTTTGTGTTTCATTGCTGTTTTTTTTTAAGTAATGTATTTTTTATGAAACTATAGTTTCACTTAGCTGTACCAATATGATGGAGCGTAAATATCGCTAATAAAACGTTTTAATAATATGTTTTTTTTTTTTTATCAGGATCGATTTTTTTTTCGTTCCATCATCAAAGGTGTCATCAATACTATCGTCTGTCTTCGTTTTTGGAAGCAGTCTTCTAACACCCAGTATATTGTTATTTACTTGTATATGTATATATGTATATATTTACGTGTGTTGAGTGTCAACCGTCATGCAAAGAAAGGTTACATTTTTCGGGGACACCTTAAAAGAGGACCCTTTTATGAGTTCCCAAAGTTGATCTTGGAGGGCAAAATTCCTGGAAAGTGTACACTTGTTAGACAGCGGAAGAAATGATTCGGCGACATGAAGGAGTGGACCGGGTTTAAATACCATCAGTTAAATAGAACTGCTATAGGTCGATTTAGTTTTCTCAATCTGATTACCAAACTTCAGTTTGTAGAGGGCATCTGGTGATGATAAGTGTAGATTTTATTTTCTGTTATTGATTTTTTTTTTATCTTTATTTTTTTCCCTTTTCTTTTTTATTTTACTCACGGATACCAGATTCGCGAGCCTTAAGTCTGATGAAGCTGCTACGGTTGTCAAAGAAACAAGCGGAGCAAACTTCATCATATATATATATATATATATATATAGGTTGTGTAACGCCAACATATACTTTCAGTGGATTAGCGCACGAGTTCGTGAATCCCTTTCAGTTCGTCAGGGATATATGGCGGCAGTCCTTCACCACGTCTAATCGGCCTATAGTAAGTATCAATAACCCTTTTGCAATATTCTTAAGGCTTGCCTATGTGTACTGGTGAGGGAATCCCAAAGTTACTGCTAGCGGCGACGTTGTATCCAATCTGCTGTTTAGAGTACTCGGGTTGTCACGGCGACGAGCGCAATGTGATGCTGTTTATCATCCTAACTAGTGCCGCCTTGTATGTGCAGGCGTATCACTTTCATCAGGTGAACGTCCCGCTCGTCTCGTTGCTTAATGAAATAAAAATAAATGAGCACGACGATATCGCAGTGTAAACATATTAACTAGCGATTAATTGAGAAGATATGTCACCATCAAGTGTCCTGCTCGTCGCGTCGTTTTGTTGTATATAAAATAATTTAGAATACTATAGAAACTTCACGTTTGATTGATATTATTAAAGGAAGCCTCTATGGCAATATCTGTCATCATCATCATCAGTCGACAGACGTGGACATTGAGACATTAGATTTTTAGTTTTGTAAACCTAGTAATATCACTAGCTCCAGCTCTTTTCAAGCTGGAGTACAGTGATGTTTACATAACATTTGATGGCTGAAGTACGCGTAGCGATGGTACCAATCTAGACTGTCTCCGGCGAAGGCCTCTGTTGCCAGAGATCATCTAGGTTTGTACAATCATGATCAGCCGATAGACGTCCACTGCTGGACATAGGCCTCCCTCAAAGATCCCCCACTAATCAAGGATAAGTGTGGGGGATCTAATATATTTCCAACCACGCTGGCCCAATGGAAGCTAGGTGCACCACGAGCAGGTGAGATTGACTTGGATCCCGTGAGTTGTCGTCCGGTAGGTAACCTTTACATTCCCTTATAATATAGAAATATCTGTGCATATTTTTTTTTTCTATATTACAACACTGATAATAACAGATTATATAAAACCTTATAATTTATCATTAACTTCAAGATGGCTAACTCTTATAATTTATTTTTTTAATACAAATGGTCTTTATTTTTTTTTTTAATTTGTCTTCAAATTTTCTTTCAGGGCACCGCCAATATTAATTTTGAGACAATGCAGGATTCCGACACAGAGTCAGATCTCGACGTGAGAGACACGAGGAGAATAATAAGAAAATAAATTTCAATTCAATCAAATTAATATTGTTAAAATATTTCTAGTCTGCGGGCAGATTAATTTAAATGAATATGATGTTTCGTTAATTATTTCAATTATATGTTAATTATGAAATATGGTGTTGAATAAATAAAGATCCAATAACTACCGTTAGTTAGTAACCATTTACAGTTTTGTTTATGTTCTTTGAACTTTCCCTATATCAATGCATCTCCGATTACCTGTTAATGTCCACCGCTGAAAGTAGACCTTACCAAAAGAGGATATTTGAACGACACGCCAACTACACGGAAGGAAGTGTGTCCTAATCAGTAAAGTATCCTGTTAAAGATCACAGAAGCTCTTCCCTAGAATTATTTCTCTCATTAATATATATCTGCCATCTAAGGAGTACAATGCAACTATATACAATGCCTTCAGCTCAATAATTGAAGGTTTTCACTAGTAATTAACAATAAAGGTAGTTATGGTAAAAGTGAAATCTAAATTTAAACATAAATTCAAAATTTAGGAGGTTTATTGCAGTATGAGGTCATGCATAAGTATATATAAACGAATTTTGAAGATTCCAAAACTTTTTGCTCGGGACTTGCTGGAGAATATCTAAGTACCACCACTATCTCTATTTATGCTATTAGTGTGCGAACCCTATTGTCTTCTAGTTTGACTGGTGCTGTAGCTTGTGGTATTATAAAGGTAAAAATACTTGGTATTTTACATCACAAAGCAATAATGTGGTGTAGTGTTTTTCATATTAATGTACCATCAGATGAGTCTTGCTCGGCTAAGTAGTTCAAGAAATAAACAAATAATGCATGATATATTTAATATATATATCTACTGTAAGGATCATAAATAAAAACTTTAACATGATAATGATAAATACATTAATTTATAATTGTACTCAATGTGCGAGAGACTGTCCAACAATTACTTTTTTCAATATTACTAAGCAAGACTACAGCTTCCCAGGTGAACTAAAGATCTTGTAAAGATTGCAAGGTATCATTGATTGCAAGTGTCATCATACTGAATGTACTAGAAAAAGATTAAAACCTATATCCAAAAGAAGCTAACAATACATTGAAATGATAAACAGATTAAGTGAAATAATTATACTGAAATAAAAGTACTTGTTATTAAATTTATTAAATGAAATATCATTAAATAATGATACAATTATTTCCATAACTTCTTAATGGACATATTCTTCTCGGAATCTTTCTGCATGACCTTAGCTACAGCCATTTCAAAATCTTCTTGAGTTACATGAACCCTGCGCTCACGGAGAGCATACATACCAGCCTCTGTACACACACCTTTAACTTCAGCCCCAGAAGCGCCCGGCATTAGCTCTGCAATCTTGCGCAAGTTGATACCTCTAGTTAAATTCATCTTTCTCGAATGAATTTTCAGAATATCCAAACGGGCTTCCTCATTTGGTGGGGGGAATTCAATTTTCCTATCAATACGACCTGGTCTAAGCAATGCAGGGTCAAGTATATCAATTCTATTTGTGGCCATGATGACTTTTATGTTCTTGGTAGCTTCAAATCCATCAAGCTGGTTAAGCAACTCCAACATTGTTCTTTGTACTTCTGAATCTCCACCACTACCAGACTCAATACGGGAAGAACCTATTGAGTCAATTTCATCCATAAAAATAATCGAAGGAGCATGTTCTCTAGCCATGACAAAGAGTTCTCTGACCATTCTACTACCTTCTCCAATAAATTTTTGCACCAGTTCAGAACCAGACACACGGATAAATGTGCATTCAGTGTGGTGAGCAACTGCTCGAGCTAGAAGCGTTTTGCCTGTACCAGGTGGTCCATAGAGCAGTACTCCTTTGGGTTGTGCAATGCCAAGGGCATCAAAGAGTTCTGGATGTTTAACGGGTAACTCAATCACTTCTTTAATTTCTTTGATCTGCTTATCCAAACCACCAACCATTTCGTAAGTAGAATCGGGGACTTTTTCCACCATCATTAAGGATACTAATGGATCAACTTTATTTGGTAAAATCTTGTGAAGAGTGTAACTTTCATTACGGAGAGCGACACGGCAGTTTGCGGTAACATCGTTAATATCAACATTCTTGTCAAGATCGACCACAAACTTACCTTCAGGGTGCACTTTAACTAAAACTTTCTTTTTGTCCATTGGCTTAACTACTTCACCGACATAGGAACCTTGCTCTTGCAGTAGTTGTAACTCTTCCCGTAGCATTCGCACTTTCGCATTGAGTTCGTTACGCTGAGCCTGCAAACGGCGTAAATTCTGTGATTTTTCTGCAACTATGAGCTGCAATTCTTCGATTTTGGTTATGTAGTAAGGACGAAAGCCTTCGCCCTTTACGGGGTCTACTTCCATTTTTGTTAAAGTCATGTTGAGAGTGGATATACTCTCATAGGAAAGACAACTTCTTTAAATTTTCCTCTTCTTTCTGAGAATAGCCAAGAACGCAATGACAAAAACTTATGAACAGTATTGACAATTTAACAACGATATTTTCCAAGTCACGGTGAAAGATTGCCAGATAAAAATAAAAGTGATATTAAAACGATAAACTAAAAAAGAAGACTGTATCATTAGAAAAAAGTTTAAATATATAGTTTTTTACACATTAAACTATTTTTTTTAATACAAAATTGACTATTACATTGTACAATTACATTATATTAGTAAAATTATATTTAAATACCAATGTGTCAATCAACACTTAGCAAGATTAAAGATGTCAATGTCAATAATTTGACATGATTTATGCTTTATATAAATTAAAGGATTTATAACATTTATTTTAGATTCAGGAAAAATGTTGGGTTCATTTTAATAAAGTTTATCATGTAACAAAAATATTGTATTGGAGCTAAAAATATAAAAATCAAAATGTAATAGATTAAAATACCGTAAATAAAAATGGCAAGTTACAGTGGAAAATGTGCGTTATTATAACTATATTTACTTTTTTACTAAGTACAATATTTTTAAAAATGTTGTGGATAATTCGTATGGGTTCCCTAGCTCACTGGAGTTATTTAATTGGATCTTATATGTACCCAAACAACTTGAGCAATAATGTTATTTTGAGCGCGGGTATATTTGGTTTCATACTAGTTGGAGCCTGTGTGCCTAAATTTTTATTTCCAAGAGTTAAATTTGCTGCAACAGCTTTAACAATTTTTCCGCAAATTCATTTATTGTTAATACTTCATAACACAATTGGGAGAAAAATTGAAAATGAAACCTTTCAAACAGCTATTAAAGCATATACTGCAATGACTGTGGGATCTGTGCTTTGGACGGTTTTTACATTAACGAGATTTTAGAATTTTTATATTATAAATATTGTTATAAAATATATTGTTTTTCTATTATATTTGTTTTTCATCCAACGAAGCAACGAGACGAACGGAACGTTCACCTGATGGTAAGTGATACGCCTGCCCATAACAACGTGGCGATAGTTAAGATGATATACACTGCACGACATTGTGCACGTCATCGTGAGGCATATGATGTTAAATCTCGTAACCACGGTAAATTCAGTAGCTAACTCACAACTCACTAACTAACTACATCGCCCTTCAAACCAGAACACAGTAATGTTTGTACACTACTTTTTGGCGGCAGAAATAAGCTTTGTCGTAATATCTGCCTAGACAGTCTCCAGCAACAGAGACCTGCCATCAGTAAAATGTTCTGTGTAGTTATATGAAAGAAAGTGTTTATTAATTACAAAAAAATGAACATTAAATAATTTTCTTTAAGCTTAAAGCTTTATTTTTGACATTTCTTAATACTTTGTTTATATTCTTTCGCCTTGCTCCCATTAACACATCAAAGATAAAAAACCTTCTGATGTTTGTATGTTTACATTTTTAAAATACATTAATGAAGCATTTAGTATTAGAATTTTAAAACAATATACAATATAAAGAGAACTCGTGATCGATCTGAAATAAAATTTAACTGAGTACAATTTTAAGAATTTTAAAATATACAACTGAAATAATGATAGTTTATTTCTAGATCGGAAAAATAATATCCGATATAAGAATAAGGTCGTTTTACACAGTCACTGGAAGCTGGAACGCGACGTCGACGTGGATTGTGTTAAAGCATTTAAAACCTTAGTCAGTGAGGCAGTGACTTTATCAACTTTGTCACCTATCGTCGCTGATAGAAAAGTAAATAAAAAATATTTTGACAGGTAACCTTATGACTGTTATTAGTGTTTGTGAAAAATCTGAAAAAATGATTTATACATTTAAAAAAAAGTAATTAGTGTTAAAATATATATATTTGCCTAAATATTGCTGACCCAGTGCGCAATATTATGTTTAATAAAATCGGAACTATTTAAGAAAATTATGTAGTGCAATATATAATTGAGTTCTAGGTTTTAGTTTATTCACGTATAATTTTATTGAAAGTGTTACATATTTATCAGGTATATTTTTATTTACACAACTTTATGCAATAGTTGCGTTGCGGCCTATAATATCTTATATTGTTTTCGTCTGACTGATCCTTAATCAAACAGAGGACCGAAATTGGACAATTACACGATATTGTTTGATTGATTAAGGAAAACTTTTAAAGTTGATCTCGTGATTTTTACGACACGGTATATTTTAAATAATATTATGTAGTTGTTCACAGTTGAATATTGAATATTTGAATAAGGATGACATTTCTTTTATTATTTAATGTGGATTATAAAACTAATTTTTAATTATTATCTAAATAATGAACGAACGTCTGCATATTTCGGGTGGTAAAAACTTTTAACTTAAATTTTTAAATATTGGGCATTTTTATAAATAAAATATATTTAAAAATTTTATTATCTAAAATAGCAGCTCAATTTTAAAAATACAAATATTCATTATTTACTATTATTAACTTTTATCTTACTCGTTGTACACATATTTCTATTATTTATTATGTTCCAAAATTTGGTAATTGTAAAAATAAACTTGTTGAAATTATTATAGAAATTTTTTATATTTAACATTGACAATGCTTTAATTTTTTTTTAACTAGAGTTGTTTTTAAATATTAGCAGATTATAAATGTTAATGAGGCTTAAAGGTACTAAGTTCATGAAATCTAGTAATTGTAGAAGTTTTCAGTCTTTAGTTAAAGCACAGAATGCCGGTTTACATTCTGTTTTTAATTCAGTTATATACTAGGGAGTTAATAGTTGACAGGTGATGTATCTTTATTTAGCCTCTATTGATCCACTGATAATATGCTCTTAATATTGTATCTGATAATCATGTTAGTAAATGCTTTATTCTGTATACCGGACGCCCTTTGGAACTTGAATACTATGGGTGAATTTTAACATGAACCATTTTAAAGTGTTGAGGTGACTAACACAATGTGGTGTTGTGTATATCATCTTAAACTAGTGCCACATTGTTATGGACACGTGTATCACTTACCATCACATGAATGTCTTGCTTGTCTTGTCACTTTGTAAATAAAAAAAGGAAAAAAAAAAGTTGTCAATGCAACTGTAATTTCTCTGGATTTGTATCCATAGGTATAGTGCTTTGCTAATTGATAAAAAATAAACCTTTCATACAAAAGCTGAATAGGTTCTATTATAATTAAAAATTGCTTTCATATCTTTTAAATACATTTTTTTTTTGTTTGAGACTATTGATCTTCAATTTAAGACAACTAGTAGACAAATTCCATTAAAATACAGGCTGGTGAATCAATCTGAGCTGATTACAAGATTAGTTAATCATTTGTGCTAAATACTTCTATTTCATCATCAATTACTTGAAGCATTGTTGGACATTACTATTCTATATATATTTTCATGTTGATTAAGTAATGCCTACATCTAGTGATTTCCTGAGACCTGTACAACCTTGCAATGCGGCAACTCAAGTGGTCTGGCAATCAAATATGTCATCATTAGTAACTATCATAAAGTAAGGTGTCTATTCTTATAAAAGTATTTCCTCTTTTAGTTGCCGCTTACATCGTTGATGGTAGAGTGGTTGCTAAGATGCTCTAACCCATGTCATATGAGGGAGACAAAATATATATGTATTTTCAGAATGGGGAACACGAGTAAGAAGCTGGCAGCAAAATGTACACTCCTCACAAAGGAGGAGCAGAAGTACGTAGCGGCGACGTTCAGAGCAGCCAGCAAGAATTCCGAGAGAATAAGGGAAGATGATCTCATCGTGAGTGGAAAAGTAGACGCAGTGTTGCTAGAAGTGTGTAGAATCTTTTTTTTATTTTTGTCTTATTTATTTCTTTTGATCAGTGATACATCTGATGACTAGTTGTAATTGCCATGTTTTATTTGCATCGTTATGATTATTACGTTCTTTTTTTATTATATCAACTTATAATGACATTTAAATGGCGTGCGACATAGATAATTCTTTAATTTATTATTAATCTATTCACTAATATATTATTTATTACATATGTCTACAAAACATGCGGCTGTTGTTTAAAGGCGTTAAAAAAAGTTACAATTTTAAAAGTGCCATTTTAAACTAGAAAAAGTTTTATTTTGATGTTTGTTTTATAAATGGTGTAATAAAATTAAAAAAAATATATTTAACGCAGGCCGAAAATCAATTCTTAGTTAAAAAAAAATTTAAAGCTGAGGCTGTACGCGCTTTTGACTTCTGTCTTTTATATTAGGTACGTAATTATTTTTTGAATTTCGAGTGATAAATTTGATATGAATGCGAGAAGCGGTAATAGGTGAATTTGTATATGCGATCATGAGCGGTGCACGATTCGAGTCTATTCCTCCTCGAGCTCATGCTTCCGGTGATGAAAGAGATCTAGAATAAACCTTTCAATAAAATTTAGTCAATCGGGAATCATATTTTCGAACCGTAACAGACGTAACCGCAGACAAATGTTTTACAATCTTTTAATAGTGCTGCGGTGTAAGCAAGCAGCAGTTGGAGAGATCGGCACCATTATTATCTATCGTAAAATATTTATCGTTTCAACAAATTTTCCAGTTTCCAATGTGCTCGTAAATATCGCGACGGATTTACACGGCGTTATGTTTGCAGTCAACGATTTTATTTATTTGCATATCAACGAGACGAGCACAACATTCATCTAATGGTTAGTGTTATGCTTGTCCGTAGTAATGCTTGAACTCGTCGGATGAGACCTGAGATCTTAAGACTTATTCATTATCAGCCGATACACGTCCACTGCTGGACTTGCGTCTCCCCCAAAGATCTCTACGTCGATCGGTCCACGGTTAGCATGGGCTACAGTACCATCGGGCACTAGGAGCCGTCGTTTGTTGGGGTTCATATTTGGGGATTTTAACCATTTTCCACCACGCTGTTCCAATGCGAGGTGAGAGACAGTGCCTCGTTTGTTGATTAGCAGACTGCACCGCGAGCAGGTGAGATTGGCTTGGGTCGCGTGAGTTGTTGTACCGGTCCCCTTACACCCCATCTTAAGACGCCGAAGACGATGGTGATGTCAACTCTTAACTAGTTGCAACGCCCTTCAAACCGGAACGAAGTAACGTTTGCACACTACTGTTTGATAGAAGCCATAAGCGCTCTTTCAACGTGACCGGTGCTAGTTTTTGGTGTTTTGTCTTCTTAGTTGAAATCAAGGCCATTAATCGATCACGCTGGTCGTGGTTGGTGTCACGTGTCCACGAGTGCTGCTGTTTTTCGGTATATGTCGAATATTTTCATTCACTAACCTATCAAGCTCGGTAGGGATCTAAATCGCACCTTTATAGAACCAATGGCATATACTATCCACCTTCTTTTATAATCTCCTAAAAAGACGAGGTTATGTAGAATTTTTACCCACTGAAACCTGGGTGGTCTTCCTCAGTGTTTTGCGGGCCCCGGGATCTCCCACGGAACGCATCGGTTCCTATCATCACTACATCTAAAGCACGACATAGAGAGGTGTAACCCTCGGTACCACTTTTAATAAGAGAAGCATTAGACCAGACCACCTTGTACTTATCGTTCATACGGGCCTTGCTTAATGTACAATGAGGGCCCCACAAACCCGAAAACCGTATTGGTCGCTTTCTACGGCAAGCAGGGCAAAAAAACTATCGCGGCTATACAAACAATTTGAAATAAATCATTCTAAATTCAAAAAAGTCTTTCCGTACCCAATGTGACAGACAAAAGTCGAGAGCGTGTTCAGCCTTACCCTCAACTTTTTTTAATTTATTAATTAGTAGGTTAAAAGTATTTTTTTTTTTAAATAAAATCTGTTTCGTTAGAATATATTCAGTGCGTCTTATAAATTTAATTTAAGCATATATTATTTGGTTAGATTAATACAATATACAATATATATATATTAAATTATCTACCTCAAAAGACTACTTGTTTTATATGATTTTGGCAATTTTTTTTTTTTAATTTACGGCGATACATGAATGACGGGTTAAAACGTATTATAAAAATATGTAGCTAAATAGATTATTAAACACATTATTTTTTTTCCTTTATATTAAAAATACAAATAATATTGTTCATGAAACGATGTATATATTATCTATGTTAGTAATTATCGTCTTATGAGTAGTAAAGAATAGGCCGAATGGAAAAAATCAAAGCCGATGGACTGAAAGATTAATAAAAAAAAAACATATCTTCGTTAATATCCTTAAAAAAAAATTCTTGTTTACTGGCTGATGTGATCACAATACATTGTTTTACTGATAGTAGCTGATGGTAGGTCTCTGTTGCCGAAGACCGTCTAGGTAGCTACCAACCCAGCGTCTATTGCAGCCGACCAACAGTACTGTGTAAACATTACTGCGTTCCGGTTTAAAGGGCGTTGTAGCACTAGCTAGTGTAATTACTGCGAGCCTGAACTGCTTATGTCGCAGGTGGCGAGCGGAATGTGATGCTGTGTCTTATATTATTAACCCATTCAATCGTTGCAAATAAAACCGCTTCAGATGTATACACAACTATTTTATTGATATACATGTTATCACTGATCAAAACAATTTTTTTTTGTTTGGAGTAATTAAGTAAAATTAAAAAAAAATTACATACGTATTATATTTTAGATATTTTCGGTGTTGGTACAATAAATTGCTTTTTTTTTGGTTTTTTAAATTGTTTATGAAGTTTGTTGTTACAAATATACAACATATGTTAACAACAACGAATGTGATGTAGTGTATGTAATGTTACATATTATAATTGTTACTTTTAAATTTTTTTATAGTTATTTTTAGTTTTTTTTTTGTCTAATGTTATCAATCTGTTGGTTAGTATAGAATTTATTTAGCAAGCCGAACATCGGTATAAATTTGAGGTCGTAGTGAGAGAGGTCTACGTCCAGCAGTGGACATTGGCTGATGATGATTATGAGGAATGTGGTCATATATGTATATCCTTAGAAAAAAAATGTTATAGTCTTTAACGCGGCTGCTTATGAGACATGTTCAGACATCCGATGTTCAGATACAAAATCTGATTTTTTTTCATCCACGCAGCGAATATGAAGTCCTTACATATGAAATTGGAGGTTAGTACGGGAGGAATATAAAGTCAGTTTTTTTTGTAAAATATATTTAATTAATCAAAGTATGCACCGTTGTTATCTATGCACTTTTGGCATCGCATAGGTAGTTCATTGATACCCTTTAGTAAAAAAGCCATGGGGGGTGAGAATCAATAAACTCTTTGAAGGCGGTTTGGACTGATGCATCGGAGTTGAATTTTTTTCTTTGTAAGAAATTGTCCAAATTCTGGAAAAATGGTAATCTGTTGCGGCAAGGTCTAGGGATTACGGTGGATGTCGCAGACATTCCAATTGTAGTTCATCTAACTCAGTGGTTGTTTGTTGTGCAGTGTGTGGTGGTAGTGTTGCGTTGTCGTGAAGCAGCAGTGACCTAGAGCGATTGACCAATCTCTGTTGTTTAGCAGCTAGTTCTTCCTTCATGGTCTGCAGTCGCTGACAATAGATATCTGCCGTAATCGTTTGGCCAGATTTTAGAAAGCTGTAGTGAACGACACCGGCGCTGGTCCACCCAACACTCACAAATAACTTTTTCTGAGTCAATTTTCGTTTAGGGCAGGATTTGGCTAGCGTCTCCAGGGTTCAGCCATTGCGACGAGCGCTTCTGATTATCGTACAGTATCCACTTTTCATCACAAGTAATGATTCGATTTAAAATCCCTTCATCATTGTGTCGGCTGAGCAAAGTAACACAGCAGCAGCAGCCGACGCGTGTTCACAAGTTCGGTTCACTCAATCCATGAGGTACCCAGCGTTCAAGTTTTTTTACTTTCCCGATTTGCTTCAAGTGGATTACTACAGTTTTGTCACTTACCCCGAAGCCTGCAGCTATTTCTATAGTGCTTTGTGATGGATTCGCTTCCACAATAGCCTGTAATTCTTCATTCCTTACTTTGGTCTCCGGCCGTCCACAGAGTTGGTTCTGAAGGTCGAAACTGCCAGAACGATGACGTTGAAACCAAAAACGTACCGTGCTTTCTTTTGCGACACCAGCTCCGTACACATCATTAATGCCCCGAGCTGTTCCTGCAGCACTGGTATTGGTGCCACGGTAGAGCTCGTACTCGTAAATATACCGATATTTCATGTTTCCCATTGTGCGGGCAATAAGCGACGTCAAAGAAAAAAGGAATGAGGTAAAAACAAACGATTGACTGTTTACAAAACTCAAATGTAGCAGCTAGATGAATTTATAAATTTGAATTTGGAATTCTTAACCAAACGTGGAGATATTTCAGATCAAAGTACTAGTGAGCCGTTCACCTGGTAATAATTGTTACGGCTGCTTACGTGGCGCTAATTATGATGACATATACACCAACATTTTATGCTCGTCGCAAACATAAAATATTAAGACTTGTTACCCCAGCAATTTCACTAGCTACAGCGCCCGTCGAACCGGAGCACGGTAATGTTAGCGCACTGCTGATTAGCGGCAGAAATACGAAAGTAAAGTCGTTCTGTTTGTTATTCGATGAAGTTAAGAGATGATCACGATTTTATCTGATGGTGGCAGTCGTGTGAACATGGAAGTAGTTAGAATGATATACACTACGTAGAATTGTGCTTCATCACCCAAGTTCTTAAATGGCTAAATAAAGAAAGGGTTCTCTAACGAACTCTTTAGACTGAAACCATGTAATGTATATGCACTACAATTTCATGGCAGAAATAAGTGCTGCGGTGGTACCTACAATTAGTGAATCACCTATAGTTACTGGTGGTAGGTCGCTGATGCCGGAGACCGTCTAGGTGGATATTTCTTCATGAGAAAGCAAAGGAGTGGAGCAACCTAAAGAGTGAATAGGCTGTTACTAGGTTCAGCTCTGTAGTCTCGGGCTAGTAAGAACAGGACTAAAGTAAGCCCTGCCTGTTGTAGGAGACGACTAAAAGGGTTCAGGAGTTTCGCGGGCCTTGAGTGTGAAGGCCCTTATCGCCCAACAAGTGAGCGTGCGTGGGACAGTGTATGGTTCAGCGATGGTTCCTAGGAGGATTAGGTTAGAACTCAGAGAAATTCTCCCGTACAGGTTCTCGCCTTGTCGTGGCGGTGGGGCTCAGTAGCCGTGACTTGGTCACCCACGGTGAAGTTAAGAGGATCCTATCCGGCCGGCCCGAGGTGGCCGCTCCAGATGAGCTCCTTGAGCTCACCTAGGACGTATACCGGTGGGCTACAGGCGGCAGGTTTATACTGCCCTTTGCAGTCGAGGTGGAGTCGCGGAGGGAGAGGAGTGTGTCGGTATTGCGTTTCGCCGCTCTCCGTATCCTCCGCGACCGTATAACAGTTGGCGGTGGAATCCAAGACCAGATTCGCCGCAGGGAGTCGGGAGAGTTCTCTCTCTCTTGGCTCCCGTGGCCTCTGGGTGACGGATTCGGGGTGATCCGTTGCCCAGGTAACTGTGAGAGACCAAGAGAAGGCGCGCTGTGTGTTCCGGCGTGCTCTTACAGAGGTGGAAAGGGGTGGGTCCTTCCCTCCCGAGGTGAGGACTGCATGGTGCAGTCGGCGCTGGCGGGGTCACGGAGGTGTGCGAGAGCGTTCCCGTGACCCTGCCATAAGGCGACAAGGTGGAACATCATGGGGGTTTTAGTGGCGGTTTTAGCAAGTCCGACATAACCTGTCTGCACCTCTGAAGGCAGGTATGCGAAGGCATTTCCCCCACGTAAAACAAAGAAAAAAAGGACTCGGAGACGTGCTAACGGAAGAGTAGAGGGGCAGCAGTGCGTTCTCTAAAAGATCCCAGAGCCTCTCCACACTGATGCAGAGCACCGAAGAGTTTTAGTGAGTAAGAATTCCACCTAAGCCTAATTTCCCCCCAGAAGCAGGGTATCGGGTATCTTTTAAAGATTTCCCCCACGAAACAAAAAAAAGGCTGTTACTAGGTTATAAACCATATGACCACTTATCATCAGGTGGAAACTTGGTCAAAGGCTGACCTTGTCGATTTAAAAAAAAAACCACCGCAGCTCTTATATTTGCCGCCAAACAGTAGTGTGCAAACATTACTGTGTTCCGGTTTGAAGGGCGCTATAGCTAGTGAAATTACTGGGGTAGTAAGACAACGTCTTATATCGCAAGCCGATAAACACTGCTGTGTATATCATCCTAACTAGCGCCACGTTATAATGGGTATGACTTACCATCAGGTGAACGTCTCTCGTCTCCTCGCTTAGTAGAATAAAAGAAACAGGAGACCTAGCCGGTTCCGTCTTCTAGAATATTCTATTTCTAAATGCACGTTTACGCTCTAACGTCGATTCGCGGAGCCGTAAATCAAAACGCGCTAACAGCGCTGGTTACGGGCACCAGCGGCCGTGAACGGGTTTCGGGTTCCCCATCCGGCTTGTAGTGCTCGGCCGGAGTCCCGGGGTCGTACGGTTCGAGTTATTAAATATTTATCGCCAACTAACGCCGATTCACGTTTACACACACCGCACACACCACCCACCACCCACCACCCACGCCGCTGAAAGTACACTAAAATATCTCACATTTTTTTTTTTTAAACTGTTATTGTTTTTTTTATCTAACGCTGGTGGTAGGTCTGTGTTCTCTTTGGCAACCGCCTAGGTACCAGCCGACAAAAGTAGTGTTTTTAAGCAATAGAGCGATGTGACCAGCGCGACGATCACCTGATTGTGAGTGATACGCCTGAACATAACTTGGCGGTAGTTAGGACGATAAACACTTCATCATATTGCTGATCGTCTTTAGAGATAAGATGTTGAGTCTAGTCACTCCAGTAATTACACTAGCGACAGCGCCCTTTAAACCGTAACACAGTAATGTTTGCACAGAACACAGTAAATTCTTACTGGTGTTAGGTCTCTGTTGCCGGAGACCGTTTAGATAGGTTCCACAGCAGCACCTATATCTGCCGCTGAACAGTACTGTGCAAACATTGCTGTGTTCCGGACTGAAGAGCGCTGTAGCCAGGGTAATTACTGGGCTACCTGCTTAGACTGTCTCCAGCAACAGAGACCTTTATTTTTTTTGTTATCATGAAGGAAGTCTAAAAAGATTACTTTTGGGGGAAGACAAGGTTGGTGTGTAACTTACACACTAAAGCGCCTTCGGTGGTCATCTTCAGTGCGTTGCACTAGGCCTGAAGCACATCCCAGGCAGAGCTGTTCTAGAACTAGAACTAGACCACCTCGTACTTGTTCATCTCGGGCTCGCTTAGCTGACAATAAGGGCCCCTTCAAATCTCGCGAACCAGAAAAGCCTTTTCATGGTTTTTTTTTTTTTTTTTTTTTTTTGTAAAGCAGTCCCCTGCTTATGGTGGGTCAGGGCCTATTCATTCCAATCACTTAACATCTTATTTTTCTTCATACTCATCTTTCACTCTCTCGTCTTACTTTCCATACTTATCTTTCATTCCGTTACTTATCATTCTTACTCCATCCCAATTCCTTCTTTCGTGCATCCTCTCTGTTTGAAGTGGAGACTGCCTCTTCCTTGTATTTCTGGAGGGAGGGGAGGGCCTGAAACAAGCATTCCTTTTAACATTATTTTTAGGCTAATCTTCTTACGTTTTTTTCATTGCCTTCTTAGTCCTTTCACCTTAGTCCTACTCTTGTTAGCTCGAAACTACAGGGCAGCTGCAGCAGAGATCTACCACCAGTAATTTAGGAGATAAGCTCGACATCCATCACGAACGTGTTATTAGCGATAAAATCTGTACGGAGTTTATTGTTGTGATTAACTGACGATAAAAATAAAGTTTACTGCTCGGGCAGTGTGCAGGTGGCCGCGGCGCGTTCCCGCCGGGAGTCGAACGGCGAGGGTAAACAGCAGCCACCCACCGGCGCTGGTTAGTGTCCGCTTGTACCGATACATCGATTTAATATGGAATATTTCAACTTGATTCATAGCGGCGGGATTACGTGAAATTTTATAAATAACCACCCCCTCTCATACCCTACCCATACTTAGGAATATTCACACCTAATTCCAAGTCTCCACGCCTCATGGTGCCAGAGACATCATGATGAGTTGTCTACATGGAAATCTCCAATACGACCCAATTCCTATATTCGCTGTTAAAATTCCTTTCAAAAGTTCATACATATACATAATAATAAAAGAATTCCAATAAGTATCTGATCCTTTGTAAAAGTCAAATGGACTAGTCTTCTTAAAGTGCCTCTCCAACTAGTCAAGGTTGGCGATCAGCGTGGTACAGTCCTCTCCGTCTCTGGTTCGGCGGAACAATTCGGACGCCGCAGATGTGCCAGTCCATTCCCTGATATTCTTCAACCGTGACTCTCTTGCTCCCCACCTTTCGTTTTCCAGAAACTTTACCCATTATAATTAGCTGCAGGTGATCATATCATTGATGACGGAGGTATGACCGAGGCAGGAGTTTCTACATTCCTTAACCGTAACCATGAGGTTACGCTTTTGTCCAGTTCGTTGGAGAACAATCAATCAGTCAACTGGACTAATAAAAAAGTATATTCCGTATTTATGGAACATATATCCCGCGAAAGCCGTATATATATATATATATATATATATATATATATATATAATGAAAATGGGTTTCCTTCGTCCGCCAATCACGTGAAAACTAGTGAACGCATCGACACGGTTTTGTTAGTGATAGGTGTATTGGCGGAGACCGTGTAAGTAGGTACCACCGCAGCGCCTATTTTCGCCGCCGAACAGCAGTGTGCAAACATTGCTGTGTTCCGGTTTGTAGGGCGCTGTAGCTAGTGTAATTACAGAGATAACTAGACTCAAAATCGTAAGATGAGCATTCTACCCGGAATGATGTATATGATGGTCATAAGCCATTTATTTTTTGAATTCTATACATCCTTTATAATTTTTTTCTCAAATTAGACTTTTATAAACATTTTCATTTCGTATTATTCATGCGGTTGCTATGGTAACGGCTGCTGTAGAAAGTCGGTTTCGATTGTTCTCCAGGAATAATTAAGACAAATTTATTTGAGTCAACCTCGCTCTTAAAGGTAGTCCTATCATCAATTATACTAATGTTCCCAATCATCCCAATGTCTGAAGTCTTCAACCACCCCGTCCTTTAGATCCATGGTATGGCATCTGATCATCTGGCCGGTCCACCGATTCAAGGTCGCACAGCGAGCGATGGAAAGTGCAATGCTTTGCATTACTCTAAGCCACAAGATCCGGAACGAAGGAATTTGAACGAGAACTAAAGTGGTCTGATCTTCAAACGGAAGTGGAAGTTGGAGTAAAATGAGAGAGGGAGAGGTGAGATAGGCAGTCGTGTAGGACGCCTTCAGATAGATCGATGATATCGTAAAGAGCGGTCAGAGGTAGGCGGATGAGAGAAGCTGAGGACCTTATCTGGTGGAAGACATTGGGGAAGGTCTACACTTATTAATGGATTAATAGAGGCTGACGATGATGATCATCATCATATTAGTTATTACTCTGAACCGATGATCTGGTCTACGGTGATGGTGTTTAGAAAGAATGATCTTCTTACTTCTTCTGTCTAAGAACTCTCCAATTATCAGTTAGTGGTGGTAGATCTCTGGTGACAGTCTAAGCAGATACCACCGCAGCGCCTATTGGATCTACCAAACAATAGTGTGCAAACATAACCGTGTTCCGGTTTGAAGGGTGATGTTGATAGTGTACTTACTAGGGTAACAACTCATTCAACATCTTATGCCTTAAAGGGACAGGCACGATCTGGTGCTGTGTATACCAACCAGATTAGCGTCACATTGTTATGGGTAGGAGTATCACCTAATATCGAGTGATAGTCCCGCTGGTCCGGCGCATTGTTGAATTAAAAAAAAATTAGAAATTAACTGTATAATTTTCTTACTACCGACAGTAGTAACAATGCTATGCATATAATATTTATTATCTAATTACGTGGACTGCAACCGGAAGTAGCAAAAAAAATGGTTTATTAAAAATTAAATTATAATTCTAGATAGGTCAATCTAACTCGATGTTTGATCTCCCGGCTGCTTGCCATCTCGTGGGACAAGGTGTCTCCAACGGTCTTGGTGTCCTGTTGCTCCGCACTAAATACTGACAAGGAGTCGCATGTAGACTGGAGCCGTGCGAATGGCAGTAGATGCTACTCAGCGGTGTTAATACATTAGGGGTCCGTAACAATCTGTCGGTACATCAGTAAATAATTCAAGATGGCGGCGTTGCCGAGTCAAGCGTGATCTATTTAAAGAAGTTTTAATTTCACCTCTCGTAAACATCGGGCGATGTTTACAGCGATGCCGTCGTTATTGAAGCTGCATCGGTTTTTAATCGCCCGAATTGCGTTATAAATGTATTCCTAATCATCCCGCCATCGTCTACATCCACCGCTGCCCCCCACTCAACCCCACCACCTTTGGGCGACAGCGACATTAGGGATGTTAAAGGGTTTACTGGTAGTAGGTCTCCATTGCCGACGACCGTGTAAATACTTCCGCAGCACCTATTCCTGCTGCCAAACCAGTGCGTAAACTTTACTGCGTGTTCGTAGGGCGTTGTAGCTAGTTTAATTACTGCGGTAACGAGTTTCGACATCTTATGTCACAATATGGTGCTGTGTATATCATCCGAACTAGCGCTACGTTGTTCTGGATAGATGTATCACGATGAACGTCTCGCTAGTCTCGTAACTCGAATAAAGAAAATGTTAGCGATATTTTTAGCTAAGTAAGGTCACGCTGGTGGAATACCGGTAACCTGGTCTCCAGCAATGTAGTCCACCACCAGCCCACTTCGTATGAAATGGAACTAACTGACAATACATTTGTTTGCGAACAAACGGACCGTACTGGGCAGGGCTGTGACGTCACCCGACAACATTATCGAATGACGTCATAGCCATGTAAGTACATATCTACATGGTGTCATTTGGTGTTGGTGTTTGCTCCCCTCCGCCCCCCATTATGTTCCACGTCAATTAGATTAGAACCTCGTTAACAGCATTTCTCGTTTTATTTAGATTTAATTAAAAAAGCAATACTCTTATTAACACCACGTCCAATCACCTACTACGTTTTTTTATTTAATTTTAAATACTTGATAGCTTTGAGTTGGCAGCGCGTACTTGGTAGTAAATACTTGATTTTATAAAACCTAGTATAAATACGTCTCCGTACTGTCATCATTGGTTTTATAAAAAAGGAGTGTATAAAATAAAATATATAAAACAAAAATAGAGAATAGGTATTACTGATGGTAGGTCTCTGTTGAAGGAGACCGTCCAGGTAGGTACCACCGAGCCACCTATTGCACCTAAACAGTAGTGAGCAAACATTACTGTGTTCCGGTTTGAAGGGCGCTGTAGTTGGTATAATTACTGGGGTAACGTGACTCAACCTTTTTGTCTCAAGGCCTCGAACGCAATGTGGGGCAGTGTATACCATTCTAACTAGCGCACATTGTTATGGGCAGGCGTATCATTTACCATCAGGTGAACGTCCTGCTCATCTCGTCCGCTTAATGAAGGGCGTTTGACTTAAAACATTTCACCACCAAGTACATTGCTGTTAACCGTCAGGTGGTATCGTTGTCAAACGGTTGACTAAATAATATATATAAAAAAAAAAAAGAAAGCCACATTGCTATGGGCAGGCGAATCATTTACCATCAGTAAAAGGAACCTTTTTATATCGTTTAAAAACGCATGTATTGTTAGGAGTTATTTCCGAAAGTTATTAGTGACCGGATACGGCGCGAAGGAGCACAATACACGGCCGTGCCAAATCACCCGGGAACGTGAGATTTCCGCACATCCTGCTGTAATGGCGCGTTTAATAACTCCGCGTGGGCGGTGCTCGTGCTAATACTCGACTCGGATTCCAGCAGATCAATCATACTCTTGCGGAACCTGTTGTTGTTATTTCCCTCGCATTTTAAAACGCTCTTTGTTATTTTTTTCCCGCGCATTTTTGGCGCGTTTTGTTTTATTTGTCCGCCATTTTTCGGCGCGCTTTGTTTTATTTGCCCGCCATTTTTTTGCGCGCTTTGTTTTATTTGCTCGCCGTTTTTTGGCGCTTTAGGTTATCTTCCCGCTCTTTGCTTTGTTTTATACGCGTTTTGGTATCATCATCAAGCGATAAACGTCCACCGCTGGACTAAGGCCTCCATCGAAGACTTTACATCGCTAGGTCACACACTGCTCACATCCAACGGTTTCTTCGATGGTCTCCACTACCGCTGGGCACTACGGGAGGAAGATCGTTTGCAGAAGTTTATAAGGGGGTTTTGGGTTATTTATCAACACGCTAGCTAAATGTGGGTTGCCCATCAACACAGCCGTAGCCAGAGTTTGAGAACAGCTAGTTTATAGATATCATCATCGTTAGCTCATAGACGTCCACATTTGGATATAGACCTCACCCAAAGACTGTCACATGATCAGATAGGGATTCATAAGGGATGGGATATTTCTGACCACGCTGGCTCAATGCGGGTTGGTGGGAACCAGAGCCTCGTTTGTTAATTAGTAGATTGCACCATGACCAGGCGAGATTTTTTTTCTTTGACATGGGGAAATGCCTGCGCATACCCGTCACATACCTCGCGTATACCTTGCGGGGGCAAGGACAGGTTATGTCGGACTTGCACCGACTAAAACTCCGACGATGTTCCTCCGCGTCGCTTTATGACAGGGTCACGGGAGCGCTTTCGCACACATCCGCGACCCTGCCAGCGCCGGCCGCACAACGCAGCCCCACCAGCCAATAGAGAAAACTCTTCCGTCTCCCTGCGGCAGAAACGATCTTGGGATTCGCCGCCACCCGTTATACAGCCGCGGAGGATAGCGAGAGCGACGCGTCGTAATACTGACACTCCTCTTCCCCCGCGGCTCCGCCGCCGCCGCATCAGCGGCACGGCACTGCTTAGTCGCAGAGGGTACTTTCTCTCCGCGACTCCACCTCGACTGCAAAGGGCAGCATAAAGCCGCCCCTGCAGCCCACTGGCATGCATCCTAGAGTAAGCTCACGGTGAAGCTCCGGAACTCTAACCTGGAGCGGCCGCCTCGGGCCAGCCGGGGCGTAGGTTCCTCTTCGCTTTACCGTGGGGGACAACGCCACGGCTACTGAGCCCTCCGCCACGACAACGCGGGAACCTGTTGGGAGGAAGTAGGTTAAGTTGGCTTGGGACCCGTGAGTTGTGCGCGACCCCGTACACGGGGTTTTGGTATCGCATTGTTTCATTTCCTGTGCACTTTTTGGCTCGTATAATTTTCTGTGTATTTTTGGCGCGAATTTATTTTATGTGACAACATTTTTAATCGTCGACAGATGTTCTCTGTTAGTCGCGCTTTTTTTTTATTTTATATCTTTGTCCAGACATGAGGTGTAAGGGAATCCGCCCAACATCTTACGGAACCCACGTCAACCACGTCTGCACGCGGTGCATCCTGTTGAATAAGAAGCTCTAACCACCCACGAATCCGTCATTGAACTCCAACGCTGTGGAGATCTTTGGGAGAGTGGAATGTGAATATGTCCAAAAGTGGAGGACTGTCGGCTGATGATGATAGTCCAGACTTTAATTTTGGTCAAATTAGCTCGCACTCAAAGAGCCCTTACCGATCCCACTGATGGACTGGACTCTAGGCTCTCTCTCTCGCAAGGATGGAATTATGGCCATTTATTCACCGCACTGGTCAAGTTCGGCGGCTGATGATGCAGTGTTTGTCAGATACAAACGAATCTCGACATTTTACTGGTGATAGGTCTCTGTTGCCGGAGACTGTCTAGGTAGGTACCACCGCAGCACCGATAAGTAGAAGTATACAAAAATTACTATGTTCCGGTTTAAAGGACGCTGTAGATAGTGAAATTACTGGAGTAATAAGATTTAATATATTACGTTTTCAGGCGTCGAAGGCAATGAGGTGCTGTGTATATAAACTTAAATAGCACCATGTTGTTATGGGTGGACGTATCACTTACCATCAGGTGATCTTCCTGCTCATCTCGTCGCTGCGTAGAATAAATAACAGTCCACTTAACGTTTCCACTGATGGGACTCGAGGTCCTCTCTCGTAAGACGAGAATTATGGTTATAGATCTATCATGCTGGACAGCTTTCCGCTTTCTCTCGATATGCCCTACAACGGAAGTTGACAGTTGAAGGGAATCGAACCCGGATCTCTTCGACTGGTGTATACAAACTGAGCCATCACCGCTTAATTCACCACATGGCTTGGTTAACACATCGGCCGTCCAGTTTTCTGTCTTAGAGTAATTGAGTGGTGATAGCCGCGTGACGCAACATCCGGCCAGTTCTCGTTCGAATCACCGATGATGCAGTTCCAGCGTTTTATTATCGCAGGCTCGTTAGTGTGCATCCCGAGCGTGGGCGTGGGACGTAAACTCCGCTGCTCTGTTTAACCTGGAAACATAAACTTTAATGATGATAACCATAAATATACGCTTGATGTGCGGACTGCAGTTTCAGTCGTCTATCTGTCCACGACCTAAGATGAACGCTAGATCTAGGGTAAGATCGTAGATCATTGCTATAGAAAATAACAGAAGTACGTATAGAAGTGTCGCGGGTTCGATCCCCACTGGGCTTGTGCTTCCGGTGAGGATTACTTATATCAAGAATGTCAGCTTCCGTGCATATGTGACTTCAAACCCGAACTTAGCCAACGCGGTAGATTAGTCTTGATTCTCTACCCCAATAGTGGGATTATGGACTGGACTATATATATATTTTTTTAATATTCTCGACGAAACGAATTAGACGTTTACCTGATGTTAAGACATACCTGCCTATAGCAACGCTTAGGATGATATACACTACACCACGTTGTACACGTGGTGAGACATAAGATGTTAAGTTAATGTATGTCCTGACCTCATAGTCGATCATTGTTCCCGTTCCGATCTACGCGGGATGTATCTTGAAGTCTTCCAGTGGTTTGGTCACCTTCGACAGTCATGTGATAGATTACAGTTTACCACCACATACGATGTGGTCACCGTACACGTGAATAATTAAAGTTTTACCACCTTTGCGTAAGAGAAAAAAAAAACATACCTATTGGTGATTTATTATTAAAACAATGGCTTCGTGATGGGCGCGCTGGTGACGTCATCGCAACATCACTCTGTTTAGCCGACCAAAATTGGAATGTACACATCTATAACCACAACACATATATACACAGAGCTATCAATCATGCCAGGGTTATATTCCGAATACAGGACTGTCTGTTCGCTTCCTTAATGATGCGAGTAGCAAGGATTTGGAACAGTCTGTCGGTCTCAGTGTTTCCGCTTCATTATCAAAGACTAATCCGTTTACCATCAGTTGAACTGCAGATCCTGTTACCAGCGTCAAACAGTAGTATGCAAACATAGCGGTGTTTCGCTTTAAAGGGAGCTTCATCATCATCAGCCGATAGACGTCCACTGATGGACAAAGGCCTCATTCAAAGATTCCCACAACATTTGTTAGAGATTCATAAGGGGGGATTTGAGCCATTTCCCACCACGCTGGGCCAATGGAGTTGGTGAGAGTCAGAGCTTCGTTTGTTGATTAGCATGGTGCAGTTTGAGCAGGTGAGGTTGGCTTGGGTCCTGTGAGTTGTGCGGGACCCCTTGCACCCGGTATAGCTAGTAAAATTACTGAGGTAACAAGATATCATCCTAACTAGCGCCTCGTTATAGGCCGGCGTATCACTTACCATCAGATGAAAGTCCCACTCTTCCGTGTCGCTGATATTAAATATTAGTTTAGTGGTGTGAATAAGTAGATTTGGGTCATCTTCGTGATGGATGGGTGACCAGCAAAGGCGTCCATTATCTCGCGTCATTAGGCACGTCTCGGAGCCCTAGATCAAAACTATAATTGTGGATTAATTTGTAAACAAGGCAAAAAACTATGAATATAAATAAATATTTATTTTCAAGATGTTGGTGCTCTTTAGCACAAAGTTGGTGCTAGTTCAGTGAGCCTGGATAAAAAAAATCCAGTTCCACCATCGTAGCTCGTTATTGAAAGATATATTATGAAAATCAGCTTTTCTATCTGTTCTCTATTCTCTGATGATGTTGAGCGCTTGGTAGTCATTCCGACTCTTACAGCTCATCTAGTACTGGGCTCGAGGACCCTGGTCCACGGCCTGTTTCAATCTTTCATAAATATCCGTTTTTTATATATGGCGTCCTTCTACACTCTTCCATCCTTTGTCACAATCCTCTCTCTTGTTCTCTCCAACATCAATTTACTTCCAGTAACATTTATCTTTTCTATAATATAATCCTATATATTATTTTTTAGAAATTCTGGGGTCCACAAATAGACCCACGACTGGCGCAGTACCTTACCAACTTCCTGTTCGGCTCCGGACAGCAGAAGACCGCGACAGTGGACTTCAACAGATTCGCGGAGCTCTACGTTTATAATGTCAGAGGTAACCTCATCCTGTACATATCCTACAGCTGAACAATCAGCAAGCTCCAAGAATTATCATTCTCGGCTGCTGGACATAGGCTCTAAAGATCTCATCCGTCTGCGGTCCTGCATTGCCCACATCCAGCGGCTGTCCGCGATCTTCCCACCTTGTCGAGAACCGCCCATCCAAGAATACCGGTATGAAAATATGTTACTGCTTCATAGTAAACGTTTTAGAGTATTCTAAAGTTCACAAGGTCAGTTGACACGTCAGCAGTTTCAAGTGGTTGGTTTCTGTTGCTGGAGACTATCTTGGTACCACCGCATCTCCTATTCCTGCTGTCGAACAGTAGTCTACAAACGTCACTGTGGGTATCGAAGGGTGCTGTAGATAGTAAAATTACTGCAGTAACGAGACTTGACATCTGCCTCAAAGCGATGACCATAATCAGGTACAATGTACATCCTAATTACCACCACGTTATAAACAGACGTATTTACCATCAGGTAAATCCTACGCCAATCTCGTTTGATAGAATATAAAAAAAAAGTTATCCTATCTCCTGCTGTTACTAGTCTGCAGGTATCACAATCTACCAGCATCTCTAACAATGTTACCAATAACTGAACTGGTGATCCTCATCTTCAATCAAGTTGTGTGATATATTGATGAATTGTTTAAGATGTTTCTAGACCAATGCTCCATTTGCAGGTACCGTCGACGAGAGGATGATGGTCACGTACAACTGTCTCGGCATGGACTACAATGAGGAAGTGGAACTGCCTTACCAGCTATTAAAAGAGGTTAGTTTCAAGAATTAAAAAAAAAAAATATGGATCCGTTGTATAATCTGTAAGGTGCTTAATAATGAAGATGTCAGTTTTGTATGAACTGTGATACCTATGTAATATTTGTTTCATATAAAAAAAAATATAATTATAAGGGTAGAATAAATATTTAGTGCATAAACATACAAAAATATTGAGGTATTTAAAAAAAAATATTCTGACTTTCTTTATTATACAATTGCTTCTCTTGAAACGGAGTCGCTTGGTACGGTCAATGAATGATGAAGAGCTCCAAGTCCTAACCACACAGTCTAGTAATGACCACCCCTATCCATTCATATTAGGCTACCTCTTGTTTGAAGGGTAGAGAGGGACTAGATGGCATTAGAGAGATAGAGCCTAGACTGGATTAGACAGTGAAGACGAGAGATTACACTAGAGAGATAGGTTAGAGAGAAAGAGAGGTACTAAACCAGAGAAAGGTACCAACCCTGACTGTACAGATGAAGGTGTGGAAAAGCAGGTGTGAGAGGAATTAATGCGAATAAAGATTCAAATTTTGCAGTATTGCGAGAGCATCGCTTCCACTTACATAAAGATGGTGAAGTCTTCCTCATCCAAGCGGGTCCGCGTGTGGATGGAGAAGGGGTTCAGGGCGAGCGCGTCGCACGTTCAGGCGCTTGGAGAAGCCGTGGCGGCAACGGTAGGGGACCTGGAGTCCCCGCAGCATCATTGCACCTCCGACCAGCTCTCCAAATGGTATTGTAACTTGCTGCATTTTGCAACTCTAAAGGATGTTAACAAAACCGAACCATTGGTCTCCTTGTCATGCCTTGTTCATGATGGAGATCTTTGTCACCTTCCTCACCACTCTTCAGTGGACGTCAGTAGGTTGAAGTAATGGTGACTAATTACCGTTGTAATGTTTCAGGTTACAGTCGAATATCTTACTGAAGCAGCTGGCAGAGCTGGTGTACGTGAATCTATATGGCATCAACAAGAGGGGAGGGGATGAAAGTCCAACTCCACTACCGCCCGCCGCCCCATCCTTACTGCCCATACCTGATGGTAAGTGAAATTACATAAAGCAGGCATTATCTCAAATAGTATATTTTTTATTAGATCAATTTGAACGCCTTAATATTCCCACTGCTGGGACTCGAGTTTCACTCTTTCTAGAAGAGAGTTAAGAACAAGTCATATCTGAGATAGGTTATGAAGCTGTGACTCCTCGGGCGTTACATCAATCTAAACGTGACCGTCAATAATCATCTCACGAGCCACTAACTGGTTTACCCTAGTCCCCCTTGATGGTAAAGAAAACTTATTTTATCATCCAACCAGGACTGGACGCGATGCCCGACTACCCAGCGTTCATCGACCTGTCCCACATCGTGTGGATCAATAGCCACCTGCCGCAGAAGTACCAGCACAAGTGGCGATTCTTGTTCTCTTCGCACATACACGGCGAATCCTTCTCCACTATGGCTGGTGAGCTCTAATTATTTACTAAAAGAGCGGAGAGGAATCTCTCCATACATTTTTCTTACATTTGGTTTTTAAATTTATTACACCACCTTTTTTTTATACGGTGCAACATGTCATCATCAGGTAGGTACCATCACAACGTCTACTTCTGCCGCCAAACATTACTGTGTTCCGACTCTAAGGGCGCTGTAGCTAGTGAAATTATTGGGGTAACAAGTCTTAACATGTGTCAAGGCAACTAGCACACTGTGACGCTGTGTTCATTTTAACTAGCACCACGTTGTTATGAGCAGGCGTATCACTTACCATCAGGTGAACGTCCTCGTCTCGTCGCTTAATAAAATAAAAAAAAGAAGTTAAATATAGTGTAGTGTATATCATCCTAATAAGCGCATTTTGCTTATGATTGTCGATAAGCTACATCCATTGGAATTTTTCTCCTAGTACCTTGGAATATCCTTAACTGCCTCCAGGACAGTGGATAATCACACACGTTGCAACATGGAGGTCTGTGATTCGATTCTAAGTCCTGGTAAAATTATGTTCGCGTTTCGTACCCTTACCTTGTAATTTCGAAGAATTAAATATTGCAGGACGTATCATAGAGCAGGGACCCTCGATCCTCATAATAGAAGACAGCAGCGGTTACATCTTCGGCGGTTTTGCGGGCGTCGCTTGGGCCATGGGCCCCAACTTCACCGGCACGGACGAGTCGTTCCTCTTCACGGCGGCACCGAAGATGAGAATGTACCCCGCGACAAATTACAATGACCATTACCAATATATCAATCACCACACGAAAACCCTACCCAACGGTCTGGTGAGTTTAAAATACTAACAACACGTTCACCTGATGGTAAGGGATACGCCTATCTGTAACAAAGTGGTGATAGTTAGGATGGTATACACTGCGCCACATAGCGCTCGTTACACAGTATGAACACTATCATTAGGCGGCTGAAAAAAATGCGATGGTAACTATCTAGACAGTCTACGGTAACAGATTCACCACCAGTAATTCAACATCTTGGGTCTTAATGCTGGTAATTATTATTATAACGTTATCCTACCGTCCACAGTTGATGGGTGGTCAGTTCCATTTCGGTGGGATCTGGGTGAACGCTGACCCTTTCGGCGAGGGTTCTTCGGCGGAGTCCTGCAGCACTTACAGAGGATACCGCCGCCTCAGCAAGGAGTCAACTTTCCACATCCGGAGTCTCGAGGTCTGGGGGGTGGGGGATAAACCGCTAACTGAGAAGGAACAGGTAAGATGCAAATCTAAGAAAAGGAGAAAATGGTTTCCTTCTCTTTCTCTTTCACATGTATGATATATTTAGTGCAGTACATGTTTACATACATACTTGAAAAAGTTTATAACAAGCAAAAAACTATTAACCTGTTAATCGAGTGGGACGTATAAATACGTCAAAAGGATACAATAGCGAGAAAGGGTAGGACATATAAATACGTCCTTAAAATATTGCGGCCTAGAACAGGTGGGACGTGAAAAAAAATTAAATATGAAATTACTTTTTTCGGAAGTGACGTACTGATACGTCCTAGTAAAAAATCTCGCGCAATCAAAAAGGGAATTCTCCGGTTAACAGATTAATGGAATTTATATGTATGGGAATTCCCATACATTAAAATTTATTTCTCTTATATAAACACGTTCTTATAGATAATAAAATAAAATAAAAATATAAGATAATACTAAAATAAAAGATAATAAAATACATTAAAAAAATTAATATATAAGAACGTGTTTATATAAGAGAAAAAAAATTAAATTGGATTCAAACATTTGATAATAGATTCTCTATTTACTAAGTCTGATGCTAAGCTAGAAGATGGTAGGAAATATAATAATAAAAAAAAAACTATGCTGGAGCTCTGTTACCGGTGACCGAGTAAAGTACCACTACACTGTATGAATATAAATATAAAACAAATTAGGGATATTAAGGAATTCTAGGATTTCCCATAAGTTATCCTTGGAACAAACCAGTCCTTCGATACTCCTTCCCCGTCATACTTCTCTTTCCTAATTCCTTTTCTCGCGTCCCCCATCCCAGGCTCTGATAACTGAGCGCGATGCGCGCTGGTCAGACTACGAATTCGTTCAGCTCCTCGCCAAACCCAAACTCAGCCAGGGATTCATTGAATGACTTCACAGGATCGGAATAGAGGTACTTAGAAAACGTTGGTATCAGTAGACAGATAGGTATTATTAACTTAAATGAGATCATTGTAGATCTGTTTTTTTTTTTGTAGAAGATAAAATTTTGTGCAGAGAATCTTCGAAGGTACTCTGAATTTATTAGTCGGAGAAATCAGAAAAATTTGGGATTTTTAATTTTTACAAATACCTTCAGTACGTTAGGAGTTCCACTATCACTTTAGTTTCACTCTTACCAGCTAGAAACTACAGAGCTGAGCTGTACGGTCCTGTTGTTACAGTCTTATAGGAATAGGACTAAGGACATGCTTAGTCGTAAAAACTAGTTAAAAATGGTTTTTGTGTTGGCGGACTTTGGAACTTGGAAACTCTCATTGTCCACTAAGCACCCAGGGGAGGATGACAAGTATGATAGTGCTGGGAGGCATCATCGCGTTAAATAGGAAATTGCGAAGCCTCTCACAACGCACTGAAGAAGACCACCGAGGTTTTAATGGACACTAATTGGTCATAATCTTTTCATCCCTCCCGATGCAGGGTGCCTTTTGAAGATTTCCCCCAAATTAAAGAAAAGGATCTATATTAGTAATGATATACTTCCAGATGTGTAAAGTTGGCTTACAGTTAATAATAAAACGTAATGACTTCCGTCATTATATGAAATCTTTAAAATTAGACTGAGTTGGTTTTTTCTATACAAATGACCTTTACTATTAAAGACTATATTTCATAATTTTTTAATAAAAAAAAACCTAAAAATATTTCGCGATGGTATCATCAAGAAAGAGGAGATAAATCATGCTTGGTAATGTAACTACGAAATTGGGGGAAAAAGACTAGTTGAGACTTTTGGTCTCACGGTCTCAGAATGAAAAGCGCGATCTTGAGACTTAGCCTCAACGAGACTAGGATTTAGACGCGCACATTTCACTCTATCTTCTAGGAGGAACGCGATGTGAGTGTATTAGACACGAATCCAGAAGCTAAAGCCATACTGGAGCTGGCCGGGCGGACGCGTCACAGCGAAGGCATACGGGAACCGCCACCGTTGTAATGATGCCGTGTGAGTAACTTTGTAGTAGCATTAAACATTTTCAATCGCTAACTTAATTTAAAATTAAACTTAAAATTATTTCGTCTCTCCGCAGATCAAAATTTACGAAGAATCAAATGATGATCATCCCGTCAAAAACGAATGGTACAGATCACAATGAAACAGCAACCTTGTAAACTTTATGACGCATCACTTATAGCTAACTTATCGTTATACTCGTGTTTTTCAATTCCCTTATTTAATGTTGTAGAACTATTGGTAAGTTAAATTTGATTAACATTTTTTTTTTCATCCGTGTGATTCGGACGCGCGGTGAGATTCTCGCAGATCTTTTTTTTATGTCACTGTCCTAGATTAAATTCAAAATATACTAAATTTTGAATACGAGATTTTTCAAATGAACAATTAATTTATTATTTTCTTTTCATTTCCATTAAACTCCTTTCGCTTGTGAACAAGAACACGATTTTTTTTCTTTTGAACGTTTTCATTTTTTTTATAATTACAAAATCACTTAAAATAAGTACCTAATATTTAAATTTCAAATGCCTTAAATGCAACACTAAGCAATATTGGTAACAGTTAAAGTAATGAGGTCTAAGGAGTGTACCCTTAGCAACTCCATCGCATTTATGTTTTGAATTTTAAAAAAAATTTGATAAATAATTTTATTCATAATTTATTACTAATATTTCATTAAAACATCTATTTTAATAGTAAAAAATTCCAAATAATAATTAATCTAATACGATTATGTATGCCTAAAGCAATCGGAAGCTTATCCATGTACTAAATATAGTATTAATCGATACAACTAGAAATACTTTTATTATTCTAGTCATTTATATGAGCTGTTGTAAATTTATATTTAATATACACAACGTTTGTATGAATCAAAAATGTAAATCGGTGAAAAGGACTATTGGAAGATGAGGGAGGGGAGTTGCCAAAATCGATGGAATAATAAATTAATGGAAGCTTGAAAATTGCATCTGCAACAGAAAAGATGAGAGGTAAATAGGTCGGCATGTGGATCGGCGGAAGAATTTCTATTCTTCGTCTTCTGACGAAAAGAGAGATTGATAGATTCTGTGAAAAATTACATGCATGGAAAAGAAGGAAATGGAAGTGACATGTGCTGATCCCATGCGAAGAGGAAACGGGGCACAAGGATGATCACAGTAAAAATTCTTGTTAAACAAAAATTTTATTTTGTTCGTTTCATCAAATAAAAATAAATAATGACGGCGAATTGACTTGATTCTATTTGATACCTCTGGCTCGTGATTATTGATCTTACTTGAAGGATGGGTCGTCGGAATGTTGGTGTAGCCTTTGATACTTCACTGCGCCGGCCCAATTGTTCCGATTCGTTATTAAATTTGCTTTGGATGTTTTGAAATAAATGTGTTTTTGCTTTAAAATGTTTTATAGAAAGCTTTGTGTCGCTACATTCCTCGCGTAGAATGTTTCTTTTGCGTCAATAACATATTAAATATAAATATATATATATATATACATCATGTCTTCCCTGAAACATGGTGTTCAAGAAGTGCCACTATTTGTTTTATTTTTTTAAATTTATTTTATCCAATGTATTTATAAGATAGATTGTAGGAAATGAAGTTTTTTTTTTTATGAAATTACCTCATTCTCGTTTTAATGTAATTTGAATGTGCTGATAATGTAACGATTTATTTAATGTACTTAATTTTAGTATATCTGAAACCTTAGATTTAGTGCTTTATATTCTATTTTTCATATATTAATTAATGTATGTGGTTTATAATTCCTCACTATATCTATATAATAGTAACACGAATTGGAAATCGTCACAAAATTGGCCCAAAAAATCTAGTATCGCTCTAACCTGTCCCAAATGGATTTTGACTGATAGGTAAAAAGTTTTTATATTACAATCTAAACATTTTTGGGATCATATATATCATTATATAGGTATTTTTTTTAGAAAAAAAAACCGATCCGTTTTCTTCCTGCCGTCTATATCCAACACTACTCGTGCCATATTACATATATCTAATAATAACCTATTTTTGTAACTTTTTTAACTTAAGATTGGTTTAAAATAACGCATAAATTCGCGCACAATTAAATAACTTTATATAAATAAACTTTTACATATGATATAATATATCTCATAACAATATATCCTATATTTGCTTGATCTGGATAACGTGTATTTGGTGGTATGATATATCATATATATATATATCTTTTATCTCTCTAGTTTGGATATGCGGAATAAGAATTTTTTAAATATACCATTAAAGTAGTTTGAAAAAAAAAACGCTTCTGAAAATTATCTCTCACATTAAAACATACAAATGAAGAAACAAAATTTTATCTATTATTTCAATAACAATAACTTAAACGTTTCCTGCAAGCAGACAGACAATACGAATACAAGGCAATGGAATTAAAAAAAAATTAAACAAAGATAAATGATTCTGGGCGAGTACGCTTCAGCATCCACGGCCCGGTTGTCAATCAACATCATGTGATTAAGTTCGTGTCAATACATTGTACTTAAAAACAGAATTGTTTTTTTTATATAGCAAAAATATACTCCCTATACCGTACAAATATAATATTTGTATAACGTTCATCAAATAAATGCCAAAAATTTATTCGATTACGTATAAACATAATTTCCTTATACTCGTACATTTCAAGTAATCTGTAAAACGTCCTGATACATGAAATTATGCAAAATATATTTCCGATTAAAATTAAATAAGGATACCCATTATTACCGGATATAAATTTAAATGTAACCTTTTTAAAAAATATTAGTTCGTGATGTCGACGTATTATGTAATACCTGTGAGGTTTTTCCAACCACGTGTAGCGGGAGAGGCAAAGGACTGCAGTCCGTACAGCCAGTTCGCGTTTTTACATACTGCTCGCTGAAGTGACGTTATGTGTGAATTAATATATTCAATTCACGCAAATGTCACTAAAAAGTTTTTATATATTAAGCTGTACAGATGTATTTATTTTATTTATTGTATTAAATATTGGGAAATATTTTAAGTGTTTATTTTAATATTCTCTTTCGTTCAATTAAGCGACGAGACTAACGGAACGTTCTGATGGTATGTGATACGCCCTCACATAACAACGCAGCGCTAGTTAGGATGTTATACAGCACCACATTACGCTCGTCGCCTGAGATATATATTGAGTCTCGGTACTCCATTATTTACCCTAGCTACAGTGCCCTTCAAACCGGAACACAGTACTGTTTCGCGGCAGAAATAGAAGCTGCGGTGGTGCCTAACTAGATGGTGTCCGGCAACAGAGACCTAACATCAGTGGATATATATTTTAATGTAAAGGCGAAGATTCATCATCACTTAAAGAAGATTATCATTACTGAAATACTACACATGCTAATAATTTTCTTCCATATTCAACAAAAACAGTTTATTTTAAGAGAAAAATGAATTTTAATTTGTAGACGAAATTGAAATTTTAAGAGTGGACTATAATATTCTTTATGGCATTCATTAATCAAGAATTATACATTAGAATACGGCTGAACATAAATACATCGATAACCTCCTTTTCCCTGATGATGAGTGATACTACTACTGTCTTCAAAGTCAAGAAGTCACGACAAGAATACTACTACTTCACTAGTGGTAGGTCTCTGTGGCCGTAGACCGTCTAGGTAGGTACCACCGTAGCGCCTATTGCAGACGTACCTGCTCCTCCGGCACAGCGTCCCAAAGTAGGTCTTGGCCTCCGACACAAGAGAATGCCAGCATTATCTGTCTCACACTGCCTCTTGCCAGTAATGTGCAAATATTAACATGTTCCGCTTTGAAGGGCGTTGTAGCTAGTAATGTTATTGGGGTAACAACATGTCTCAACCCGACAAGCGCAGTGTTGCTGTGTATACTATCCTAACTTGCGCCACAATGTTACGAGTGGGCGTATCACTTACCATCAGCTGAACGTTTTGCTCGTCTCGTTTCTTCGTAGAATAAAATTTAAATTGGCCCAAAAATCTTTTTCATCCTTTTTTTCTTTTCTACTGCAGGACATCAATTATATAGTGTTGCACAGTTTTAACGTCGAACAGTATATTATTTAAAGATAATCACCATCCGATACACGTCCACTACTGGACTTGTGCCTCTCCCAAAGATCTCTACATCGTTCGGTCCACAGTCGGCATGGCCTTCGGCACCACCGGGCACTAGGAGCCGTCGTTTGTAGAGCTTCATATGGGGTAATTTGGACCATTTCCCACAATGCTGTCACAATGTGCGTTGGTGAGAAACCAGAGCCTCGTTTATTGATTAGGAGGCTTTTTTTAACATACGTGGGGGAATTGACTTCGCATACATGCTCTCGCGAGGGCAAAGATAGAATATGTCGGACTTGGACCGACTAAAACTCCAATGGTGTTCCACTTTGTCACTTTATGGCAGGGTCACGAAAACGCTTTAGCGCAACTCCGCGACCCCACGGCGGCGGCTGCACCATGTAGCCCCACCTCGAGAGGGAAGAACCCTCTTTCCACCTCTGTAAGGTTACGCTGGAACACAGCGCGCCCTCCTCTCCACCTCTCAGTCACCCGGGAAACGGATCCCCTCGAATCCGTCACGTAGAGGCCATGGGAGTAAAGAGAAAACTCTCGACTCCCTGCGGCGGATCTGGCTTTGGGTTCCGCCGGCAACTGTTATACTGCCGCAGAGGATAGGGAGCGCGGCGAATCGCAATATCGACACTCTTCTCCCTCGGCTGCTAAGGGCAGCATAATTCTGCCCCTGCCGTCCACCAGCACACACCCGAGGTGAGCTCATGAAGCTCACCTGGAGCGGCCACTTCGAGCTTGCTACGCTTCGGGCAGGCTGGGTAGGTTCCTCTTCGCTACACCGTGGGCAACCAAGCCACGGCTACTGAGCCTCACCGCGTCAACAAGGCGGGAACCAGTTCGGGTGGAGAGCAGTTGAGGTTGGCTGGGGTCCCGTGAGGTTGGACGGGACCCCATACGTTTGTAAGTTTCATAGAAAATTTTCTGCCAAGTGGCACTTGATCAGTGCGTTGGATAAATAGCAATGATCACTTATGGGAAAAAACAATGAGTCCCACCTGTGGGAAGCTTAGAGTGGAGGTATATTATTTATTAATAAAAGTATAACTGTTTAAAATTATATTTAAACTTATCCATGTGCCATATTTATATTAAGTTGAAAAAAAATGTAGCAGCGTCGACCATCCTCGAATCCTCAGGTGCTGTCATCTCTCCTCTTGCCTATGGACAAGTCGATTGGCTCCTCGTCAGCAGTACCGGTACCCCTGCCGCCGATAACCTTAACGAACTCGTCCGGGCTGCTCTTGGGCTGGCTGCTCCGGTTGTGGCAGATCATGCCGTACAGCGGCACCGGTATCGCGGCTTTGTTCAGCTCGTTGAAGTCCGTCTTGCAGTTGTGGGCCTGGTTGTACTTCGAAGAGTTCCGCGAATGCATTCTATATTAATAAAAAAAGCTATCAAATTAAATAATTATAGAGTCATGTTGTCCGCCTGGGTAGGTATCACCGCAGCTCCGGTTTGAAGGACGTTGTATCTGGTGTTATTAACAAGATTTCACATTTTGTTTCACTACGAACATATTGTTGTGCTGTGTATATCATCCTAACTAGGTCCACGATGAACGGTTCATTAGTCTCGAAAAATGTTCCCACTGCTGGGATTCATGGCTTAATCGCGCAAAGAGAATTTCACCATACTATGCTTTGTAAGGTTTGGCTAGTCAATTCAAAATTAACCTAAGCCTGGACCTGATGGTGAGATTTCTGTATACCAAATGCGAGATTTACTTGTACTTCCGGCAGGCGTCGTCGCGGTGCCGTTCCAGGTACCGGCGCTGGCTGAAGGCCTTGCCGCACTCGGTGCAGCGCCACTGCCATGAGTGGTGGCCGCGCGTGCGCTGGTGGGCGCGCAGGTTGGACCTGAGCAGTCATTGGTAGACGTTAAGATCTCTGTACTGCTGCATGAGCATCTCAAGCAACGGGCACATCGTTAGGAGCATGCATATCCTTTATAATGAAGCTTACATCCTGAATCGAAGATGGGATGTATAAGGCATTAAAAGTACCTTCTGTCATATCCGAAGATGACTTCCGTCATCACCGGAGGTACCTTCTTTTATATTATTATTATTATGATAATAATAAGGAAGCGTGACAATACTAACCTATCAGAGAAAGTCCTGCCGCATGTTGGGTTGGGGCACGGGAATGGTCTCTCGCCTGTGTGGAGCCGCAGGTGACCTTTCAGCACCCAGGGTCGGTCGAAGCCTTTGCCGCAGTAAGAGCACACGTGGCTAGGCCTCACCCGTCGGTCTGTCCATTCGACCAGCTTCGTCTGACTGAATGAACTCTCTTGATTTTCTACAAAATATATATAAAATTTATTTATTGGTGGTAGATCTCTGTCTCCGGAGAACGTCCATACCAGCGCCGATTGCAGGTTTGAAGCGGTTTGAAGGGCTCTGTAACTAGTAAAATTACTGAGCCTAATGAAACTCAACACTTCATGTCTCAAGGCGACGAGCGCAATGTGGTGCGGTGTATACCATTCTAACTAACGTCACATTGTGGACAGTTGAATCACTTATAATTAGGTGAACCTCCCCTCGCCTCGTCCCTTCGTTGAATAAAAAAAAAGAATTGTATCTCGTTGGTCAAATAATGATCTGCCAGTCCGATGAGAGTGTTCTCATGCTTTAAGACAAAAGATGTTAGCCTAATAATTTCACCCCCTATAACGCCCTTCAAACCGAAACACAGTAATGTTTATACACTACTGTCTGTCGGCTGCAATAGGCGCTGCGGTGGTCTCCGGTAACAGAGTCCTTACACCAGTAATAATCTGCTGCTGAAAGAAGATTAAATTTGAAATACAGTACAGTAAAAGAGATTTCATATTCTTTTCTTTTCTATTATTTTTTTCATATTTGCTCTCAGATACCAGATCCGCGAGCTCTGAGTCCGATGAAGCTGCAATAGTTGTCAAATCCAGCAATGACAACTTCATCATAAAAAAATGTATTGAAAGAGATCACCATGCCAATAAGATCTGATATCCTCAAGAAAAAGCTAACCTTCTAGACTTTTCTATTATCTAAACTATACCCTTATTTAGCTACAACTTAAGGTTGGGTTCTAAATAAAATTAACATTTAAATTTTAAGGTCCATGACCCATTAACTGCGTCCTGAGCGTGCCTAAACGCCCTCAGGTCCGAATCTGAACCCGTAAGAACTGTCGGATAATATTTAAGATGTAAATTAATATAATCAGTTTGCTTTATACCTTTATCCTTATTATTAATGCTCTCATCATCAGGCTTCTCCGTCACATTCGAAATTTCCAAATTCCTCTCATCAAACGACTCCTTACAATAAAGCAGTTCCTTGTTCAACTTCTCATCAGCGTTCGTCTTCACCAGATTCTTCAGCTTCTCAGCTATCTTATCTATCTCCGTGCCGCCGCGGGTCTTTAGGAACTCCCGATGCTTTATCTCCTCGATAATCGGCGCCAGCGGTTCCTTCTTGAGCCTTTTCCTCTTCAAGTCCGTCTTCGTTTCCGTCAGATCGATTAGCTGCGATCCGTTTATGCTGGACTGCTTCATTTTCCTCTGCGCCCGCGTCCTCTCCGTGAATATCTTTCGTTCCGTCTTAGATTCCGTTGATCTCAAATTGTAGGAGGTCTTATCTAGATCCTTCTTGTTTTGAATACTACCCTTTCTCGTATCCGGTGAGTTGATGGGCTTCTCGCTTTCGGAAGCGTAATCGTAATTTTCGCTTTCGACGAACGCATCGAGGAACTGACTTCTTTTGAGCAGCTGGAGGTAGAAACGGGTAGATATCGGTACTTTATCATGGTAGACTGTTTCGTTATTTTTCAGTAAAGTCTTTTGCTTCTTGAATATCGGTTTCGGCGCTCGACCCTGTTTGATTTCGCCTGTAACATTAATATTTTACATTTTCGGTATATTTAGTCGGCCTTTAAATATTTATAAAGTACAAGCACCACAATAATAAACTTTCAATCAATTTCATATATACGTATTATTTTTGTTGAGCACCCGTACTTTGTTATCAGTTGTAATGTTAATCCTATTAAGTAGATTTCTTTATCGAACTAAGTGACGAACTTGATAGTAAGTACAAATGAGAATTAATTAGAATGTTTACACTGCATTGTATCGCGCTTTTGCCTTGTGACATAAGATACAGTACCAATAAAACTGGAATAGAGATGTATTTACTCGCTGCGACAGTACCTACCACCTTCGACTTGCGGATCTTCAACAATAAAGACGTTCGTGATATAAACTAAGCGATATAATTTATTTTAATTCGAATTAATATGATGACTAAGTTTTTTAAGATCTTTCCTTCATAAAATCTATGGCGTCACTTTTCTTTAATGGTAAATATGTTAAAACCGAAACTCTGCTTCACCTAAACGTAACCGCGAATTACACTCATACAGAACAAATAAATATATAAAGTATCAACGTTAACGTATACAACACCAAAATATTTATACAACTCAATAATAAATGTTTTGCCAAATATCTACATTTATTTTATAAAATGACACAAAGAGAAAAGTGCATCAAACATAACTTACTTTCAAAGCTATCATTTCCGTTTTCCTGTATGAAAAGAAAGTGCAATGGCTTCACGGTATACAAGAAACATTTAGGCATATTATAAAACACTAACATTAAACTGTCCTTATGTATTAATAGTTTAAAAATTGGTTTTAAAGCGCGTTACAATAGCAATACAGTAGAGCACTTGCTATGACGGGTCTGGAAACAAGCGCTGAAAAGTATGTGTTATTTAAAAAGTTCCAAATTTAATTTTAAATCAGTAGCCAGTGTCATGGCGTTCATTCCACACAGCCAGTTCTTACACAATAATTATTATACAAAATATTCATGCAGATTATTATTATTAAAAAATATTAATAATTTGTTACCGTTTATTTCAAAATATTTAAAATTAAATACGATATAACTATGTGACTTATACAATCGAAATAATTTGTAAAAAAATTTGTGAGATATAAAAACTGCTTGGATGTCCCGACAAACTGTTTACTTTTGTGACGCTTTGAAAATGTTTAAAGTTTGTTGCCAACGTTTACAAAATTACAAAAGTTTAGGGATACTTTTAAAAAAATTTTTTACTCCTTATTTCTTCTGACTCGGATCAATTCTTTTGTGATTAGACAAATATTGCATTAAGAAATTTACAAGCTTATTTAGAATCACCTTTTTCTATTTGCAGTTTTCTGTGCAACATATGTATAAAATTCTAAAAACGTGTTCCTAATTTTCTTATTGTTAATTAAATAACAAAATTTTTTATATCTATTTTTGTGTCTAACTGTCTTTTTAAATCCATTCCTTTCCTCCCGAACACCGCGCACTCCACAATCAAGTGTACGATTGTTTTTAAAAAAATATTTAATGAATTGTCTCATATCTTTGTTTTAAAAATTATATTGATAACATATTATTTTTGTGATCAGAGGTGTTATTATAAAGGCAAGATAGTGGAAAGAAAAAAATATTTAGCTTCCTATTTTTTACTTTAAATGCCGCTTTACAGGCCCAAAATAGCAGATTTGGTGTAAGAATAATTTTACTCTGAACTCATATTTCTGTTGTGTAAAATAGGTCATTCTACAACTTTTTGAAATTGACAATAATAAAACAAATCTAATTGTACTATGAAATGTTAAATCAATGTGCTTTTGAAATATGGTTTGTGTTACAGCGTTTGTAATTAACCTGGACAGATGGGTGATCAGAAGCAGTATTTTAAACAATCACTCTTTAAGTAAACATTTTCAGATTGAAAGAAAACATACGTCTTAAAATTTCCGAAGATTATTTATGTCCGTTCCTTAATTTTATGTATTCCTTACATAGTCGCTGGCATTGATCGACGGATAAATAAATGGTCGGTTGATCTTTACACGCAATTTTTGTTACATATAAGACTCATTTTGGCGACTGCAGCGTCTCAATTGGCTGAATTGATGTTAACCCAATAAACTGCAATAAAAAAATTAATAGTTGCTAATAATTTTACTCTGTAACCGTACAGATAACGATACTTAACATCTTATGTATCAAAGCGACGAGTATAATGTGGGGCAGTGTATATCATCTTAACAAGTGCCACGTTGTTGTAGGCAGGTGTACGTACCACTTGCCACCAGGTGAATGTCTCATTCATATCATCGCTTCGTCGAATAAAAATAATTAAGACAAAAATATTGTAATATTTATAACGCTACGTAACGTATTAAATATTATGGAATAGAAAGTTTTCTCGGAGTAAAGAAAAGCGTAGATAATAAGATATAAAGAGACACGCTCCGCACGGGGACGGAGGGAAGCGATAGTAAAAGGCGTGCAGTGTTACCGCTTTACTAAATTTACCCAAAATCTAAGGTTTTTAAAAAAGTGTTTCCCATTTCTAATGACATATATAAAAAACTAATAATTAATTTCAAAATGGATTTAACATTAATAAAAACTGTTGTAAATCCAAAATAAATTGTGAAAAGCTTGTAAAGTAAAATAAACCATGCAATTATTTTTGTGCTATAATTAGTCACAATTACGATTGAGTTGTTTTTGAAACAATTAAAGTAGGTGAAAATTAATATTAATCTTCAAAATCCACGATGCTACTGCCTCCGCGCATTGTCTAAGCAATTGCCTTAGGGTTACCTAAGGTCCTTGGTTCAATTCAAGTATTCAACATATTGTGGAATTTATTCATTGGTTAGGTTTTTCGAATTTGCCTCGCTAACAACCACCCTTATATTGTATATTTGCCACTATAACAGCATTTTTGTATTCTGGCTGTCAAGGCAAACAGGCAGCACTCTTAACAGCGCGATTGTCACTTAAGCCCATTGAAAATCAAAAACATTGATACTAATATACCGTTTTACTCGTCTTATTTGTGCTCTTAAATTTTTTTTGTCACGTAAAACGGTGTTAAGTACGTCGGGGAGAATTGTTCGCGGTAATCTGGCAATACCGCACCGCGAATCGATTATTCGCCGCCAAGATTCGTGACAGTATGGACGTGCCGTTTAAATTTAGACTTGCCGCTCGAAAATACCGCGACATCGGGAAATGTTAGAGAGCAAGGTGTGCCCGGCGGCGTGGAGCGCGAGTGCAGCCCGTACAGCAGTTCAGTGTTCAATTTAGATATTCGAGTGATGTTGTAGCTGGTCGGGCTTCGAAATGGGCAACTCTTGCAGCTCCGGGCAAGCTCACAAGGATAAAGACAACGTTTCGCAGCAGTCAGAGGAGTGAGTACCACATCTAACGCGAACGTCGATTTTATTATGGCATAATAGCTTACTCCTCAGGTATTCCTAGTTTGATGGGGGAAAAAAAAACAACAAAATCAATACAGGACTTGTCACTGGATATCCGGGAACGACGTATTAGATGTATTTCGAAAAATATAACCTAAAACTGTATTAACATATTACGAAATTTAATTTTAATATAACACCATTTTGTAGGTCTTATATTTTTATAGTTGAAACTATTTAATAATAACGGTTGTGTTTATTAGGTTTACTGCGTATAAGTACTAAAGAATACAAAATATTCTGTTCCTAGATAGATTTATGTAGATAATCAACTATGACCTTTTTTTATTCGATTAAACGATGAGACGAGTGGAACGTTCACCTGATGGTAAGTGATACGCCCGCTCATAACAACGTGTCGCTAGTTAGGATGGTATACACTAAGATGTTGAGTCTCGTTACCCCAGTAGACTACAGCTTCAAATTGGAACACAGTAGTGTTTGCACACTACTGTTTATCGGAGATACCACCTGGATGTACCTAACCAGACGGTCTTTGACGACAGAGATCACCAGTGACTATATAATCATCAACATCATCGAACAGACGTCAACTGCTGGACATGGCCTGCCCCAAAGATTCCTACATAATAAGATAGGGATTTATAAGGGGCATTTGGGCCATTTCCCACCTCGCTGTCCCAATGCGGGTCGGTGGGAGCTAGAGCCTCGTTTGTTGATTAGCAGGCTGCTCCAGGAGCATGTGAGGGTGGCTTGGTTCCTGAGTTGTTGTGCGGGACACCTTACACATCAGAGACTATATACTATTTGTAAATTTATCACAGACGTTATTATTGATAACTTAACAACCACTTTTACACTAAAACGTCCTTCAAACCGGAACATAATACTGTTTACACTCTACCTACCTAATACCTAGTACTCTATATGAGCTCCGTAAGAGACGTGCGACCAGTATATATAATAGTAAAAAAATCTTTATATAACATATAACTTTTACTGGTGGTAGGTCTCTGTTGCTGAAGACGGTCTAGGTACCACCACAGCGCCTATCGCAGCCGATAAACAGTAGTGTGCGAACTTTAATGTGTTCCGGTTTGAAGGGCGCTGTAGCTAGTCAAATTACTGGGGTGACGAGGGTTAATGTATATCTTACGACGAGCATAACTCTGTGGCATGTGTATCATCGATATTATAGCCATGTTGCTATGTGTAAGCGTATCGCTTACCATCAGGTGAACGTTGCATCAGTACCGTCGCTTGATCGAAAAAAACTTCATTAGCTATAACGACATTTAAACCGGAACACTGTAATGCTTGCACACTGTTGCTGCGCGGAAATACGAGCCCCGGTGATAGATGGTCACCTGCATCAGAAACATACCACCAGCCATCTATCCAACATCAAATTACAAACGAGACATTCACCTGATGGTAAGTGATACGCCCGCCCATAACAACACAGTGCTAGTTAGGATGTTATACACTGCAACACATCGCGCCTGTCGCCTGAGACATATGATGTTGTCTCGTTACCCCAGTAATTACACTATCTACAACGCCCTTCAAACCGGAACATAGTAATGTTTGAATACTGATTGTCGGCTGCAATAGGCGCTGCAGTGGTACCTAGACTGTCTCCAGCAACAGAGACCTGACACCAGTGAACAGTTAAATATATTTTCAAAACTAAATATGTTAATTACATTAGCCAAGATTAACTAAAAACTAATTTCGTTAACTAATTTTTTAGTTATTTAGTTTTGAATGGGTTAGTAAGTGGGTTAGTTGTGACAAGATCCGGCCGTGAGATCTATTTCCGGACGTTTATTATATTATTAATAAATATCAAATCTGTTATTGGGTAACGTGGAAGATCATTCAGCGGCGTGAGAGGCTACGATGGCGCTAGGGTTGTCAGCGGCGTAGAAGGGGACTGAAAGGGTTTTCGGGTTCGTGGGCTTTGGCACTCATTGCCCATTAAGCAAATCTGGTGCGACGACGGTTATATCCTCCCCGGATGTGGTTAGGTGCAGTGCAGGAAGGCACCGGTGTGTTCCGTAGGAAATCCCAATTATTTTATAGACTACGATCCCACCTGATGGTAAACAGCGATGTAGTCTTTGGTGGTAAAGTATACTAGTCTAGAAGTAACCTGGACGGACTGACACCGGCAGACTGTTCCAATCCTTCGCTGTTCGCATTAAGAAGGTCGAAGCGAAACGCTTCCTCCTCATTCGCAATGCACTGAGGATGACGAGGTGGTTTTATCGGATACAAATTCCTCATAACCCTGTCGTTTCCCCAGGAAGCAGGGTATCTTTTCTTCCCCCTCGACAAAAAATAAAGTGTTGCCAGTGGACAAAAAATATAATCGGCATCATCATATTTCTTTTATTCAACAAATCGAGAACACGAGCTAGACAATATGTTGCGTATCGTTACCCCAATAATTTCACCAGCTACAGCGACCTTCAAACCGGAACACAGTAATTTTTGAATAGTGTGGCGGCAGATATAGGAGCAGTGGTAACAAGACGGTCACCTGCAACAGAAACCCGCGAGTAAATATATATAGTATATAGAAGATATACACCCGGACAGCATGATAGATACTTAATTTTCTCCTTGTGAGAGACATCAAATCCCATTAGTGGGAAAATATGTGGGCTGTATATTTATATACACAGATGTATATATACAAAAAAATATATAAAATTAAGAATGAGTATATTAGAGGAAGTCTGAAAGTTGCTCCAGTGACAGAGAAGCTGAGGAGCAAGAGGTTAGTGTGGTGCGGTCGTGGTATGCGGAGGAGTGAAGGACATATAACAAAGAAAGTAATGAGAATGAATGTGGATGGTTATAAGGGTAGAGAAAGACCGAAGAGAATGTGGATGGATTGTGTGAAAGATGACATGTGTAAGAAGAGTGTGGATTCAGATATGACGGCTGATAGAGGGATATGGAAGAGAGGTACATATTGTGCTGATACCACATTGCTGGGAAAGGGCAGGAGGGAGAAGATGTATAAATATATATATCGACATATCTCAAAAGATTGCTAGACTTAAGTAACAGTGGGCAGGGCTGGCACATTGCTTGAAAGACCGTTGACTGATGGGGTATTAAAGTCCTCAAGTGGCGCCCTCGTACCGGCAGACGTGGTGTTGTAGGGCCTCCCACAAGGTGGACCGACGATCTGACGGGAATCGCAGGAACCCACTGGATGCAAGCAATGCAGGACCGATCGATTTGGAGATCTTTGAGGGAGGCCTATGTCCAGTAGTGGACGTCTGTCGTCTATGAGAGACCTCAAATCCCATAAGTGGGCTGTATATCTAATTACATAAAGACCATCGGTATATTTTTTTAATACAGCATGCAAAGCGATGTGGCGATCTTATACTAATGTTAAGATGTTTACACAACATCTTAGCTACCTAGACTTTATTGTGTAAACTTTTTTATATATTAATAAGTAAACATATCTATCGGCTGATGGTGATGGTGAAGTAAACATATGTGAAGGAATGTTTTATATAGTTTTTTTATAATAAGAAGATATGCTTGATTGTTAATTACGATTCTCTGCTTATTTCAAATATTTACAATACACCCTGTATATGCTTATTGCTTAAAATCTAAAGTGGTTGGATTCTCTTTGGTATATATAAACTTCAAAGCGACGGAGCCGTTCGAATAGGAACAAGGAACGCCCAGTTAGACTTATCTGGAAGGTCAACAATACAGATCATCTGTCTTTCTTATTCAATGAATCGACGAGACGAGTGAGACGTTCACCTGATGGTAAGTGATATGCCCGCCCGTAATATGGCACTAGTTAGAATGATAAACATTGCACCCCATTGCGCTCGTCGCCAGAAACAAAATGTTAAGTCTCATTACCACACTAATTTCACTCGATACAGAGCCCTACAATCCGGAACACAGTAATGTTCGTCGGTACGGTGGTAATTATCTAAACAGTTCTACGAAAGATACGAAAGATCTACAATTCCTCTCTTTCGAGAAGATGTTCATATTTAAAAATCTTGGTCAGCATCTGGGCTGGATCTGGAGCTGATGAGATCCTTTAAAGATATCAAACTTTATTAACGTTTGAATACATATGCTGCATGCCATATTTTTCTCTCATTGATTGTGAAAGACATGAGCACCTTCTCTCAATATACATGCTTGGTTGTGTAGCCTTAAATTTGATTACCGCCACGTGAATGGGCCACAGCGACTGCGCAGGCGCGTCTCTTTTTTTTAACCAATTGAGCGACGAAATGAGCGAGACATATACCTGAACGTAGCCCTAGTTAGAGTGATATACAAAGCATCATATTGCGATCATCGCCCGGGACATAAGTTGTCTCGTTATTCTATTAATTTTACCAGCGACAGCGCCCTTTAATCCAGAACACAGTAATATTCACACAGTAATGTTTCTCTTTGGCTCGAGACCTACCAGCACTGTTGTTCTATTCCTAGGGATGAAAATTAGCAGGTTCCATTTCCCGATAAATAATTCGTCACTAAAATAAGGCCACACCGTAAAAGGGCCCCTCCAAGTAACACCCCAATTACACTGAACGTTCACAAATAAACCTCATTGAAATTCCACATTTATATTAGAAGTTGTGTAAAATTTCTAAGCTATTTGATTGTTACAATCGTTTTAGTGTCGCCTTGGCGGTCGTCAGTTAAATCGTAATACTTTCGGGGTTCCGTACGATTAAAAATTTTATTACAGTAGAGTTTCGTTTTCAATAAAAGAAGCTTTATAATTTCGCAATGTATTTTAGATGTATTTAATTATGTTTGAATTAGTGATTTAACATCACTAATTCAAATTTCGAACGACGGCAATGAAACCGCACTGTGAGGTCACTTCCAACTCGTTACATTTGAAACAAAATAAACTGTCAATTAATGAAAATCGATTTTATATAACTAATTAAATTTCGAACTACGCCGATGAAACCGCATTGTGAGGCCACTTACAACTCCTTACATTTGAAAGAAAAACATAAACTGTCAATTATGAAAATCGATTTGACATCACTAATTCAAAATTTAAACGACGCCGATGAAACCGCACTATTAGGCCACTTACAACTCGTTACATTTGAAAAAGAAAACAAACTGTCAATTATGAAAATCTATTTGACATCACTAATTCAAAATTCGAACGACGCCGATGAAACCGCACTGTGAGGCCACTTACAACTCGTTACGTTTGAAAAAAAAAAAACAGAATAAATACACACCACGCATTCCCGTCGCTGGCGGGCCGCCAAATTCTAACCTATAAAATAATACTAGACTGATATTAGCTTGGTGATTCAATGAAATTATTTGTTTGTGCCCAGACCCAATTTCAATTCCCACTCGGTGATTCGCTTTTAGTGCTCATTATGTTTTGCTTTATCGCAACACCAATTGCAGATTAAAAAGAAATAGTACTAGCACAGATAATAAAAAAGCGCTCGTTTATGTGAAATCTAATGATAAAATAATATATTACTTAAAGTTTTACTAAATATTTTCAGTGTTTTTAATTTAAAAATAGTTTTATTTTTAATGCTTTTTTTTCAGTAAATTTATGGTAGATAACACATCATCCAAGTTAATTAGAAGAGAGATATTTTACTCTTAACTTTCATATTTAAATATTTTATTATATAAAAAATAATAGTAAATTAAAATCTTTTCTGTTTCCACTATTGGGACTAAGAGCTTTCCCACATGAATAGATTTAGAGTATTTATCCCATTATGGCCAAGTGTGGGTTGGCTGATATTACATGTTCACATCGTTCTTTTTTATTCGTCGAAGCGAATATTAAACAATACACCTAGCGGTGACAATGTGACACTAATTAGGATGATATACACATCACCAGTGCTCATCGCTTTAAGACAAGGTGTCAAGTATCATTACTCCAGTAATTTCGCTAGCTACGTCCCCTAAACCGGAACACAACAATGTTTGCACACTACTCTTTATCGGCTGCAATAGGAGCTGCTGTCGTACCTACCTAAATAGTATCCAGCAACAGAGACCTACCACCAGTAAATTGATTCTTCACAATGCTCTTTCCGGAAGCTCAAGGTCAGTGAGGATCGGACCAATGGTTCTACGAGAGCTTTACAAACATTTAAGAATATATTAGACATCACACAGCTCTCCGATCGACGATGATATTGAGGAGAGAGCGTAGTAGAGGAGAAAGACTGGGAAAACTGACGCCAATATCATATTGGATAAAGTTGGGAAGAGAGAACAAAGATGAGAACAAATGAACTATACAAAAACACTTTACTCGGTTGATAGTTTTTTTATTGTTATTTCGTTACATTTTACATAAACACTAATATTTATAAACAATTGGACACAATAGTTTTTTTCCCTGTTGATGCCATCTTTTTTTCACTCTGATAGTCATACATCAATATCTTTTACTCTAACTCTATTTTTATGCATTAGTAGTTAATAATTAGGTACGAATGCTAAAAAGAAGAAAAAGTTACTAATTTAACCTTTTTTTTATTTATCTAGGCTTTTTTTTTTTGTTTTCGGGGGAGAAATCTTTGAAAGATACTATGCATCTGGAGGGTAGTAAGAGTTATGTAAGATTCTTACTTACTTCGATCCCCTCGGTGGTATGCATCGGTGCATTCGGAGAGGCTCCGGGATCTCTTACAGAACGCACCGGTGCCTCTCTACACTCTGTGTTAGTACGTCTCTGAGGAGGGGCTTAACCCTCCTAGACACCATCGCTGAGCCATAGGCTGTCCCACGCAGATTCGCTTATTGAGCGACAAGGCACGAGAAACTTCTAGACCCTTTTAGTCGCATTGCTACGACAGACAGGGTTTACCTTAGTACTACTATTCTTATTAGGCTGAGAGATCTATCTAGGCCTAGGAATCGAAAATGGGACCGCCGTGTAACCGTGCAAGTTAGCCGCTAGCTTTGTGCGTTGTCAGTTGTGTGTGAATCTGAAGTAATTTCCGTACGGCCAGCAATGCCAGTTATAGTGCCAAGCGGTTGTAAATCGGCGTGCGCAAGTCGAAAACGCGTTTACTACGCTCCACCCGTCCACAATCTCGTTAAACAAAGAATGACGTAGTGTCTGCGTCACTGTTAGGATGCACACACGTCACAGTACAGCCACAGGATATTCCGCTTTATATATTTAATATAAGCGGTGTAATGGGTCCTAAACTACATCTCATGGGACCCAAACTAACCTCACCTGCTAATGCACCCTGCTAATCAAAAAATGAAACTCCAACCCTTACCAACCCGCATTGAGCCAGCGTGTTGGCAATAGCCCAAATCCCCGATATGACTCCTACAAACAAAGGACGCGAGACGCCGCTGGATGCTGAACAGTGCATAACATGGTGGATGTGGAGATCTTTGGAAGAGGCCTATGTCCAGCAGTAGACGTCTATCGCCTGATGATGTACTTAATATTAATATTTGTGTTTGACTATGATGATAGCTATATATTCAAACCACGATCGGGACAAGGATTTTAGATAATGGTCAGTTGGAACCATTATCTAGGCAAAGGTAGCCTCAAACTTAGGCGGGCATAGATAGGTTAAAGTAACAAAGCTACATCTTATGTCTCATGGCGACCAGCGCAATGCAGTGCAGTGCATACCATACTAACTAGCGCCACGTTGTTATAAGTAGGTGTATCACTTACCATCCGGTGAAAGTCTGGTTCGTCACGTTTCGCCAAATAATTAAAATATTTTTGACAATGGCCTCATCATCATTATCAACCGATGGACGTCCAATGCTGGACATAGGCCTCCTCCAAAAATCTACACATCGATCGGAGTCAGAATAGCATCCCGCACCGCCGGGCACTAGGACCTGTCGTTTGTAGGAGTCCATATGAAGGAGTTTGGGCTATTTCCCACTACGCTAGCCCAATGCGGGTTGGTGGAAGCCAGTGCCTCGTTTGTTGATTAGCAGGGTGCACCACAAGCGGGTGACATTGGCTTGGGTCCCTTGGTTGTTGTGCGGAACCCTTTACACTCCTCGGCCCCACAATGGCCCATCTTAAATTATTAATGTTAAAATAAAGCCATTTTAAAGTAGCGAAATAAACCATATTTTACCATGATGCTAAAATTGGTACATCTAGTTCCGTTTGTGAAATATGGTGAACCTACTGATGTAGTACAAAGTGGGTCACGACATAACAAAGCGAAGTTCGAACGTATCACCTGCTGCTACGTCAGACAGAAACAATCGAGTTAATGACACTGGCTACGTACGAAATTGTTTTTTTTTTTATTCTACGAAGCGACCAGACCAGCGAGCCGTTCACCTGATAGCAAGTGATGCGTAACCAACGTGGCGCTAGTTATGACCAACGACAAACGAATATGTCTATGATTCACACCCGAGATGGTGAGGGAATAATAATACTAATACTCCTGGGTAAGATAACCTTCGTTTGTCCCACAACACTCCAACTGTAAAGCAGTACAATATTATATTTGCCAGAAAGTCCACTAGTTAGGATGGCTTACACAGCATCTCATTGCGATCATCGTCTTAAGACTTTTTTTTATACGAAGCATTGAGACCTGATGGTAAGCCATAGGTCTGCCTCTACCAATGTCGCCACATTAGTTACTATAACATTGCACATAGCTCTCATCGCCTGGAGACAAGATGAATAGTCTCGTTACCCCAGTAATTTTAATGGCTACAGCACTCTTTAAACTGGAACACAGTACTGTACACTAGCTACGTACGAAATATTTTTTTTTATCCTACGAAGCGACGAGACCAGCGCGCCGTTCACCTGATAGTAAGTGATGCGTAACCAATGTGGGCAATACCAACGTGACGTTATTTATGATGATACATACAGCTCATCGCTTTGAAACATAACTCTGATTACCTCAGTAATTTCATTAGCCACAGTTCTCTTTAAACCGGAACACAGTAATGTCTACACACTACCGTTTAAAGCAGACCCCTCCAACGGGTTCTCGCCTTGTCGTGGCGGAGGGGCTTAGTAACCGTGGCGCCCAACACGGTGAAGCCAAGTGGAACCCATCCGGCCGGCCCGCGGCGAAGGGCTGGCCGAAGCGGCCGTTTCCGGTTCGAGCACCGGTTGGGATAACTGGAGCTCACCGGAGCGGCCGGGGGCCGCAGGGGCAGCTGTGTGCTGCCCCAGCGGCCGGCTGCAGGGGCAGTTTCATACCGCCCCTCGCAGCCGAGGTGGGGTCGCGGAGGGAGTACCCTCTGCGGCCAACCGGTGTCGCACCGGCGATGCGGCGGCGGTGGGGCCGCGGGGGAAGAGGAGTTTCGGTATTGCGATGCGCCGTTCTCCCTATCCTCCGCGGCCGTTAACAGGTAGCGGCGGGCCTAACATCTCTCCGCCGCGGGGAGCCGGGAGAGGTTTTCTCCCGTGGCTCCCATGACCTCTGGGCAACAGGTTCGGGGGAACCGGTCGCCCGCACACGCATGAGGTCGAGGAGGGTGCGCGCTGCATGTTCCGGCGCGCCCTGGGAGGGTTCATCCCTCCCCCCGAGGTGGGGCTGCGCAAACGGCCAGCGCCGGCATGGTCGCGGTTGTGTGCGTACCCGCGTTCCCGTGACCCTGCCATCATGGCGATGAGGAGGAACATCGTGGGGGTTTTAGTCGGTGCAAGTCCGACATAACTCGTCCTTGCCCCCGCGAGGTCGAGTATGCGTAGGCATTTCCCCCACGTAAAAAAAAAAAAAAAAAAACCGTTTAAAGCAGAAATGGAAGCTGCGGTGTTACCGACCTAGACGGTCTCCGCCAACAGAGACCTAGCACCAGTAATACCTAAAGATCTACTATAAATCTGATGTAATATACATTAATACACAAAACTATAAACTAATAGTAAACATGGTGACCGTGACCTTCTCTGAAATATTAACTTACAATTCACCACAGACTATAAACAAAATGGAATCGTAACCTGCAAAGTGTATTTTACTGCCCAATAAATGTTTGTAGCTTTCGCGGCTTTTTGTGTTACACAGATTATAAAATCTATTGCAAATTAAAAAAAAATCTGTCAATTTGACATTTCACGTATATTATAATTTGGAATAGTCTAAACCAAGAATAGACAAACTAACTTTATTTTTTTTTAAGCTCTGGTGTAAAGTATATATATATATATATTGAAAGTAGAGGTTTCTTTTTTTTGTCAATCACGTGAAAACTAGTGAACGTATCGACATGGGAATGATTTGTAGATGGTTATAGGCTATTTGTCTGAAATATACCTTGAGGGCGACCGCAACCGCAAATGACTTTCTATACCAACCGTTACCATAGCAACCGCATAAATAATACGAAATAAAATGTTTGTAAAAGTTAATTAGAAACAAAATGATCGTTGAAATTCAAAAAATAAATAGCTTAATAGTCCCCTATAACGTCACTCGGTGAATTCTCTCCCAAGGAGATTCAGGATATCATGTTCTTGGAAATTGCCGGTTTACTCACAATGTTTTCCTTCATCTTAAGCTCATGTTCAGGATCTAACCCGCATCTCTTCAGGACATAAAGCGTGAACACTAATAAATTGAACTATAATGGCTTCTTTTTATTCTTCGAAGCGACGGTATGAGGGAAACGTTCATATGATGGTAAGCGTTACGATATATAGTTAGGGTAATATACACTGCACTGCATTTCGGCCGTCGCTTTGAAAGAAGATGGTGGCTCTAGTTAAACCAGTCATTTCACCAGCTACAGCGCCCTTCGGACAGGAACACAGTAATGTTTACACAGTACCCTTCGACGGTAGAAATGGGCGATGCGGTGGTAACTTCCAAGACCCCAGCAACAGAGACCTACCACCAGTAACTATGTAATATATAGGAAGTGGGACACCATCAGTGCTGTTCAACCAGCACACGGCAATTAGAGTGAACTGTTGAGTGTAGATCATTAATCAACGACCGAAGCTTTAGTCATCAATAATGGCTATGTACATAACGTCGGCGACGTCACCGGAAACGGACGTCATCGGAAAACCATTTGGCGTTTGCGTGAAATTAATTTATTTACGAGCTTTACTTAATGAATACATTTTTGAATGGTAATTAATAATATTACTTTTTACATCGGCAATTAATCTTGAGATCACAATGGAAGCATCCTCTCCAAGAATAATCTGGTGCTGCCGTTATGGCGACAGCTTTACAATACGAGAGTGAGAGTTCCCGGAAATAACAGGTAGGTACCACCACAACGCCTAATTCTGCTGCCAAACAGTAGAGTGCAAACATTACTGTGTTCCGGTGTGAAGGGCGCTGTAGCTACTTTCATTACTGGGGTAGGGAAGACTTAACATCTTATGTCTTCGACGAGGGCAATATGATGCTATCTATATTATCCTAACTAATGTCACGTTGTTCTGGGCAGGTCTTGATAGCCAGGCTGTTTCCAAAAACTAACCCTAACCAAATCCTCATGAGGCTCTGGAATCAGCTAAGATCTTCTACGTTACAAATCGCTACAAAAACATATTGTATACTTTGTTTTATCCTTAATAACACTTTTTTTGTCTTATTGGGGGAAAATCTTCTTAAGGGATACCCTCGTTCTGGAGGAAGACAAGGTTGTATGGGATTTTTACCCACTAAACCCTCTCTGTTGACCTAGCGAGGGGTCTGCCGAAGCTGCGCTTTCCGATGCGGGGTCACCATTCCTGCACTTATAAAAAAAAAACGTTGGTGTCCACTGGATGCAAACAGCGCAAGACCGTGGTTTATAGAACACTATATAAGAAATCTATGTCCAGCAGTGGACGTCCATCGGTTGAAATGATGATGATGATAAAAACCCTCTCGGTGATCATCATCAGTGCGTAGTAGAATATCCTGGGATCTCCTACGGAACGCAGCAGCGCCTCCTGACACTACGTCTACGACTTTCTGTCTGCATAAATAAATAAAAAGTGGTAAGGGGTCCCGCACAACAACTCACGACCCAAGCCAACCTTACCTGCTCGTACATACCCTGCTAATCACCCTCCAACAGGTTCCCGCCTTGTCGTGGTGGATGGGCTCAGTAGCCGTAGTTGGGTCGCCCACGATGAAACGAAGAGGAATCAACCCGGCCCGAGGTATAAATCCGGCTCGTGGCGGCCGTCCAGGTTAAAGCTCCGGAGCTCCACCGTCAGCTCATCTCGGATGCGTGTCGATGGGGTGCAGGGGCGGCTTTATGCTGCCCTTTGCAGCCGAGGTGAAGTCGCGGAGGGATCCAAGATCGAATCCCCCGCAGGGAGCCGGGATAGTTTCCTCTCTTGGCTTCCATGGCCACTGGGTGACGGATTCGAGGTAATCAGTTGCTCGGGTTTCGGGCAAGAGGCCGAGGTGGGGCTGCGTTGTGCGGCCGGCGCTAGCAGAGCCACGGATGTCTGCGAAAGCGTACCTGTGACCATGCTGCCATAAAGCGTCGAGGAGGAAAATCGTGGGGGTTTTAGTCGGTGCCAATCCGACATAACCTATCTTTGCCCCCGCGCAGGTGTGTATGCGCTGGCATTTCACCCACATTAAACAGAAAGAAAACCCTGCTGATCAACAAACGAGGCTCTGGCTCTCACCAACCCGTATTGGGCCATTTCACATTTCTAGGGACAAACAACGGCGATGAAAGCAGCAGAAAGACCGATCGTAGGAGTATCTTTGGAGAAAGCCTACGTCCAGCAGTGGACGTCTATCGGCTGATGATGTGAAATAAATAAATAAAATATCACCGCTGGACTATGTAAAAAAAATGTTATAATTATTGGTGACAGAATTATTTTTGGTCTTGGCAAGCGCTCTGTGATTACTTCTCTTACATTAGGTGACGAGAATAAAGAAGTCAAATATGTCACATGTGGTAAAAATGAAATTATTTATCCTAATTAATTTGTGTGAGAATGAGATGTGTCACCGTGAAGATGATAAAGAGAAAGAGAGTGATTGATCGGCAACATTATTATTGTTTGAAGAAGATAAGCTATAGATTTCTGTATAGGAGGCTGGCTTCCGTTGAGACGCTACGCTAGAGGAGTAAGAATATATATGAACGTTTTTCCCTCTCCCTCTCTCTTCACATATTTCTACATATATTCATACAGCACGTTAGACATTGCTGGTAGATTTCTGTTGACCGTCTAGGCAAGTACCACCGCAGCGCCTATTGCTACCGACAAACAGTACTGTGCAAACATTACTGCGTTCCGGTTTGAAGGTCGTTGTGGGTACTGAAATTACTGGGGTAACGAGAGTCATTTTATGTCGCAAAACGACGAGCGCAATGTGTTGCAGTGTATAACAACCTAACTAGCGTCACGTTGTTATGGGCTGGGGTATCGCTTACTATCAGGTGAACGCCCCGCTCGTGTCGTCGTGGACCGTAGCACGAAGAGACGAATGATAGAAAGATTATAAAGAAACGCTTTTTATCTCCCTTTCACACTCTCAATACATCTCTACTTGTCTCTTTCTATTTACGAAAAGAAGTTTCAATTCAAAAATATACGATTGTTTCTTTGTGTTGTAAGGACACTGTTTTTTTTTTGTCACTACCATGCTAAAGCAGCCAGTAATGTATCTTTGTCCAAGTATAGAAAACTCTTTTCTTTAAAATAAAAAAGGTTTTATATGTGTTTATAGGTAATGTTTAATTCTTTTTTCTTTATTCAGGTACACCTTGTCGACGAATACCAGAAGGTTTGGTTGTGAACGATTCGTTAGTAATTTTACTAACTAATAATCATTAACTGGTGGTAGGCACCAGCGCAGTTCCTATTTCTGTTGACAAACAGTAGTGTGTAAACATAACTGCGTTCCGGTTTGAAGGGCGCTGTAACTAGTGTAAATACTAAGGTATCAAGACTCAACATCTTATCTCACAGGCGACGAGCGCAATGTGGTGATGTGTATAACATCGTAACTAGTACCACAATTTTGTGGGCTCCCGTATCACTTACCACCAGGTCCAGCTCGTCTGGTCGCTTCGTAGTATAAAAAAAAGTTTTTGTCACTAACAAAAATTAACGCAATTTTTTTTTTAAAACTTTTCTCTCAGAAAGAAATATATGATTGACTTAAATATACAATATATTTAAACTAACTAATAAAATATTTATTTAAAGAAAATATATATAAAAAAATCTGGTGACAATGTTATTTGACATTTTGTTTCGCGCTGCGCAAGAGTTTACCTTTTTATTTTTTTTTATAATTATTAATTGACATTAATGCTTACTTCATGGTTTATTTTAAAAATATTGACGGAACTCTGTAATGTTGTTTGTATGTACTACATAGATCTATTTTATAACAGGATATTCATCTGACGGTAAGTGATACGTCCATATCAATATCGCAGCTGTTAGGCTGATGTAAACAGCACAATATTGTCCATCGCATTCACATACAAAATGTTAAATCTCGTTACCCCAGTAATTGCACTGGTTACAAAGCACTTAAAACCGGAATACAGTGTACTTGCACACGAATGCTTAAGGGTAGAAATTGAAGCGTGCGCGGTACTTAGACGGACTATGGAAACCTACTTATAAAAACATAATTAAATATGTTTACAAATTCATATCTATCATCATCATTATCAGATAGACCTCTACTGCTGGACATCGACTTCCTTCGAAGATATCTATGCTATTCGGTCCCGCGTTGCCCGCATCCAGTAGTTTCCTGCGACCATCACCAGATCCTCGGTCCGGTGTCTGAGACCTTCCAACATCTTCGAATTTCTATCTATATACACTTATGTATATACTGCTAATTGTGCCCCGCTCTCATTGCTGGCCCGTTACCATAGCAACCGCATAAGTAAAATCAAATTAAAATGTTTAATACAGTTAATTAGAAAGAAAATATTGAAGGTTGTATGAAATTCAAAAAATCAGTAGCCTATAACCATCTACAAATCATTGCGCACCGGATGGTCTGTGTCTAGATGTACACTAGTTTTCACGTGATTAGCGAACAAACAAAACCCTTCTTCATCATATACAGGGTGAATGGTAATAGGTGTAAAAGACCTGGAGGAGGCAAGGACGGGTTATGTCGGACTTGCACCGACTAAAATCTCCACGATGTTCCAACTCATCGCTTGATGACAGGGTCACGGGAACGCATTCGCACCATCTGCGACCCCGCCGACGCTGGCCGCTTTCGCCGCCCCATCTCGGAAGAGAGCGTTGAACCCTTCCATTCCACCTCCGTAGGGTCATGCCAGAACATGCAGCGCGCCTCCTCTTTGCCCTGTTGCAGTCGCGCGGGCACGGATTTCCCCGAACCCGTCACCCAGAGGCCATGGGAGCAAAGAGAGAAAACTCTCCCGGCTCCCTGCGACGGATCCGATGTTCGGCCCGCCGCCACCCGTTGTTAGTCGTAGAGGGTACTCCCTCTGCGACTCCACCTCGGCTGCAACAGGCAGTATGAAACCACCCCTGCAGCCTGGCCGCAAAGGGCAGCATAAAGCCGCCCTTGAAGCCCCCGGCTTCTCCGGTGAGCTCCAGTTATCCAACCGGTGCTCTAACCTGGAGCGGCCGTCTCGGGCCGGCCGGGTAGGTTCTTCTTCGCTTCACTGTGGGCGACCCCGCCACGGTTACTGAACCCCGCCGCCAGGCGAGAACCTGTTGGGGGGTCAATGGTACTTGATTTTGAGTGTTTTTTTTTCTAAATTTTATAAACTCTATATACTTTCTTATACCTTGTCGGATAGGTATTAAAGTCAGGTATTTACTTATGATGCTTTAGACTTATTTTTTATAAACAAAATTTTATTTTAAAATTATATAAAAATGTAAGTATGACGCCTTATTTTTTACTGTCACGTCTTTCAAAGAACCTGATTTAAAAGTTTTAGCCTCTAGGTGATGATTATTAATTTAATTTAATAAAACAATGATTATTACATTAAAATTTGTTACAATTAGTAAGAAATAAAATCATCGATTTTTTTCCTAGAAAATCGGGAATTTTTTGAAAAATATTTAAAAAATTAATAACTCCAGTACCATTGCTTTTGTATGGTGTAGTCCATACACAGATAGATAGAATACGAGCTATACTTTAGCCCCTCCAGATCTTTTACACCTATTACCTTTCACCCTGTATATGTATATATATATATATATATATATATATATATATATACATTTTCCAGTATTGTTGTTATTTAAAGTATCGTACGGTACTATCGCTAGTTTATCGTGTATCTGACGCAACAGGTTACTAGATAAATATAGGCGAGGTCAATCCGACTATTTCGTCAAACGGAAGCGTAAACAAACGCGGTGACAGGCGATGACATGTTTCAGGGCTTTGTTGACAGCTGTCTTTTGAACAACGTGGGGAAAAAAAATTGACTTCCGTTTATGAATCTAGTGGTCTTTTTTTTGTCGATCGATATGTCGAGACAGGGTATGGGGGATTTGTAACAACTAGAACCCCATGTTGGTAATCAGCTTTAGTGCACTACGAGAGGTTCCTATGGAATACACCGGTGCCTGCCTGCCCTGCGTCTCAGCACGTCCGGGGATTGCCGTAACCTTCCCCAACACCCTCGCCTTGCGACAATATTCACTACAGCATCGTACTTGTCGTCGACCACGGACTCGCTTAGTGGGTAATGTGGGTATCCACTTACAAATCCCGCGAACGTGGAAACACTTTTAGTCGCCTTCTAAGATTTACTTTACTCCTATCTTAAATAGATTAAGACTACAGGGCAGAGGAATCTGGTACCACCACAACTCCAATTTTTGTCTAACAGTAGTGTGCAAACATTACTGGGTTCTGATCTGTGGGGCGCTGTAGCTAGAATAACTTGGGGTAAAGAGCTGGTGGAGCTGACTTCTTGTGTCTAAGGCGAGCGCAATATGCAGCAGTAGCATCCTAACCAGCACCACGTTATCATGAGCAGGCGTAAATATTAAATTACTTAGTTAATGAGTTTAGTTTGTGTGTCTCCTAACGCAATGTTGTGCAGTGTACAGCATCCTAATTAGCGCTACGTAAAATCGCGTGTTAGAAACTATCAGGATATTTACGAAGTATTTTGTTGACTCTTCATTGTCAGCGGCACGTCATCAGGCACAATACCGGCAGCTATTGTGTCGTCGTAACGCACAGACACGGCGGCGTGCACAATTTGTTCTCTGCTATGACTAATTGTTTGACATAAACGACAGGTTTACACTACATAGTAAGTCGACTAAAACTCTGTTGAAATACTCTAGGAGATATTGTGTAACTATTAACCTTGGGGTAGCGGCTTACAATTCTACCTTCTTTTTTTCTTCTCGCGGGTGCCGTGAGAGGCGATAGAGGGATGCACTGTTAATGCCAACACAAGATTGGCATCGGACTGATGGCGGGATAACCACCCTAAGTTGGTGTCGGTCCTACACGGTCCTGGTAGAATGACCGACTGGGACCATCGCCTAGCGTGGCCATTATCGAGAAACCTCTTATGCAGAGCGCTAAACATGGGAACCCCTCCTTCCCCATCGCTAAGACGACTACCAGGAACTGGATGTGTATAGTCGAAGATCGGCCTAAGTGCCATTCTTTGGAAAAGGCTTTTGTTCAGCAGTGGACTGCCGAAGGCTGTTGTTGTTGATGATGATGACACTATATTAGTTTCACATCAAAAAGACCTATAGAATTTTCTAGAACAACAAAGATCAAGGTTGGGACCTCATAAGGAACTTACGATGAAGATTTATGAATTAGGCTATTTAACCGTAAACGTAACCTCGTGGTCAATCACACCAAATTACTGATGGTAGATACCTGTTGCCGGAGACCTTCTTGGTACCACCGCAGCTGCTCTTTCTACAGACAGTGGTATGCAGGTATTACTGTGTTCCGATTTGAACGGCGTTGCAGTTACTCTTTAAGCGATGAGCACATCGTGGTGCAGTGTATATCAACCTAACTAACGCCACGTTGTTATCGGCGGGCGTAACTCTTGCCATCAGGTGAACGTCTGGCTCGTCTCATCGTTCCGTAGAATAATCCTCATCATCATCATTATTATCAGCCGACAGACGTTCACTGCTGAATATAGGCCTCTCCTATAGGCAGTCGTAACTCACCACGCTGTCCTAGTACGAGTTGGGGAGTGGTCAAAACCTATTCTGTTATTCAGCAGTGTGTACCGAGCGCAGGTGAGGTCGACTTGGGCTCCGTAAGATGTTGGGGCGAACCCCTTACATCCCTCGTAGTATAATAAAAAAATATATAGTTTTTTTTTTTCTATATTAAAGTACGAAGGAGTGTAAAGCAGTGAGCGAAGGCGAAAAGGGTATAAATATTAGAAGGATAAAGCTTAGGATCATGGGGCGCCGTGTGCCCGTAACTAGGTCGGGAAGGTCGCGCGTCACGCCCGCGGGCTGCGGCGGGGCCTGCGGGGGGAGGGGAGCGAGAGGAGAAGGACAGGGCGCGCTGACGTCACAGCGCCGTGACGTCAGCGCCCCTCCCCCGACCACGCCTTAATATTGCGTAGATTATACAAGAGCGAACTTTACGCCGCTGAAGAGCTTCGGCTCGGCGTTATAACAATAATTTCCCACTCTACTTTGAATGTTTTATTTCGTTAATATTAAGTTAATCTATTAAACCAGCCGTGGGCATATTAAGTGGGCGCTTTAGCGCTAACTCAATATACTTTAAACGTTGAGACCATAAACGTGTCAACTAACCATATACCATCAGGAATAGAAGTTTGTGCGCTGACAAGTTTTTCGGCGATCTCACAGCGTTCAGTACTTTCTATACTAGAGCGCTTTACCGATTTAACACTTAGTGGAATGATGGTCAATAACCTTTCTAATTAAAAAAAAAATTACATTCGTCGTCTTCTGACATGGGTAACTAACTGTCATTACCCGATTGTTTTAGCGAGATCCAAAATCCTTTAAAGAGAAGAACAGAAACACAGTCGATGGTAGTATCTGATACCGTTTAGGTATGTACCATCGCAGTAAATAGAAAGAGACAAGTAGAGATGTATTGAGAGTGTGAGAGAGAGATAAAAAGCGTTTCTATATAGTCTCTTTATCATTCGTCTCTTTGTGCTACGGTTCGCGACGAGACGAGCAGGCGTTCACCTGATGGTAAGTGATACGCCAGCCCATAACAACACAGTGCTAGTTAGAATGGTATACACTGCACCACATTGCGCTCGTCGCCTTGAGACATAAGATGAGTCTCGTTACTGGGGTATACTAGCTACAACGCCCTTCAAACCGGAGGATAGTAATGTTTGCACACTATGTTTGTCGGCTGCAATAGGCGCTGCGTGGTAGCCACTTAGACGGTCTCCGGCAACAGAGACCTACCACAAGTAAATACTAGATATAGTAGGTAACCTTATTTCCCCTGCAGCATTAACAGGAACAGAAATCCATAAGGATTGGATTCCGCTCCACTTTCACAAGCGTTCCTACTTATGAAGCTTCCGGATCCGAGCAATGCGAGTGTGCTGTATAACGTCGAATATTATATAGCGATAGTCGATTAGTAATAATAACTAGTTAGGATGATATACACCGCATACCACATATCTGATCAATGATATTAATACTATATCGAGAGGGAAGGCTGCGATGGTGCTTACCCAGACGGTCATCTGCATCAGAAGTGTACCACCAGTGAAATATTTGAAAGAAAATAAAACCTATAGAGATTTTTGTGAAGAGAAAAGCATGACGTTAAATTGATGGTATGATGGACGTAGGATGATATACACTGCACCATATTGTGCTCTTAGCTTTGAGACTTAAGATGTTTAGTTCTTTATCACAGTAATTTCACTAGCTACAACACTCTTCAACACACTTAGTACTGTTTGCAGGAATGAGAGCTGAAGTTTTTTTTTCTTATTTGGCAAAATCTTCTGAAGATAGTCTGCTTCTAGGAGAAGACAAGGTTATATAGGATTTGTAGTCATTAAAATGGTATCGATGGTCATCGAAGCACACCGGTATCTCCTTACTCTACATATGACCACGTCGCAGGGTGGGTTGTAACGATCCTGGGCACCCTCACTATGCTACGATATGGACGAAACCATTTCGTCTTTGTCGTCCACCCCGAGCTCGCATAATGGGCAACGAGGACCTATATCTTCAGAACCCATGAACCAGAAAACCCGACACGCAGGGCTTACCGTCCTATTCTTAATATCTCGAGACTACAGGGCAAAGCCACATGGATCTAGGACCTTTCGTTTACCATTTCTGATGTTAACAACACCTTCACCATATTCATTATTTCCAACAAAGGATGTCAAGCAGTTTGTGTTGACATTATGTTTACACATTGTTACTCCGATTCTGTAAACATCTTTGAGAAATTGACCACACCCGCTGTTGAAACGAACTGAAGGCTGTAAATATTTGAATTCTCTCACCTTCCAGATTAAATGGAAGAGGGTGGAAGCACCCTATTTGTTAGGCGCGTCCTTAGTGTATACATTCTCACGAATTGACATAGACGACATATATATATGTAGGATTAGTGGGATGTTTACCTGATGGTGATACGCCCGCCTTAAACGTGTCGCTATTTAGGTGTTATATAATTGTCTCGTCGCTTGAGAGATAAGATGTTAAGTCTGGTTACCCCAGTAATTACACTAGCTTCAATCCGGAACACAGTTAATGTTTGACGCCAGAAATAGGCGCTACGGTGGTACCTACCTAGGCGGCCTCCGGGAACAGGGACATACCATCAGTATTCTATCCTCTACCATTGTATTGTAGATTTGTTCAAAATACTCGACGTTAACCTATATTTGACCAAGGTGGTTTAAAATATGGTATAAATTTTTTCATGGTGTGGAGAGGTTGCGAATCTCACTAATGGAATATAAAAAGACCTATTTATTACCATTATTATTATTCTAGACAATTTCTTATTGTTTATTATTATTTATTAGCTTTTTATGTTAGCTTTAATCTATTTTCATAGTTCGCCGCAAGATGGCGCTGTAACAAATCGGCATTAACCAACAACTGTTTTCACATGTATCGTTGACATTGTAGACTATCAATGTCCACAGCTGGACATAAGCCACTCCGATATCCAGCACGACTGGTGCGAAGTTACATCCAAAGAATCCTTTCCATCTTCTCTTGGCAGGCGGTCCTTGGATCCTCCTCTTGAATTCGAAAAGCTGAAGATTTTATTTTGTGGAAGACATTGGTATGGCCCGTCATCAGCCAATAGACTACTAGTGCTAGACATAAGCCTCCTCCAGAGATCTCCAAATCGATCGGTTCGGCGCTGCCCGCATCCGGCGACTTGCTGTGATCTTTACACAGTCAGCATGGTTGGTGAAAGCCTGAGCCTCGTTTGTTGATTAGCAAGAAGCACCACGAGCAGGTAAGATATGCTTGGGTCCCGTGAGTTGTTGTGCGGGGCCCCTTGCACTACAATAGCCCATCAAGCAGTGGATCACTAAAGACATGATGATAAGGCGGTCCTACCACAATGCTCTTGAAAATAGGTGAGCTCCTCATAAAAATCTGACTGCTTTATCATTCATCAGAGTTTTGCGTTAATCCGCTGGAATTGTTAGCGACGCTTATTCCATTATGGATTTCCTCATTCCTGATTCCTTCATATAGCCCTTTTCCTCCTTCATATAGCTAAGCAGCTCTGAACTCTGAGATCAGCTATTAGGGATTATTCAGATATATACACAAGAAATAAATTTCTCAATAACATCTGTGAGTTCCGGCTAGAGTAATAAAGATCATCATGATCATCATCACCATCACAAGGCGTAAGGGTTCCCACACGAGAAATCGTGGCATCCAAGTCAACCTCACCTGCTCGTGGTGCACCACGCTAATGAACAAACGGGGTCCTAGCTTCCACCAACACGCATCGGGTCCGCTTGGTGGGAAAAGACCTAAATCCCTATTTGAATCATTACAGGATCGATGGCCTGTGTCCAGCAGTGAACAGTACAGAACAGAACAGATGATGGTGATCGTCATCATGCCTTCTAATTGAAGTTTGGAGGTTTATTCTGATCTTCACCTACTCCTTTTCACTGATCGTAATTAAGTCTGGTCCACTACTTTACATCGTCAAACCTCTCCACCAATACAGATATATATTAAAAAAAAAAACAGTTTAATTGTGTATCAGATTATTCTCAAACTTTCCAAGCATCTTAAAAGTATTGTCCAAGTTAAATAAACCGTGTAATTGTACGCGATAACTCATCTTGACAATGGAGCTACGCCGGCAGCTGTTGGACAGCTTCTTGGCCGCGTAGCTGGATCTACAACGTAACACTTGGCTATGAACCTGTGTGAGGACACGCTATGTACTTCTGCTGTTCAAAGAGCTGAAACAATGTCTTCCGGTTTGTAAATATGTTTATAAAAGTATTGAATAGATATATCTGAATACAAATATACTGAGACTTAGATAAACTAAAATCTGTATGCGCTAGATTTGTGGAGGGGTGTTAGGGTTTACGCAAAACAACTCATGGGATCCAAGTCAGCCTCCTCTGCTCGTGGTGCACTCTGCTAATTAACAAACGAGGCTCTGACTCCCACCAACCCGCATTAGGCCAGAGTGGGAGGTAATGACCCCAATTCCCTCCACATTAGTCCCTAGTCGATCGCTGTGGGTATCTTTGAGGGAGACCTATGTCCAGCAGTGGAGGTGTTTCGGTTGATGATGATGATGAGATAAACTAAAAAAATGTGTTTTTTTTTAACTATGGACAATGGTTGTGGATGTTGAAGCCCAGAATACTCCAGTTCCATGTTGAGAACCCAAACGCAGTGAAGCAAATAAGGCTGTAGTCTTATTATATTACCAAGCTTCCATCTTCACTAGAATACATAATTCAGAATCACTTAGCCAGAGAAATATGGTGAACAGACCACCAACCTTCGCTAGTCGGAGAGGCATCTCAAGAAGAAGAGATAGTACATTTATTTATTTAACGGATGTATTAACACTACGCAGTATTGTCTGTCATAGATTTACATAGAGACGGGCATGTGGGTAAAAAACTATTCCAATGTGATAATGACAATTTTTTTTTTTATTCCTTGAAACAACTAAACGAGAATATATATATATATATATATATATATATATATATTTTAAATGGTTATTTCTTTTTATTAACAACTTCTGAACAAGTTTGTTTATTTAAGGATGAATTACTGATATTTTTTTGATGTTTATAATCTGTATATATAAGAGATTTCCAGCTACGTAGAGAATCTTTGCAAGATCTCCAAAACTATTAGACGTAAACACTCAAAAATTGGTAGAGATATTGCTTCTGCCGTTTAGAGGTCAGCTAAGAATGAATTTTACAAAATTCCTGACACAAAGGGTGTTGCGGGGGTGTTATTGATGAAAAGAGAACCGTTTCGATTTAAAAATGTTAATTTTCTTATCCAGTAAAAAGAATAAAATTTGTTTGATATACCTGGAATAGATGCCGATTTTAGCTCTACCTCTTTCTATTTCCCTCTCTCTCTCTCTCTCTATATTCTTTCTCTCTGTGCGTCCTAGTAAATTTACAAAATAACATATCGCAGACCCAACTGCTGCGCGCGCAGGTCGCCGTCGTACCGCACGAGCAAACCGGCGCCGGAGAACGATGCGCCGGCGGAGCCCCCGCCGCAGGAGCTGCTGGAGCCTGCGCCCTCCATACGCGACAAGAAGCCCCAGCTAAAGGGCCCACGCCCAGTCGGATCTAGTGTTTCGGGTGAGCAAGAGACTTATCACGAATAAGAGCACAGATTATCATGACCTCGAAGGTATACCGTCATTTATTTCACCAAAATAACTTCATAACTAAATACAACAGTCGGATATCTGACGGTAAGTAGTACGTCTGCTCATAACAACGGGGTGCTAGTTAGGACGATATACACAACACCACATTGTGCTCCTCACTTTGAGACATAAGATGAGTCTCGTTACCCTGGCAACAGACACCTACCACCACTCTCTTTGGTGACCGTTATAATATAGTTTTCAACACAAATAATTTAATACATATAGTGATACAACTTTTTTTAATTTAATCCGGAAATACATTCATATTTAAAAAGAAATATTAAAATGCCACTTCTTAGACATGTCTGGAAGTTTACTTACCACCAGTCAAAGGTCTTACTAAACAACAGTTCAATAAAAAAGTCTTCGGTCTCTCTCTAACAGATTCCATCTCGCTTTCCTCACCGGTGGCATGCGCGTCGCCTCGAGAGGAAGTAGTGGGCCCACCGGTACCTCCTAACGTGGCAGCCTTGCCCGAAGAGCTGCGATGCTACCTATTGGGAAGGATCCCGCCCACCAGGACCAGGAGACGGCGGGCCATGCTGATATACGTCTGTGCGGCCGATTCACAAGGTTAGGATAACAATGAAAATCCAAAATTGATTAGGGCTAGCAACTATGGATGGGGCTGGAGAGTGAAGAGCAGCGAGTGTGGAGTCTCAATGGTTACGTCACTGGACTTTAAGTGTGTGAGAGAGACAGGCGATTGCTCGCACAAGATGTCGACAGCAGCGATCATCGCTCAGCGATTGTCTTTCACAGATTTGGTCGTTGCGACACAGAAATAGTACAAAGGGTGTATCGAGTGTGGGCTCGGAGAGTGTGGGCTTGAAGAGCGTGGGCTCAGACAGTGTGGGCTCGGAGAGTCTCGAGTGTTTGCAGGCAGCAATCATTCATGAATCTATTTCGTTCTTTCATTCGCGATCTCTATCTACTGTACGTTTCTTGAAGAGAATAGTCGACAGTTTGCCGTATTCCCACATCCGGTGAGACAAGTGCCAAAGCGGTGATTGGTCAGTTCGTATACCCAACGAAGGTGTGAGTTCGATTCCGAATGTGTATAAGATTCCACTGAACAAAAATGTGGCGAGGAAACCAACATGATCCATGAACAGCTTTCGTCAAAATCCACGAACTCGTACTCAAGACACACTTCAAGTCCCAGCTGTGGGAATATTTACTGGGTTGTTTTTTAACATTGTAAGGTTCTCAGTTCCATTGCAATCATAACATTGGAGTCAGGATTGCAACTGTTATATCATTACTGCTTTTTTCAGATTGTTGTGCAGAGAAAGGCATCCTGCAGTGTGCTGTCGCTGCTAAGCTCAGGGTGCGGGCAAGGAGACGTGGATGGAGGGTTCACGTCTCCGATCTACACTGGAGATCACCACTAGAACAACAGAGAGACCATCGCTTCCCAGTTTTGTGCATTGCTGAGTTATCACGTGAGTTTTCTTTAAGAGTATATAATGATAAACCTTCAAGTGGTGTTCAGGATTAACGGAATTGAAGTATGTCAGGGGTCAGAGAAATTAAGAGAGTCAGCCACCTCCATCATCATCACTTTAGGCTACTAGATATAGTTACCATCAAAACGTTACTTGTTACCAGCAATTGGAATGCTGTGATGTGGTGTTGTATCCAGGCCAATCGGAGCTCGGCGCCGTCGTACCTGTGCTATTCCTGAACTCCGGGCTGGGCACACCCCTGCTACCGCACACACTCGAATGTGCAGACTTCAAAGCAGCGCTGGAGGCGGCCGAGAGCGAGAACGACAGGACATTATTGAATAAATGGTACGTCCTTATCACATAGACCTAATGATGGGGCGAAGTGGAAGTCAGAAGTCTGCGCTGTAACAACTCTAATTACAGCGCCCTTCAAAACCGATGAGACAACCAATTACGTTAACAACAATGTTACTGTCAACATAGTACCAGAAAATATGGTAGTAGATTCCACTTACTCCATGCAAGGTAGATTCGACTGCAGCGCCAATTTCTGGTGTCAAGCAAAAGTTGTCTAAACATATTCAATTTCCGGTTTGATGACACTATATAGGCCTTCAGGATTATCACAAATAGTGGTACAGTATAATTGATCTACCTACGTCATCCCTGATGGTCGAAAGACTTCATGTTAAGGCCTGCTTAACCATTACAACCACCCTCTTCAAATACTTGTCTTTATACTAATAACATACAGGGTGTCCCGTGGCAGATAGAGGATTTCTTAATTAAATTAAAGGATGTTATTATTTTAGAATATACATACATTTGTCATAGAAAGAAAGACGAGACATGCGGATTTCAATTTTTGAAGATCACTCCGTCCAGATGTTTTCCATCGCGACGTACACACTCGGGGAATCTTTCGAGAGTATTCTGAATGTATCTCGCGAAGGAGGCTCATGGTGGCTCTTGCTGTGTGAGCCGTGGCGCCATCTTGTTGAAACCACGTGTGAGAGCTGTTCGATGGATGTTCTCTTAGTTTCGGTATAAAAATGCGGCGATAGACATCACCATCAACAGTTACGGTTGCTTCACGAGAATTTTCAAAGCCAAACGGTCCAATTATTCCATTGACAGAAGGAGCACCAGTCCACTGCGACATCGTGACTAACCAATCCGCACAAATGCCGCGCCAAACTGTAACCCCTTACCTCTCCGGTCCCTCGCGTAACTGTTAGAAAAATGTTCGAATTTCAAATCCTAAATCTGCCACAGGACACCCTATATATCACAGAGTATAAAAATATACAACGCAATACTTCTATATTACATTTTGTGCAATAGAGCTACAAGTGGTGGTAAACGTTTACCTGATAGTAATTACCATATTGAGCTTGTACCATTTATACATGACGGCAGAAACAGGATCTTCGGACGTACTTATACCACCGTAGCTCCTATTTCTGAAGCCGAGAGTAAGTCTCGGTTTCCGGTTAGTTTTAATACGTCTTTCGCCGCTGGAGTACAGGTATCTTAAAATGGAGACAGTGTTTGACCAGGTAGAGTTGCGATTTGCGAAAGGCGATTCTTTGAAAGAGATCGATGTGGCTGATGATGTTGTCGCAGGTACAGCCTGGACGGTGTGTGCACTCCGCCGTGCTACAGGCTCGCGCGCGGTGCGCCTGCGCGCTGGCGGCGCGAGATGGCGCGCGCTCTCAGCGTGCTCGTGCGCACTCTGCCACAGGAGGCCTGCGACGCTTACCTCACCACAGTTGTCGAACAGGTCAGCGACTTCCTCTACCAACCCAATTTCTTTTGAAGCCTGAGTTTATACGCAGAAGTAACATTTGTGGAATCGTCCTAAAGAAAGTAGACCCTCTATGGAAATCAGAACTAGTATTCACTGCACATAAATTTGCGCGGTAAAAGTTCTCTCTTGAGTAACACAATAGGAGAAGCAACGTGAAGGTGATACCTAGAGTCGACAGTGTCCATGTCATATCCAGCCCGGAAGTAGAATAAACGCATAGAGACAAGCTTCCATGTCTTGGGCTATTAGGAGTAGGACTAGGGTAAGCCCTGCCTGTCATATGACGGCCGACAATAGACGAGGTGGTCTCGTACACGTAGCATAGCGAGGGTGGCGAGGAGGGTTACGGACCTCCCTCAGACGTGCTGAAGGCGTAGTGGCGTAAGCAAGTAGCTAGAACATGTACACTGTCTGGTGTTTCAGCCTGTTTGAAGGTTGAAAGTTCGTCCATGTAAAGCAGTCCAGCAGTTTTCACTAAAATCAAAAAGGAGTAAACACAATTTTTCCCTACTTAAAGAATTGAATATTTCTTTCAAACTTAAAAGTGAGAACTTGGAGACAAATTAAAAAGGATCATCAAAAATATCTCTTTAAAGAGTTGCAGTAATGTGTGAAACAGGAGGTGCAGCACTCTGTGCTGATGAGCGCGGAGGCGGCGCGGCGCTGCGTGTGGGTGTGCCGCGCGGGCGCGCCGCCGGAGCCCGACGCGGACGGCGCCGACCCCGCTCACCACGCCGAGCTGCAGCGGCGCCTCGCCAACATGCAGAAAGAGCTCAAGGTTCTAACCACCCACTTGATTAACTTAAACAGAAAATACACTTAGAATCTACAAGACTAAGATCTCGACACTGGTGGTAGGTTTCTATCGCTAGAAACCGTCTAGGTCCACCGCAGCGCTTATTTCTGCCGCCAAACACTACTGTGTTCCGGTTTGAAGGGTGCTGTGGTGTAATTACTGAGGTAACAAAACTCAACATCTTATGTCATAATGCGACAAACGCATTGTGGTGCAGTGTAGTGCCATTCTAACTAATGCCACTTTGTCATGGGCGAGTTAATCACTTACCAATTGATGAGTAATTTTGTATGTAGTATAAAGAGTTTACTAATAGGTAATAAGAAGATAAATTGTTTTAGTCGCACCTAAGCGAGCGCAACATAATACGGGCGAGCGTGCGCGGGCGCACTTCCGGCGGCGACGAGGAGTACGCGGAGTGCGTGCGCGGGGCGCTCGCCGAGCGGCTCGGCGCGCTGCTCGACGCGCTTATAGCGGAGAACGAGGTGCCCGCCGGCAGCTGCGGTGTGCCCACCAGGTCAGCACCAGTCCACCGCGACACAGATAAACCTGTAGCAATGATCGCCAGTTCACGCTCATCTTACTTCAATGATAGCTAGATTATTCACACCAACCGATTCCTGGTGGTAGGACCCTGTTGCCGGAAACCGCCTAAGTAACTACCACTGCAGCGCCCATAGCAGCAGACAAGCATTACTATGCAAACAATATTGTGTTCCGGTTTGAAGGGCGCTGTAGCTAATTTAAGTACTAAGCTAACAAGAATCAACAACTTACGTCTAAAGGCGACGAGCACAACATGGTGCTGTTTATAACATCCTAACTATTTGTTATGATCAGGCATATCACTTAATATCAAGTGATCGTTCCGCATATTCATTTAACACCGTGATTTTTTAACTAAATCCCAATATGAGCAGGTTCTGCTGTCCATCGCCGCTTACCTGGTCACCAGTTCTAGTTATTACCAAATTAGGCATGTTGATTGGAAGACGTCGCACCACGAGCCGAAAAGCTTTGTATAGTTCTAATAAAACGCTGATGATATATTCCCACCGCTGGGATTCAGGGCCCTTACTCATAAGGAGGAGAAACAATGACATATGTTATTACTAGTAACATTGAAATATTTAAATACTGCTTACTCTTATAATTACACCAGCTCGTACCATCACGAATCGCAACTATCGTTAAGTGGTGAAATGTCCCACTCAATGAGGTGGAGGGGGTGGAACCAATAGGCATATGTCCCTTCTGATTTATTCCACCAAGTCTCGTGCTGTTTGAGTCCAGTAGCTACCAACGATTCTTTCAATATCGTCTGTCCACTCAGAGCAAGCAGAGCTAGATAGAGCTTGTCGAAACTTTACTAACCTATATTCTAACTTGTTCAATTTCAGCTTATTCGACGAGATAAGCGAGCATCTTTCTTTCTGTCAGAAAGCATCACAATGCACCTCCAACAGGGAGATCACGCTGAACGAGCTCAAGACGTAATTATCGCTGTTCCTTATCCACACACACATATCCAAATGGTCAGTGACGAGACCAAAGTTAAGAGATCTCAGAACACCCTGTTTTTTATAATATTCTTACAATGAGTAGTAGTTAATGAGACGGGCGAATACCCTTATCATCATCACTTCAGCCTGTTGTCCACTGCTGGACATGGACGTACCCAATCGATCTAATCAGTGGCCTTAGTATTAAAGGTTAATAATCGGCCATTGCGCCGAAAAAGCAGTTAAATTTAATAGTAATTTATGAAACTGTAATATAGTACAGGTTTTTTTTTATTATATATATGTCGCGCTTCCGTAGGTACGTGACGAGCGAAACCTCGGTGCCGCTGGCGCTGCTGGGTGGAGCTGGATGCGGGAAGGCGACTCTTCTAGCGCGTGCGGCCTCGCTCGCTCACACTTGGCTGCCAGACGTGGCTCTTATAGTGCGGTGTGTATATATATTTACATTTATATCCAACGTCCCAATGAGACCGGAACAGACGGTGTGGACGTCACTGCCAGACCGGAAGGTGGGGGAGTAAGTAGAGATAAAGACAGAATAATTAATTTGTAGAGTCAAGCACGTGGGCAGAGGCTAGACCGCGTACGCTCCAGTGATTCAACTTCCACTACCTTTGGGCCGGTAGGACCATCAGAGATTAGAGACTTTTCCGATAGTATCTCAATGGAACCAGCAAGATGTTTCCTCATTACCATGACAATAGAAACACTAGAAACTAGAACGTAGTAATGCCTGCATACTACTGCTTATCGCCGCATTTACATCATCATCATCTTAACTGATTAACATCCACCACTGGATATAGATCTCCGTTCGAGCCCAATAGCTTTCAGCAATATGGGTAGTGGACGGTTGACGTAAAGTTTTGCACTGGATGAATCTCTTGGAGCCATGTGTTTTAACCAGCTAACTGTTTATCGTTACACCCACAGATTCGTGGGTCTCACATCGCAGTCGAGCAGCTCCCACCAACTGCTGAAGTCCATCGTCGATCAGTGCCACGTGCTGCACACTGGGACAGTATATCGGGGAAAAAATGTGAGTTAAGTTTTCATAGTGAATGGTTTAACTTAATTACTATAAACTGAGACGAAAGAGATTTTTCTCGAAGACCCGTTATTGATGAATTACTGATGCTGCGAGGTGGTAATTGTTTGTTAATAGTAATCAGTAAGAATAAGTAACTAATCATTATTCAGAGCTGGTAACCGCTTGTAACGAGACAACTGGACAGATTTTAAGCTTTGACAATATATATATTTCGTGGTCGTCTATCGGCTGATGGTGATGATGATGATGATGATGATGATGATGATGATGATATATATATAAAGTAAAGCTATGAGTACGCTTATATAAACTAATTTCAATAACATATACGATATGAAGTATGAAAATCTAAATCCTGAGGTCTTCTGAATCTATCAATATAATACGTCAGTCTCATCCATAATAAAAAGTATCGGCTTTTTATTAAATTTTGATTCTCTTTCTACGAATCGACGAGACGAACAAGACGATCACCTGATGTTAAGTGATGTTAGTTAGGATGATATACCTGGCACTGAATTGGGCACATTGCCTTGACACATAAATTTCATTGTTTCTATAACTTCACTAGCTATAGTACTCCACAAACCAGAACACAGTAATGTTAGCACAGTACTCTCTTCTTCTTACTTCTTCCTCCTGTCCTTTTCCCAGCTATGTGGTATCGGCACACTATGTACCTTTCTTCCACATCTCTCTATCAGCCGCCATATCTGAATCCACACTCTTCTTACACATGTCTTTCACACAATCTATCCACACTTTCTTGGCTCTTCCTCTACCCTTATAACCATCCACGTTCATTCTCATTGCACAGTGATCTCTGTTAATAGATGCTGCATTGATATCTACCTAGATGGTCCTCCGCAACAGAGATCTATGATTAGTAAATCGCTGTTTTTATATCATTAGCCATCTATGTCCGAGCGGAATGGACAGTAACTCGGATATAATTATAGTTTTGTATATAGCAACAGTCTATAAAAATGTGCTATATATAAGTATTATAAATAAATATATCTAAAGCGAATGGTGTGTGTCTGTGTGTGTGTGTGCAGGAGGCGGGGGCGCTGGCGGGTGCGCTCGCGCGGCTGCTCGCCGCGCTGGGGCGCACGCGGCCTGTGCTGCTGTGCGTGGCGGCGGCGGACGCGCTGCGCGGCGCTCGCTGGCTGCCCTCCCGCCTCCCCGACAACGTTAAGATGCTCGTCACCGTCTCGGAAGGTAGCTATCATCATCATCAGCCGATAGAAGTCCACTGCCGGACTTAGGCCTCTTCTAAAGATCCCCACATCAATCGATCCCGCGCTGTCAGCGTGACCTCCGGCACCACCGGACACTAGGGGCCCTCATTTGTAGCAATTGATATGGCGGGATTTGGGCGATTTCCCACCACGCTGTTTGAATGTCGGTTAATGGATTGGGGGAATATAACCAACTTAACTTTAATTATTAACTTAACAAAGCGACAAGCAATAAAACACTATTTACAAAAAAATATATTAACCTTCCAATATTCACCTCACAGTTTCTTTTTGGCGGGAACTACTAGAAAGCTTTTATCATACTATCCATTATTTTACTAAAGACACCTACATAAGGCCACCTACTTGGGGGGTGTAAGAGGTCCCACACAACAACTCGCAGGACCCAGGCTAACCTCACCTGCCAATGGTGCACCCCGCTAATCAACAAACGTGGCTCTGGTTCCGACTCGCATTGGGCCAGCGTGGTAGGAAATAGCCCCAATACCCTCTTATGAACCCTTACAAACGACGGCACTTAGTGCCCGGGCGGTACCGGAAGCCATACTGACTGTATGGTTGCAGGAAACCACTAAAGGTGGGTAGCGCAGGACCGATCGTTGTGGACATCTTTGGGGACGGCTTAGTTTTAGCAGTGAACGTCTATGGGCTGATACTTTTTTTTAACCTACTTGACGCCGGTAGGCAAAACTATATCAACATCATCAGCTTGCGGTAGTCGACTATTTGACATAGGTCTGTTCCGATGACCGAAATGCGGCCTCATCACGGGACCCTCGCTGTCGGAACCATGATTTAGCTCGGCAAAAATCAGGGATAACCCTTTTGTTGCCTCCACAGCAGAAATGTATCCAATTTCCTCATAAATAAAACATCTCCCAAAAGAATTCCACTTAACCCGATCTTCGGCTATATGCGTCCAGCTGGTGCCAGGCCATATATACACATGTATGTCTTTCTATCTGTATCGTAGCGTTGTTTACACACACAGAGACAGACGAGCCGTCGTCCTCGGCGATCATGGCAGTCCTGTCCTCCGAGGGCGGTCCGCGCGTTGTTCGCGCGCCAGGTGTGGGGCTGGAGGAAGCGCAGGCCACGCTGACTGCGTGCGCGGCCGCCTACTGTCGCACCGGCGCCGCGGCTCCGCCCCCGCAGGCGCTACAAGCGCTACGCCGCTGCACCCTGCCGCTCTACGCCAAGGTAACATAACAAAGAAAATCAGCTTCTCTTTGGAGTTGTTCTCTCTTAGACAGAAGATAAGTTGGAGTATTCTATTTCGATCCAGACGGAAAACTGTTTTTTATTTCTCATTTAACTGCTAACAATTCCATTTCAGATACTCGCATGGCAAATATCACTATCAGCGGAAACATTCACCGAACAGTCCGAACCGGAGATAGCGCCGGAGCTGATCATCAGCGATGACCTGGAGACGCAGTTAACGCAGGTGCTGGTGGCGACCGAGAATGCGCTCGGCGAAGACCGCGTGCGTGCTTGCCTATCGCTCCTCACCGCTTCCAGACGAGGACTGGACGACACGGAGATACTGGATATGCTCGCTTACGATGAACTCTTCAGAAGCCAGGAGACATACCGTATGTGCATGATTTAAACCTCACTTATCTAAGAGTAAGCAATGCTCATAACTCTAGTCAATAATGATGAAACAAATTAATAATGATAAAAAGTAAATAACCTTCAATATAAAAAATCCCATTAAAGTGAAATAAATAAATATCTGCTGGATTTCAACTGCTGGACTTTCCATATTTTTTTTATTTTAGGAGAGGAAAGAATTCACCTGATGACAAGAGATACGCCTGCCCACATTAAAGTAGTTAGGATTACATGTACTTGATACTATGATAGTCGCTATCATATATTAACTTTACTTCCTCCAGTTATTTCAATAGCTGCAGCTACCTTCAAACCGGAACACAGTAATGATTGCAGGCTTTTGATTGACAGCAGAAATAGCTGCCGACGTACATACCTGTACGGTCACCGACAACAGAGACCTATCACCAGTACATCTGTATAGTAAACAGCAGGTATACACTTGGCTGATGAGACAGCCACTTGATTCTCTCCTTATGAGAGGAGACAGTAATTCCCATTAGTGGGAATATTAAGAGTGATTATAGATGTATTAATAAAGGATTTAGTTAATTTGGATTATAGTGGAGTTAGGTCGTATACAGTGGGCATGGTTGCAGTTACATATAAACGTCTGGTTATCAGTGCCATGGGCGCCGGCGTCGCTGGTGTGGCCGCAGCTAGCCGCGTTGCTGGCGCCGTGGCTTCGCTGGGACTCGCGGGGCGCGGCGAGGTGGAGAGATGCGGCACTTGCAGCAACCGCCGCTGAACGGTACCTGACCCCCGCGCCTCACCGGCCACGGTTAACACTCGTCAATTACTATGAGGTAATAAACTATTGAGTAACTGTTTTAAAATAATTCAGCAGCACCACACTCTGTGGGGAAGTGGATGACTAAGAACTTGTCACTTTTAGTCTGGACGCTCCTAATCAATGACGCCGAGTGGCCAGTCGCGTAGTGTTCTATAGAAGTCAGGGTCAACTGTAATTCAATAATATATTTCCCTGATCCTCCGAACAAGTTGAAGACTCGTCAATTTTACACGGCCATAGTTAGGCTGGATAGGAACCGGTGGAGGTAAATCGTCCGGTCCAGACAGCAACCGTAGCGCTTTCGGCGAACCTCGGACATGAGGAAACTACCCCAGAGAGACAAAAATTCTCCACGACAAGGCACACGATAAGTCACCATCCTTCCGGTGTAAACATCCCCAGTTTGCGAAAAAACAGGTTTAGCTCCTCCTTTTCAAGAACTACAAAAGATAGGAATACCTTATCGACGCCAATGTTCCCCCTCTTGTGTACCCTCAACAAAAGAGTGACTACCACAGACCGCATCATCACTTAACACCAGTTGAGATTCAAGCACGCATATTTTTAATTTGATAAAAGTAATGCGCCTGCGCATGACAATGAGATTTAAAATCCAATGTGTCTAGATACTGTCTGCATGTTACTTTGTTAAGTTTGGCTGATGTAAGTTTTGGAAGTCGCTTGGTCAGCAACTATTGTTGTACAGAAACTGCTACAGTAGTACCACTGTGTTCACTCAAGAACGAGTGTTATTTGTAAGCTTGCTTCTCCAATCATTGACCTTGGCGTCATCGAACAACAAATGAAATATAGACTTAGTATTAACCCATTAGATTAGTAATGTAAAGCCGATGTTATAAATATTCCAACCTTCCGTAGTTCCGAGTGCTTAAAACTAGTTTTTTTTTTAATAATATAACTACATCCGGTACGTTTTCTAGTCCTTCCGGCCGATAAACACTGTCTTCTTTTAATAACTTGCAGGGCATGTGGTACGCGGAGAACGATCCCAAGATGGCTGGACGATTGATATCGCAGGAAAACAAATTCTCAGACGATTGGTATGTAACCATAGACCGGAAATAAAATCTAGAAACTTCGAAAATAGACTAACAGACATATATATAGATAACTTGATATACGATAAACTTTTTCTCTTATTGCCTCACAGTTACAACACGAGAAAACTAGACGAATTACCATTCCAGCACTACCACCTGCTGAAAGATGACCCGGAAACGTTCGCGATGAAGCCATACTTCACCAAACTGGACTGGATCCACGACAAGCTGGCCGCGACAGACTGCGGCCATTTCCTGGAAGACATCGCGCTGGTCCACATAGACCCCTTGCCGGAGCATTTAGAAATCCTGAAGGACGTCTTCGAAACTCACTCTTACACCTTGGATTACGACCATAGACAATTCTACGGCCTCCTCCGGACGACTTTAGAGAAGAAAAGAAGAGAAGGAGTACAAGTCCAGAGCGAGATAGTGGAAGAATGGGTGGCGCAAGTACGTGACCCCCCTGTGCCGACATTCTACCCAGTAAACGAAGACTTTTGGAAGGTAGTTGAAAACAGAGAGAAGAGGGACATGTCGATGGTGGAGGGTTTCGACAGCAAGTCGTACGACTTGATTGTGAGGTTCGATACGAGAGGGAAGTACATAGCTACAATCTCCACTGAGAGAGAGGAGATCTGTGTTTGGGACGTGTCGCGGTAAGTTGCCATAATATACCGATAAAGAAGAAAACTCTTACTCTCCACTGTTCTCATCTTTTTTCGGATTTTTTTAATAAATGAATGGTACTCTTAATATTACCACCATCAGGACGGGCTTTCTCCATTAAAAACAGCGATGGCCAAGGCCATTAATCCACCTGCCAAGCTGGCCAAGTGCAAGTTGGTGGGTAACAAACGGAAACGTATCAGTTTTCGAGATGTATAACGCGTACGACGTTACTCACTAAGCTACCACAGATTTTAATCGGTCCAGAGAGTCTGCCCAAAACAATGTGGTGCTAATTAAGATGATATACACTGCACCATATTGTGCTCGTTGCCTTGAGACGTTAAAACTCGTTATCCCAGATAATTTCACTAGCTACAGCGCCCTTCAAACCGTATCACACTAATGTTTACACACTACTCTTTAGCGGTAAGAATAGGAGCTGCGGTGGTCTCCGGCAACGGAGGCCTACCACCAGTGAAAGCTTTTATCTCGACCCTGAATATACGTACGTGTAGATTTATGTACATCAATTTTCAGATGCAAGCTCGTCAGGAAGCTGATCGGTGTGACGCATCCGATAAACCTGGTGCCCATCGATGAGTATAGATGCGTAGTCCTATGCAGGAGAGAACTCAGGGTTTATGATCTCGACCAGGTTAGGGCCAGTTGTGTCGGAATTCATTTTATTTGTTACTTTGGTAGCGGCAACTTGTTACTTTTCATTACGGGTACTATGAGTCTCATGTGGTGGTGGTATTGGGAAGAGATCTCTGGAAGAACTAGTTGTTCCCCGCCCGCTTTGCTACCCGCAACATCCTCTCTACTCCCAACTCTCTTCAGGGAAGTAACTTTGTGTAGTACTTTTATAGAAATGGCAGAACTAATGCTCTGCAAAATTTTGAGTATTTACATCCTCGGTTCCCAAAGTGGTCCAAGGGTCGACGAGGGTTTAAGTTGGCTCTAATGCTCACATATTTGGTCGAGTTTTGGGAATGTGGTAGAAAAATGGCAAGAGTCTACCAGGACCAGTAAAATTTTAAAGTGGTCCTATGAGTTTAAAATTCTGGGAACCTCTGGTTTACATAGAATAATTTCGGAGATCCCATAATAAGTAAATGAATCTGGATATCTGATGATATATACAAATATATATATATATATATATATATATATATATATATATATATGAGAAATCTACGATATATATATATATATATATATATGTATATATATAGTAGATTTCTCTTTCTAGTGAGAAAATACATGTATCCTATTCTATTTATCAGGGCAAATTCGTGGTGACATTGAAGGGTGTGATGAACCAGAAGATGCCGTACTACGGGCTCCACGACTCCAAGCATCTAGTGACGCTGTCCAGAAATCGGATGTACGTCAACCTCATGAACATAGAAACTGGTAATAGACTTTAATTTACATTCTAATTACTTCTAGCATTAAAGCAATTGAAATTCTGTTAGAGCGTTGGCTTACCATTTGCGTGGTAACGCCGAAGTCCCTGGTTGGAACCCGGAGCCAGATACTGTGGATTTTGGTTGGTGGTAAGGCTCTTTTGAATCAACCGGGTCATCTACTGTATGAGATGGAGTATTGATTAAATGTGTAATCAACGACATATAATTAAAGATACTTAATTGCGCGTGCGCATTAAAAACAGACTTTATTCTATAAAATCACTTCTCCATTGCAGGCGACTGTGTGACAACGTTTAAAGCAGGAGAAGATAGATTTTTGAACTCCTTGCTGGTGTCTGGCGACGGAAGGTATGTATCAATAGACTATAGATCTTAAGATCCTCCTCCTTAGGATTTCTTGTAAAGGGACAGTAATTCATGAGAGGTTGGTGGTAATCTATGCTGTAGATCATTACAAGATGTTGGTGTACAGATTTCTCAGTATTAGGTCTCTTCTCAATAAAGGATCCCTGTGAAGAATTGACAGATATAATATTTAAGCAAAATTGTGACATTAAAAAAACAGATACCAGATAAATTAAGAAAAAGAAAAAGATCTCTCTTATAACTACTCCATCAGAATCCTGGTGTGCGGTGACGAGACGCAAAAGCCTTTCCCATTACTGGTGTGGTCGCTGACTTCAAGGAAGCTGCTATACGACCTCCGTATCCCGCACCATGACTTCATCACCTCCAAAGCAGCCATCACCTACGAAGGTAACATTCATTCGTTCAGCGATGGGAGAAGTACGGTCATCTTATGATATGAGAACAGCCTGCCCAAAACAATGCAACTCTAGGATGCTATACCGCATCACATTGGGTTCGTCAATTTAAAACATAAAATGTTATATCAGTTAAGGTAGATTTTACTGTCTACAGCGCCCTTTAAACCGGAACAAAGTAATGTTTGCACACTGGTAATTAGCAGTAAAAACAGGAGCTGGACATACAGTAGTAATGACAGCCTCCTAACAGTTTTTAGCTTATGACTGCCCGGCCTCCATCTTTTTCTCCTACTCCACTCCATCTTCAGGTTCGTACGTGTGCGTGGTGTCGCGCGAGCTGGACGAGCCAACGCCGAACTTCATAGTGGTGTACGACCTTCAATCGGGTACACTGTTTAAGAAGTGGAAGCCGGGTTGCGACACGGCAGCGCTCGCGATCAGCTCGGCGGACGGCTGCGTCGTCTCCGCGCTCGCGGACACCAGAATCCTCGTCTGGGATCTGGTTACCGGTAGGTCTTACTTTATCCGCAAACAAATTTTAATTTCCTTACTAAGACTAAGATTAAAGTATTAAGGAGAATTGAGGAGCTAGAGACTTCTCTGGCAAGAAGATAATCAGGCCATATGTAGACCAAAGGACCCAAGTGCAGGCTTGCGAATATTACATGGTCTACTTTAATACCTGCTAAGGTAAGGGGTATAACCGGTGTTAGGGTTCCCGCACAACAAGTCACGGGGTCCAAGTCAACCTCATCTACTCGTGGTGCACCCTGCTAATCAACAAACAAAGCTCTGGATCCCACTAAACTCGCATTGGGACAGCGTGGTGAAAATTGGCTTAAAGCCCCTCAAATGAATCCCTACCCGATCGATGTGGGAATCTTTGGTGGAGGCCTATTTTCAGAAGTGGAGGTCTATCGGCTGATGATGATGATGACTTTAATAATTTACGACATTTCTGTTCACCAGAGTTGAGGCACTGACACCGCTGTGAGAGGTATAGTGGGTATAATCGTTAAACTGAGCTATCACATCTTACTAACACCGTCCCACCAATAGGTTCCCGCCTTGTCGTGGCGGAGGGGCTCAGTAACCGTAGCACAGACACAGGGTGAAACGAGGAGGAACCCACCCGGCCGTTCCAACATCGGATCCTCCGCAGGGAGCCAGGAAGAGTTTTCTTTCTTGGCTTCCATGGCCTCTGGGTGACGGGTTCGAGGGAATCCGTCTCCCGCGCGACTGCAAAAAAAAAAGTTACTAACATCGTAGCCTATATTTAAGTTCTTCAACGTCTACCCAAAATGCTGTCTCCCCCCTGTCAATATTCCACGAGCTGGTTATATTAATTCCGCTTGGCTATACACAATGATAGTAGAAAGGTCCATAGTAAAGCCTTCAAGACTAATTAAAAACGTATCATTATTTCTTATCACACAATATTATATTGTGGAACAGATTACAAGAGAACTATGTCCAGCTGTGGACGTTCATCTGTTGAAATGATGATGATGATTTCTTATCACCGGTCAAAGGTCAAGTCAATAGCGTGTAGCGAGTGGATACTAATGCAATAGAGTACCGTCTCCCCTCTTTTTTTATTTATATACTAGCTGTTCTCCGCCCGCTTTACTGGTTGTAATATAGAATAAGACTACAAATGACTTTATATAGCAACCGTAGCAACCGTTACTATAGCAACCGCATAAATAATACGAAAGGAAACTGTTTATAAAAGTTAATTAGAAATATAATGACGAAGGATATATGAAATTAAAAAAAATCAATAGCCGGTAACCATCTACAAATCATTGCGCGTTGAATGACCATCTCGATACGTTCACTAGTTTTCACGTGATTAGCGAACCAACAAAACCCATTTTCATTATATGTATAGATTTAACTTGTTTGTATGACTTTTTCTCGTTTCCATGGTATCTGTTTAGTAATTATATTCAGTTAGTATAGTATATATATCCGGGCACAATCATATGGCCGCGCTAAAGATCAATTTGTCGGTGAATACCCACATGTATATTAAGCATAGTCCATATTTGTCCAAATACATGGTGTGTATATTAAATTATTTATAAAAAAAAAATAGTTTGGACAAATAAAGTACTGTTTTTCTCACTGACAGGCAACTGCCGGCTGACGCTGCGCGGGCACGCCGCCGCGCCGTCGCTGCTTCGGCTGTGCCGCGCCGGCGCCGCGCTGCTCTCCGCGGACCGCGACGCGCGCGACCTCTCCGTGCGCCTCTGGGACCTCCACACAGGTACGTAAACAAATACATCACACCCTAATATTAATACTAGTAAATGCCCGGCAGTCAACAGAATTGACTGCTGTTCTGGTTACATTAAAATCTTCTAATCATTATCGATGTTTAATTACTATAGAGATTGTATTTAACAATGATAATTGCATGCAAGGTATCAGTGCATATGGAGTATTTAAATTCCGCGCCAACTTCACTCCATTGGCTTGCACACACTATTGCGCAAGAAACTAATCAGGCCGTGGATCCAGGTCCACGCGCCCAATGTTAGATAAGCTGTAATAGTCGAATGGCTTGCAGCGCTGTCATCGTCATGAATTGAGCGCAAGAAACCAATAAGCTATCAGCGACAAAACTGACACACATTTAAGCTACATATGAATAAAATGTCGCTAGAGATCGTCTAGTTCTAGATCTTTACCACAGAAGCTCTCATTTCTGCCGACAAACAGTATTGTACAAATATAACAGAGCTCTGGTTTGAAGGGCGCCATGTAATTGCTGTGGTCGCGACGCTTAACATCTTATGTCTCAATACTACGTACAATATATGGTGCTGTGTACATCACATTCAGTAGCGCCAAGTTGTTTTGCGCAGGCGTATCAATTACGGGGGTTGCGGAAGAACTGTTTAAAGCGTTATCCCGCGACCCCCGCGCGTTCCTTGCGGATGTGATGGAATACCGTGTGAAGCTTTTTAGTCGGTTGGAGTCCGACACTACCCCACTACCGGCCCAGTATTGGTACGGGGTGTGCGTTCCGTTAGCATTTTGTTACACACGTTAATAAAAAAAAAAAAAAAAGGCGTATCAATTACCATCTGTCGAGCATCCTGCTCATGCTACTGTTTGGTATGATAATAAAAACATAAGGTCACGTCTTTATGCCAACAAAGAGTCCTCAACTTTTTCGGGCACATCCCCAATGAGCTATCTCGTGAGGCAAGTCATTTTGAGGAGACTACAAGGCAGACGGGCTCAAGGAAGAGCACCTACCACATGGATGGAAGCTGTTAGAATGGCGGTGGGTGGCAGTATCTCTTTTCAATGGAAACTGTTCGTTCGTAGTCACGATCCTCAGCAGTGAGGAAGCGACAAAAAAGAGAGAGAGAAGTATAAACGCAACATTATCTCAAGTTAAACTTATAACTTGGCGCGCAGGTAAGCTGATCGCGGTATACACGCCGCCGGAACGGATCACGTCGTGCGAGGTGCTGCTGGGCGGCTCCGTGCTCGCGCTCGCGATGGAGAACTACAAGGAGGTGGTGTGCGTGAAACTGCACGGGCCGCTGGTGGAGGCAGTGCGCGCAGGCAGGGACTGCGAGTACGACGACAGGGGCTACGGCCGCGAGGAATACGAGGGCAGGACCTTCGACGTGCGCGGTGCCGAGAGCTGCTGATTGGTGCGCTGGCAACACCGGCGCAACGGGGAACAAAGTTGCCATTAAAATAATTAATACATCAATCATATTTATTCCGTTACATCTCATATAAAGACAATCAATTATTATTGCTTGAGTGATGCACACACCTTTATATATATCCATCATTTTCTTGCACTTAGGCAAAAGTCTGATATAAGCGAAGAAATAAGGCAAAGGCCCTAAAGAACGTTCTATTCACATATTTTTTTTAAATATTTAACAATATTTATTAATAATTAATTAAAATTAATAATTAATAAAAAATTATCCAAGTATTGTTTATACTGTATGTTAAACATATTAAAAGTTAATTTTTTTTTATAGAATCATCTAAACACTCAAAATATTTTTTATTGCATAATAACGACGAACAGGCCAATCACATTATGCTCGTCGCTCAGAGACATATTAAGAACGTAGTTACAACAGTTATTTCATTAGCTATAACGCCCTTCAAACCGGAACACAGGAACGTTCGCACATTACTGGTTACCGGCAGAAATAAAAGCTGGCTGACCTAGATCTAGACGGTCACCGGCAACAGATACCTACCACTCGATTGAAAACAAAACATTTAATATGAGGTGATGTATTAATATTTTATGTATTTAACTTTTATCTACATTAGTGGAAGAGGCGGGAGGAGGCGGTAAAGAGCAGATGAGAGCTGGGCGGGATGAAATTCCCAAAAAAAAAAACAAATTAATGTTTTTGATCTATTACGCTTATTAATTACATTATTCATAATGATAATTGTATTTAGTGAACTTCCCTACCTGTAATGTTGACGTTTATAGGATTAACTCTGTGTTAATAAGTGTAGTTAAAATTATAACCCTTCACTTCCGTACTTAGATACTCTTTAATGTTAAACTTTTTTTTTATTTAAACTTACTGGCTCCATGTCTGTGAGCCTTTGTATCCATCCATATTAAAAAATTTGTTATATTTAAACATTTTTAAACATGAAATTTTTTACAGCTCTGTGCTAGAAAAAAGGTAAAACTATAATATGATGTCTTTGCGTTACTGTGATAAACTATTCCTTTGTCTATGACCAAGCATAACTTTTTAAATAGTGATCCGTTTCTGAAGACGTTTTTGAATATTAGTATTCTTTAAATAATCTTCACTACCATCGTCTCAACCAGATGTCTATTCACGACTGGACAAAGTTGTCTCATCCTCAAGACCCTCTTCAAACAAAAAAACAAAACATATCGGAAAGTATGTTTAGTACTTTTAGCCTAGCCTAGACGTTTTATTATATACTTTGTGTTTACGTTCTCATAGAAATGAAAAAAAAAATGTCTTTACTAATAATAGTAACGTGGAAAACTAAGGCAACACAACATATTGCCCAGCAAATAAAGACAACTCCGGGAGTCAAATGAACAATACTGTTTTAAATAAAGTCTAGATACTGCAACATTATCTGCTAATGCCTATTTCTGCACAGGGCTGGAAAATATTTTTTTTTTTATTATTATTTAATGAACTATCAATTCTCTGAATTTATTTAAATTAATTCCTTTTTTTACTAATGATATATTTTAATTAATATATTTATAATTATGCTACAAAAATTATGAACTGGCAACACAGTTCGGGTGAACGGTAAAATATCTGTAGCATTTATAATTAATTAACTTCGCATTAAGTATTAACTGTCCTTCTATTTGAAATGTTGCTGTTTTTTTAATAACTTTGCACTTAAAATACTAACCACTACATCTTATTTTTAATAAATAAATAATAGATAATATATTAATACAGTTGAAATATTTACAATAATGTTTTTATTCACTTAGGTCATTATGAACAGGTATATTTGTAACAAAACAGATAGAAGGATAGCATAGTAACGGCACTTTAACATTGTGTGTACTGTGTGCTGAGGTTTATGTTAAAAAAAAAATTGTTCAGAAGTATTTTACTGAGGTTTTTCTAATCATCTATGCTGGGGTTACACAACCTCAATTTCACATGATGTTAATTGATACTGATGCCAAGGATGGTGAAATACGCTTGCTCCGAATACACTGGCTCATGTTACCAACCGAACCAAATTAATGGTATAATGGCGGTAGAAGGTTTAAAAGTCCCTACAATCAAACTTCACATGTGACTACGGAACCGAAGTAGGGTTCTCCGTGTTGCTGGGCAAACGGAAATTATTAAAGGTCCATGTACTGTTTTTCGAATAGCTTAAACAAATTTTAAGTTCATTATCTCTGGATCCTGCGAAGACGATAATATTCTAAAAGTCGTCAATAAAACTATACGCAACAATATAATAAAAGTCAGTAATACTTAAAACATCTCTACCACCATTAATAAATATAACACAATCTAAGATTTAATAATTATTATTTATTAACTTTGATATATCATAGAAAAAGATTGTTAAGACAAATATTCATAGTATACGCCGTCATCTTGATAATAACATACATCACCTTCACGACAATGAGGAACGGCAATAAATAAAAATACTTGAAATAAAAACTAACCTGATAATAATACACGAGCAGTTATGTGTTTTTGATGTATATACATTTATTTGTTTTAATATATGACGGCAAGAGAGTTTCCATAGCAACCGCATAAATAATACGAAATGTTTGTAAAAGTTAATTAGAAATCAAACGATGAAATTCAAAAAATTAAGTCTCTAACCAACTATAAATCATTCAGATCATGCTCACGTACCCATGTCGATACGTTCACTAGATTTCGCGTGATTGGCGAACTAAGAAAACCCATTTTCATTGTATAAATACGGTAAATTCAGTACACGCAATGTTGAAGTAATTTTATTAATGTAAGTTGTAATGATGCAGGTTCATCATTAAGTCTTCATAGCTATCAATGTCGTAAACTGTGACCAAAGTATGTATTTCCACTTGATATAGTTATCGAGAGTAATTTAATATTTGCGTAAGGGGAAAATGATTAAACAATTATAATTAATTGCGGTAAAAAAATAATCAACATTCTCAAAAATATTTAAATAGGCAAAACCTTTGGCGCCATAACGCTGCAGCCAAATGACAGATGACATATTTCAACGAAAAACTACAAGACGTTTTGTTTTTGCTTTGGTTATAAATACTTTATTGACCTATTTGACGCATTAATAAATATACTAAAATAATTTAATTGTGAATACTGTTCGTAAGTGCCATATGATATATTATTAAAACGTGTTACATAATATTTTAAAATAACAATGTAGACTAAAACTACGACTTTTACTACGAACATTTTAACTTTATTTCTAAAAAGGTATTCTAATTTCAGTGTACTGTAAATAAAGTAATACCAGTTTTTTTTAAAAAAAAAGTCCTTATTGGTCCGGACAAAAACATTAATAAACATCCATTAATCCATCCATCATTCTGGGCGCATTTCATGCAGGTTAATACAATGTTTTCTACTGGCATCGCTACACTCGTTTTAGTAGTCAGATATAATGTGTCGGAGGTTAAATTGGTTTATGAAACCATATGTAACTTAGGTATACAGTACACTGAAAGTGGATGTACTGAAAGATCATACTTTTATTATAGCATTAAATTTTCACTCTTTAGCTTTTTTTTTCAAAACAGATTTTTCTTAAACTTTTCGTCAAATTTAAATGAGTTTGTAAATCGTGAATACTATCCTAACAAGTATGCACAAACCGCACAGATAATGTTCAAAACACTCAGGTCCGCAAACAATTTAAAATCTATCTAATTGAGCTATAAAGGCAGTCTTAGTTTCGTGACATTAACTTAACAGTTAAAATATTCTGCACATACTAAATTCTCCTCCTAAGGAACTCCTAGTTCTTACTTTATGCACTTTTTTACTCAAGTTTTTTTTATTAAGGTATCTCCAGTGAGCTGGTCTTATTGGAATTTATTATTAGTTCCAATAGTACGTATTAAAAAAATATGAACGCGCACAATGCTTAAAACCTATTTTTACACATATTTTATTACCATAGGCACAAAATTAAAAGCACATGTAAACTACTTATATTTCTTTGATTACTTCCGGTTGACCCGAAAATACGATAATTTTATTCTGTACAGAAATTCTTGAACAGCAAGTGCATCCGTGTGCTTCCTGTTATTTAAATGTTATGAAATTATTAACCAGTTCTGTATTATTTATAGTCATCGGACGCTTGGTAACAGATTTGTAATTAATTTCCGTGTCTGAATTTAACGACTGATAGTAACTAAAATCTAGGAATTACAAGCTATATATTTAGATCTCTGATAATACAAAAAAAAATATAAGTATTCTTCCTTCTAGCGTTGGTGCATCTTGTGATGGGATCTGCTTTCTTAAGGGAGGTATTCTGATTTAGAAACCTGAATTTTACATGGTTTCTCGGACGTGGTAAAAAAAAACACATAGTTTTACTAGTTATTTTTTTTATAAGTTTGTGAATGATAATTTAAAAGTAGAAACCATTAATAATATTAAGAAAAAAAAATATTTAAAAACTGCAGGCCGGCAATGTGGGCACTGATGAAAAAAGGGGCGACTCTTTGTGTGCAGTGTTCATATTTTGTACTCTGTATATATTATTAAAAAAGATGGACGGTAAAAATTGTTATTTTTTACTGCGTCCGAAAGAACATCTAAAATACGTGATTCTTAACCAAAATACCCCCTTAAAAAAAGCATATTGTGTAATGTACAATTATATGGTATATATAATACATTATTTAACTTTACATTATACTGACTTCTATAATTGTAATGTTTTCGAATTTAAATTTTTTGACAATTGTCAACCGAACCGCATCTTATGTTTTCGGCTCCAAGTTAAAAAAAAACTTATGATTTCTTCTGATAATATTTAAAACTTCTGTTATTTCTTCAGCTTATATATTTTAGGGGTTTATAAAGGGGGTTTGTGCCAGGGCATATTGCTCGAAGGACTGACGGCCGATGGGACAGTATTGTAGCAGTGAGTTGTCGAGTGGCGCCCGCGTATCGCTAGAGGTAGTGTTGGAATGCCCCCCGCAAGGTGAGCTGATGATCTGGTAAAAGTCGCGGGAACGCAATGGATGCGATCTGATGATTGATATATATTATAAGTTTGTCCTTAAACTGCACTATATCTGTTCTAAGCCAATAATTTTCTATTACCTTTTTCATGTATCAATGTCTATTCAAAACTTGTAACTCATTAACAACATATTGATGTTATTTAAATAATTTCTTGACGCCATTTTAAACGGAACTTTTCTTATTACATTTATCTAATAATTCAACTCTGATCTTAATATTAAAAAAATCTACAGTGTCGCTATCGATAGTAACATCTACGTGTATAACTACAAAATTATTGAATAAAAAACGTTATCTTTTAATTTGTTCAAATCACTGGTGGTGATGTTATTAGTGAAGACACAGGCTGGTCCTTGGTGAGTAATCGGTACGTCGTAAGGTTTAATTATTGAGTAGATAATTAAAAAAATCATTTAATCGGTGGCAATCGATTTGAATTGTTAAAATCATATTTATGTATTCTGGCAAAACGCATATAATTGATGTCCTGAATAAATTATCGTAAATATATTGTGCATTTCTATTTCTACTTCCTCGTCCTATGTCCATCTTTAACTGGGAAAATTAGTAAATTTAATTTTGCTATATTCAGATTACTAGACTTAAGTGGCAGTGGGTGGGGCACGTCTCTTGATGAACTGAAGGCCGATAGGGCACTAAAGTTCCCGAATGGCCGCCGCGTACCAGTAGACGTAGCTAGACTCGAAGACAGCCACTGGATGAACAGATCGATGTGGAGATCTATTGCGAAGACCTATGTCCAGCAGTAGAAAACAATCGGCTAATGATGGTGATGATGATATTATAATGTGATTTATATTACTTTATGTAATTATACTCCTAATTCATATACATTACATATTTTAACATTTTTGTTTATAAAATAAAAACTCCATTTTTATTTAAATGAGACCATAGGGTAGCAGCAGTCAGTTCAGCAATATATTGACGCTACGTAAAATTTGCCGAGTTTGCAATTTTTTAAATTACCTGGATTCATGATGATGTTAACGCTGCAAGCCATTCGACTTTTACAGCTAATCTAATCTTGGGCGCGTGGACCTGGATCCACGGCCTTTAAAATTACAATGTGATTCTAAGATTATGTAAAACTTTTTATAGAAGAAACCTCTGTAGTAGTAATGACGTAAAAACTCTTTAATACTGCTTCTAAAGCAATATTTAAAGTGTCATCATTATCATCAGCCGATCTACATCCACTGCTGGTCATGGGCCTCTCCTGAAGATTGTCACATTGATCGGGTAGGGATTCATATGGCGGAATTTGGGCTATTTGTCACTACACTGACCCAATGCCGGTTAGTGGGAGCCACAACCTTGTTTGTTGATTAGCAGGGAGCACCATGGGCCGGTGAGATTGGGGTGGGTCCTGTTATTTGTTGTGTGGAAACACCCTGAAAATGTTTACCATAGATAATAAACGCAGAAGGTGACTGATTTTTGTTTTTTAATTACATTATTCACAGCAAAATAAAATTAATACTACAATTTGATTGTGGTTAAATTAGCAGGATTGGAATAGTCCCTTCTTGCGCATCTCTTCAAATTCCTTCTCCGCGTCATATGTCCTGAAAAATAAAAAGATGCTGTTATAATTTCATCTTAATTTTAAATATTTCATAGCTGCCAACAATAAATAAATAACAAAAAATAAAAAAATTCTAATACTAACGATTTTTTGCAATACTATTCAGAACTAGGTTAGTGATCATGTAATCAGACTCCCATTTATAAAATGTCAGACTGTCATCCAAGATATTTTTCCAAGTAAATTTTTCTATCAGTCCCTATATAACCTGGCAGAAAATACCTATATGGAATAGGTAGATCTCTGTTATTAGACCATCCACTGAAGCTCATGTCTGCCAGCAAACATTAGTGAATTTTAGATTGAAAAGCAGTAGTTAGTGTTATTAATAAGACTGAACATTTTATGTCTCAAAATGACGAGCACAATGTGGTGTAAAAAATATGCCCTCTCCTACCCCTCAGGTGTTATGCAAGGATTGGATAATTGTAATATCTTAGAGACCTTTATTTTTAATATCTCACCTGTAGAACTCTGCATATTTCTTTTTGCGCTCATTTCCAACAAGTTGCTTGAAAGCAAAACCAGATAATCCTGCCAGACTGAGAGCCACAATAAGGTTGCGCTTAATAACATTGTTTAAGAGTCCTCGCATCTGTGGCTTCGCCGCAGTAGATACTGCTTTGTCTGCCATCTGAAATGTGTTTATTTATTTTAAAAAGGCTCTTATGATTTTTACTGAAACAATACTGAGGAAGAGTTTCAAATAATCTATATCTTTTTTCAAGATAACAAAACATTCATAATATAAGGTTGTAAAGTAAAAAGCACCTGACTAAATCATGTCGAAAATACGTTTTTTATTAAAAGCAAGTAAAAAAAGTAGCTTAACTTTAGAACAAGAACGTAGAAGTCGACCCAAGAGTTTAAAAACATTAATAAAATCATGTCGTTGTCGTGTGGAATTAAAACTTCAACATTATAAAAGTAGCATTAATTTTAATAACCAGTGGAATTCATTAAGTACACGAGCTTTTAACAAATATACTATAGGTAAAATTTAACTACGTAACATAAACTAGATAAGTTTTCGGTTACCACTGAACCATTCACTTTAAAGTCCGAACAATTAACAAATATAAATAAAGCTTCATTGTACTTTTTTATATACGAATAAGTTAATAGAGAATACGTTTTTACACAAAATCTGCTTTTAGTAGTTATCTCTAACGTATAAAAAAAGTATTTTATAAAATTGAGACAGGAAAAAATACAGTAAAACTTAATCAAAACCATCAAAGTTTTAAATAATTGGTTAGATTAATTATAAAAACAAATGCAATAATTCAAATGTAATGTTCAAATTATCATAAACAATACAGTGGTAAGCCATCTTACATAATACTTGCTAATCTTTTCTAACCAATACTATTATTTTCATTAATATCAATATTACGAATAAAGATTTTTCTATGAAAAATATTTCAAATTTTTTACAAAATAATAATTTAAAACTTACAGTCAATTGTTAATTTTAGAAAACTTGCACAGTAGAATTCTACAGTAAGACAATAAGTCAGTTTTCAATTACACGACAACATAGATTTTTATCGCGATGACGCAGTGTGACGTAACCGCCAAGTGAACTCCTATTGGCTTGAAAAGTATTGACCAATGAACAACGAATATTTGTTTATTAAAAACTTAATTAGAATAAGAAAGTTGCCATTAATTTTATTTTTATTGTTAATAAATACAAGGAATTTTTATTGATATTATTTTTTTCTATTAAACTTAGGAAATTTTAAAATCATTGTGCTCCTATTTCTGGCGTCAAACAGTAGTTTGCAAACATTACTGTTTTCTGGGTCGAAGGTAGAGAGTGAAATTACTGGGGTAACTATATTTTACAATGTAGTATTATGTCTAAAGACGACAAGCACAATGTGGTGTGTGAGCATTACATTGTTAGGGGCAGCAGTAGAACTTAACATTTATGTATATCTCAAGGCGAATAATAAAAAAAAAAAAAGAAAAAAAAAGGCGAATAAAATAATGCGTTGCAAAGTATATCATTTCAACTATCATTATATGGTTATGCGACGGGCGTACCTCTTATTATCAAGTAAACGTCTCGCTCTTCTCGTTGTTTTGACGAATAATATATCTCATAATTCCATATATAATTTTTACTAAAAAACATTAACCTTCCAATGAATCATTTATTCGCACTACGACTAGAATAAGAAACAAGTCTTTGTATAACCATCACAGTAGTAGTTTGAATATAGTTCCATGTACTATTAATTTAAAAAGTTTTAATTAAAACAAAAAAGGTGTTAAAGGTATTATTTTAAGCTCTGGCCAAAGTTTCTAATATCAGTTATAATTGACAAAAATACTTTTATTTAAGTTAAAATATTTCAGTGTTAGGCTACGGAAAGTAGAAATTTCTTTCATTTATCGTAATATGAATAAAACACAAAATAGCGGATATAAACACCAATATACAAATTTTAAAAAGTGCTTTTCAGTTAAAGAGTCACTGAATAATCTTGTAGGGTGTGGATATTTTAAAAACCGAAAGAAGTAGCGTAGTATTGCATGAATGATTTTTTAATGAAACTTCCAGCGACTCGTGTGTGCAAAGTCGAATATATACAGAAAACATTAACTGGCCCCAATATCAGCTAATTTAAATAATGTATTACACGTTTGTTACCAAAACAAAACTTAAAAGCCTTGCCATTGAGTTACCCAAGCCTTACTTATGCCTGGAAAAAGACAACGCACTCAAGACGAAGACCGCAAAAACAAAAAATATGGTTGCCTTATGTAATAAATAGACATTGCTTATTTCATCACTCCAGACATGAAAATGGTTCCATAAATTCTACTGTTAGCTAAATTAATTTTAGGGCTGCATAAGTGGTGATATTTTCTTAAACGAGAATTGCGTTTTTTTTTGCACACAATCATATTGTCAATCTGCAGCCACAAGAGCAACGGTTCGATATACGTGTGTATATGAGACCTCGAACATTCTGAGGAAACAAAATACCCCTATCATTTGTTTTATTTTACGAAAGCACGAGACGTTCATCTGATGGGTAATGATTTGCTTGCCCACAATAAGCTAGGACCGCTTTATTCAACCAGCGGCTCGCCAAAATTTTAAAGTTGGCCTGATCTGCTGATGTTACTTTATTTTAAACAGTTTTGACGTTCACGCCTAATAGTAAAGTTAAAAATTGTATAAGCATTAAATCTTTTCATAGTTCTTCAAGTTAATCTGAAACGGAAATAAAATCATTACCTAAAAATAATGTCATGGTTCTGGTTCTCTAGCGGATTACATAATTTCGGTTCTAATGCATCAGAGAAAAACCGAGGTTACTCATACTACTGCTTTCAAAGGGACTCGTGTAAACTTCTTTATTTAGCCTAGGCGGGCGAAAATTTCACTTGATAGCGATTACGACACTGCCGCCCATAACACCGTAGCGTTAATTAAGATGGTACACACTGCACCAAATTGTGCTTGTCGCCTTGATATAAAATGTAGTCTCGAGCGTTAGCCTGTGAAAAAAGGTTGGATACTACTGAACTCAGATGACTTACACAACACCACATTATTACTCATCTTCCGTTCTCTTAATAATGTGCAAAATTGAGACATTTTGTTAATCCCTTCTTACTCTTATCCAATTATTCCAAGATAAATCTACCGCCATAACAGCATTTCTATCCTCCGACAACCAATATATGAAGATGCAGTTACATAGGCCGTGTAGAACTATCCACATCCTCCCGCTATCCACTGCCTCATTGACATTTAACAATATGTAAAATCGGGATGAAAAAAAAGATGATTGACTAATAAACAAAAAAGCCAAGATATCGTGGTCAATGTAATAATACAAGTGAAATATTTTTTTATTCATTTATTAATAAACTAACTTTACAAATTTAATAATAGCAGAACAATAATAATCCTTATTTCTTTTCATTCATAATAATATGATAATAATTCACCATGACTCATCGTACTTTATGAATATAATTATATGATTTTAAAAATAATGTAGAACGACAGAGAAAGCAACTTGCGGGAAAATAATGCACAGTACAAATGGGTAGAGGGAGGAGGAGGGATAAGGAGAGGGGGATAAGGTGGATGAACTCATTTGCCAGCAACAAAAATTTTTACACAGTCGTCCGCTTCATTTGCTAACCCCCAAAGGGAGGCGGCCCGTCCCAATTTATAAATCTACTAGAAAAAATATTACAATAACATAAAGTTAATTTTTTTATTGTATCAATTCATTTTATTCACTATACCTCCGTCTATGTACAAGTTATATCATGTTTACATACCAAAACTATATGCTATCTGTGTTGGTGTAACCCCTATACGCTATATTTATAGTGTTTTAAAACTATTTGTATTTTTCTCTTTCATCATAATTATATATAAAATGTATAATATAGATAATTCATCGGCATAAATTACTATCAATTAGTCGAAATAATAAAAACAAAAACAAATAAACTAAAATAATAATAATAATAATAAAAAAAATGATTACTATACACCCAATATACAGAGCTAGCTTTGAGAGTCTATTCGCTATCATTATATGGTACACGCAGTTTATTCGGTATTTATAGTACAAAGGCTTCGCGCTACGGCGGGGTACGCGAGGAGAGCTGGACAGGGGGGAGAACAGGGTGGGGCGGACACTCACTAGGGGTGGTTGCGAGGGGGCAGCCCCGTCCGCCGAGCGTATGTACAGAGCGGGCCCCGACCGAGCACCCTTGCGTCGGAAATGATCTCAAACGAAATATCACTTAACACATAACATATATTAAATTTCCCCATCTATACATAAAAATTTACAAGAGACTGTACACGGGGTGCGCCGAGTGCCCAACTAAAATAATAATTTAACGCGAGTGGTAGAAGAAAGAATAAAAACGAACGTATTCACACATAACCGTTTCCCCAGCCGCGCGCCGCTACGCTATAATACTAATGTAACAACAACACACGCGGTGGCCGCCCCGGCGAACCCACCCCCGTTCCCCCACCTCCCTCCCTCACTCACTCACTCCAAACACACGCACCACCACCCCCGCCGCGGCACAATATATTTAGGGCACTATTTCAGGCATTGTTTTATATATATATTACAAAATATACGCAATACACTATCCGCACTATCTCTAAGGTATTAACCACAACTTGTATTTTATCACTGTCCCACCTTTACATAATTGAAAGTCCAAACTCAGAGAGAGAGAGAGAGAGAGATACAAGAGTTTTCGGAGGAGAATCGGTTACGGTGGTGCAATAAGGTTTGTAATGGTCGACGTTCTAACAAGCGCCGCAGTGGTGGTCAATACTATTCCATATTCATATAAAAGTAATCAAAGAGTCACATCCACGAATTATTGCTTTGGATCACATCCTCTCAGACATAGGAACCGCAAAAGAACGTACGCAGGCACACCCGTCCATCGCGCTCGCCGCTCATGAACACGTCGTAATTTTGTAACTAAACGCACATTGCAAGGTTCAATTTAGACAAATCCAATATCCACACCCACGCACACACGGGCACGCGCACACACACACACAGACGCAGCGCGCGAACCAATAAGTTCCCCACTGATGAACACGACGCGCACACGATTCCAGGCGAATCGAAAAATATATTTAGCCTATGCATTACTATAAGTGACCGTATATCAAAATATTGTGATAATAAATACTAGCAACTACCATGGGGGATAGGGGGCGGCGGGTGGGGAAGCGGGTCGTGTCGCCGCAGCACCACAGTACCGCCCCCTCCCACAATTCATGTTTAAAATCCAATCTTTTATGTACAGTGCAAAAGAAACGCTAGCTTATCACTACTGCGGGGATCACTGGAGGCGTTAACCAAATCGTAAGCTTCACAAACATTTAAAACGTCTCAAACGTAGACGAGAAGGGGAGGACGGAGGTGAGGAAGGGGGCAGTGAAAAATAAAAGGAGTGAAGAGGTGTTTATGTGTGAAGGGTTTGAAGGGGGTAGGGTGGGTCGTTCAAAGCAAATGTTTAGTATACTGGAAGCCCGAACAGATGAACTGTTGAAACAACACTCAGTCGCGATTTATTATCATCGTTTCACTAAGAAATTATTCAAGTTCCGTGTCACATTAAACATTACAATTATTGGTCGTGAATTCCTTAAATATATAAAAACGCTAACGGTCACATCGCAGCAGCGGCGCGCGCGTCGCGCGGGCTAGCGCCATCTTGTATAAAGCGCCCGTCGGTCATATTCAAATTCCGAATCAATAAATATATGAACAATAACATGCCCAAGATGGCGGCTGCCCGCCGACGCGAGTGTAAAGTGCGCGCGGGCGCACAACGTCACCGGTCACGACATCACAAGTCACGTGCAAAAACGTATGAAAATATGTTTTAAAACTTTATGCATTTATCATTTATATCTCTCGGCTATTTAACCTATGATAACAACGTGCCTACGAGTCGAGTGCTCCTTTGTACAACAATGAGGACGTTCCCTCTGCACACAGCTAGCTACACTACAGCGGACTCCCGCGGCCGCCGGCGCCGGCGCTCCGTGCGGGGAAACAACTTACGGTAAACGGAAACGCCAAGTGCTTCATAGTGAATGGTAACATTTGTTCACTAGTTAAATATATATATATATATATATAACATAAGCAATCCAGAGTCCTCGCGGTAGGAACAACGGGGCACACTGCTTGAACACTTCGTACGACGTGTTGACACCGTCGAGGACCGCGCGTGCGCTGCCGGCGCGCGGCGCGCCGCAGCCCGTGCCTCGCTGCTGGCGCTCCGCTGCGCTTATTGCACAAACTCTCACAAATCGCTGAGATTCATAAAGTCCGAAAGACAACTGCGTTATTTCCAAATACCCACACCAACACCACCACGTGTATAAAAAATATTTGACACAAAAATACCGCGAAAACTTTGAGTTCGTGATGCGGGTGACAGTTTTTTTTCTGGGCAGATGTCAACAGTGATTGAGCCAGTTGTGTAAAAAGTAGGGGTACTGCGGTGCGTCGTGTCAGTCGAGCGGCAGCGGGTAGAGGAGTGCGAGCGGCAGCGGGAGCGTGGCTTGCGGCGGCGGCGCGGGGCGGGGCTCCGCGCGCCGCCGCCGTCACTTGCCGTCGCGGGACACGCGCCTCCGCCTCACCGCGCCCGCCGTCGTGCCCGTACCTTCACCCACTGAAAGTACAGCAATGTCTTATTATTTTTCTATTCGACGGAGCGAGTAACGCCTTCCCTAGTTATGATGGTAAACACTGCATCACATTGCGCTCTTCGACTCGCACATGGGATGTTAAGACTTATGCCAGTAATTTTACTAACTACAGAGCTTATCGTTACATATTTTACTGTTCAACAGCATAAATAGGTGCTGCGGTGGTTACTATCTAAAAAACGTCAAGCCCAGATAGTTACACACCACCAGTTAAAGTAAGCTTTCAGTAAAAAGAGATTTTAATAATATAACTAAATACCATAAATACATTGAACGTTTCCTTAATACATTCTTAATAAATTGCAAATGGATTTTCCAACACAATTTTTTTTATTCTACTATTGCAACCATAATTTTTTAGTCCGTCTCTTTTTAAAACTCTAAATTAACCTTTCCTGCCAACGCTGATGATACACGTAAATGAAGGCGGAAGAATCATTATTTGCTGGTAACATCTATTGCTATAATGGAATTTGAGAAGGCATCTGTAAACAATTGGACTCACCTGCACTCCTCGTTTTCCGCCGGACGGTGGTATTGTTGGGGGGTGCAGTGGGCGCTACGGGCACGGCGGGCAGGGTGGGTGCGACGGGCGCGTTCGGTGCCACAGGCGTGGGGGGTATTGGTCCATGACGCACAGAACGCCTCGTGCCCACACCCTCAGCACCTTTAACCACCTTCACTCCAATAGGCTTCAAGCCCTTTCCCGTCTTTCCCCTCACTTTACATATTAATGGCTCATCACTGTCACTGTCCGATTCTTTTTTCAGTTTACCACACACAGCGACGGCCGGGTTAAGAGGCTTTTGGTCGATTCTTCTAGGTTTTTTCTTCGGCCGCCCCGCTGGCGACAGTACCTCTTCACAACTTATCGCGGACGCACAAGAGCTCTCGGACTCCCTTCGCTTCCTTTTCGCACCTGGCCCAGGTTTTGCCGGGGCGGGGACGGAGTTCATAGGCCGCGGGCTCACTTTATCTACCGACCCACTTCTGAGACAATTCCTGGGCTGTAACGCGGGTGAGTCGGATCTCTCCAGCTTGTTGACTCCAGGACTGAGTCTCGGCGTCTTCGGCCCGTCAGCTGGACTGTTCATTTTGCTGCTCGACCTCGTCCGAACAGTACTCCGCGCGACTCGTTCTAACGCCGACGGAGAAGGCGACTCCGGTCTTTTGCTCGTGTAGTCCGCTGTAGGAATTTCTATCAGTAACTGTTCTAGCAGACTCTTGTCGGGGAAGTCTGCTTTAAGAGGAAGCCTTTCCAATTTCGGCTCTTTTTCACTAGATAGTTCTGTACACGTTTCGCCATTTTCAGAGACATGTTTGTCGTCTTTGCACTCAGCCGGACACACCTTCTCTTGGTTTGAATACGTGTAAAGCGGCGGTGACACTCTGCTCGGGAGGTGATCAAAATCGTCGACGCCCTTCTCCTTCTTCGGCGATATACATTCCTCTTTACTGCAAGTCTCTTTCGTTTGAGCAATATTACATTCGAGTTTCACCTCATCAACTTTCATGTCTATTTTTTCCTCTTTACTTTCTATTCTGTCAGTGCTTTGACTCTGTTTCTCGTCATCCCTGAGGATCGGTGTGGGTTCCCTCTTCACATCTTTGGTCTGCATCGTTTCATCTGGCGGTCTTCTAACGGTATCATCACCATTGATATGATCCGCGTGCATTTTTGCTAATTCAGCTTCGATATCACCTAGATCGTCGATATCAGGTGGTTCAGGGTCGTAACGAGGTTGGCCCGTCGCTAGTGATAGCCTTTCTAATAGCTCGTCGGAGGGGGGAGTTGGATCTATGACGCCTATTATCCTTTGCACTGACGTTGGACTCGTGGAACGTGGCATATCGAGCCGTTCCTTTCTCTGAGGTCCGGGTGGCGACTGGCTGGCTTGGTTAGGCGACTTTTCCGACAAAGCGTCCATGGATTCGATTCCAGAGTCCTCCCCCTGAGCCTGAGAGTTGGGGGACCGATTGCCGAACTTGTCGGCATCAGGGCGGGCGGTGCGTTCTGCGACGAGTTTGCAGTAGGATTTGTCCTTCGGCCTCTCTTTCCTGCGCGGCGACACCGCCCCAGGGCGCTGACTAGATGCGGGTGGCGGCGAGTCCACCCGACTGCCCCTGATTGTGCCTACGTTTGTCGATCCAGGGGGATCTGGAATACCAGTAAGCAAACTATATATCAAAGTCTAATTTATAATCCCTCAGTCTAAATCGGGGGACATGGCTTAATACGATTTTTGCGCGCGCCTTCATTTTCGTTTATTTTTCAGAATTCTCCAATTTTGTTAGCGATTTTTAATTTGTACTGTGTTAAAACTAAATGATAGTTAGACTTCCATTCAAGCCCATCCAATTATTATGTGATGCTGTAACAAACAGACAATTTGCCAAACTAACAAGCAGTATTTGTGTTAAAAATTTGGAAAAAAAAACATTATTCAATTGGTTAGTTATACAATTAATCATATTATTTTATGAACTGAAACCAAAATCGGCGCAAAGAATACATTCACATTTATGTTACTATATATTTTATTTTCCTTGTATATAAAAATATTTCACATTTGACATATAGAAACAATAAGAAGGTAGTTTGTTTACATGTTAAGAGAGTTAAACAATGTGCCGTCAAGACAAAAGTTCTTGTATATAGATATATTTTATAAATAAACAAAGCTTTTAAGCTTTCTTATATATGTAAAAAATATAAAAGATTTTGCATCCCACAGTTATTGCAAAACAGGATATTGTTACATTTAAAAGTAATATTTGCGTAAATAATTATAGGTATAATTAAAATGGAACCTAAATTATTTGATTTACATAAATATTAAAGGTCTTGTTTCTTTTATTTATTTTAATAAATATAATTATAAATAGCTCTCTCCCATGAGGAGGATCAATATTATTAAACTATCATGTCTTATTTTATTTCTATATTACAACATTTTGTTCATATTATACAGAGTACAATAATTAGAATTCAGGATATGTACAAATTACAGTAAATCAAAACAATGTTCAAAAAATGTTCAGAGAATTTTAAACAATTTAGGCCTCTATTGGAATATTTCTTTACATTATTTCAAAGAACTATTATTAACTTTTGTCTCATATCATGGACCTAACATAAAAGATTTAATTCAAATCTGAAATTTATGAATTATTGTATTACATGTACATGTGTTTGAGAATACTCTTGGAACTCGCAGCAACCGTTGTGACAATGTTTTCTTGTAAAGCTGGGTTTTTTATTTTTGTCATTGCCTCTCGAGTAAAAGTCTGTTCTGTACCATACAACAAAATTAGATAAGTCTGAAAGCATAAAATGACTTCATATTGATGGTGTAAGCAGCAACCTGTATTTTGTGCATATCCTTTTCAATGCAAAACTATAAGACTCAAGAGTAATGGGTCAAAGCTTCAACAAGTTAGCATACATACCTGGACAGGAACTATGGCTAGTCTTCCTTTTCTTCTCGGAAGTGATCAGTCCATTGGGTGAGGTAATTGCACTTTCTGTAAGTGTCCGTTTCAACTTGTTCTCTTCACTAGCCCTGTGCGTGTCAAACTTCTTACCGTCCGCCACATTATCAGCACTAAGCGTCCGTTCCAAACCCTTGTGACACTTAACCCTGTCCAACTCACTAGCACCACAGTTAACACTTTCATTAAACACTGAGTCCAATTGCACAGTCTTAACATCACTGGACTTCAAATTATCACATTTTGCACCACCTTCCTTCTCAAGTTTTGGAGTTGGTAACTTCTTTTTTACTTCATGATTGTTTGGAGTCTCTCTATAGCCTTCGTTCTGGGCATACTTCCCTTCTCTCTCCAATAAATCATTTCTACAATCTTTGTCTCTTTCCTTCTCAATACCTTTGCCACTGTCACTGATGAATTTTGATTTCTTTTTCATTTTAAGACTATCTAACTGCATTTTGTTGTTCAATAGTTTGTAATCGTGGGATTTTGTGACAATGTGTGCATTCTTGGATATCGTCTTCATTCTATAGACAACACTATTGTCCCCCGTGGTGATTGCGGTTTTAATAGTCTCTCCCTCCCCATAATGGTTATTAAGTTTCATGTTTTTCACATGTAAATATTCATCAGTCTTTGAGTTCTCAGTGCTGTCACCCGATTTGGTCGCCAGGGATTCTTCTGAATCTCGCCTATGAGACTTATCATCGGATTCTAACGATTTCCTTATTTTGATCTTTTTCATATGCAAGTCACCTGGACTGAACTTCTTCTTCTCTTTTTTGGAGTTCTTAATGACCGCGGAATTTCGACCTCTTAGACTGATATGTAGTGGTGGCACTCTCAGTTCACCGTCCGTCGGTTTCGTTAACGCCTCCTTTTGAGATTGTAGATTGAAGCTGATGTCTGCCTTGTATACAGGCTGCACCACGGGTTCATTTTTATCTAATTTTAACCGCAGCTTCAATGAAAACGAGTCAACCTTCTCGCCCGTCGGTGACTTCGGTGCGTCGCTGCCGGGCGATGGTTTTGCGACATGTGGTCGCTGTAAGGCAACTTTGGTAGACTTTCCATCGCGAACTATCTTATCCTTTAACGTTGCGGGTTTTTCCTTCGCCCCCCCTGTTCTTGGTTTCCCACCTTTTTGCGCCAGCAGTTTATCATCCCTATCCTTCTTTAAAATCTTATTTTTCAATTTCAAATCATCCTCCTTTTTACTGTCATCTGTAATCTTTGCGATTCCAAATACTTCTGGCGTATCTGAGGAAGTTTCTTTTAATTTGCATTGAGCGACTGTTACCTCTTCTACTTTCTTTTCTTGTTCTTTCGGCGGTGGAATATCATCGTCCCTCATTAAGGTTTTAATCAGGTACTGCTTGCTCTGTTCTTCAATTTCCTGCGCCGTTGCTTGGGAGCCAACGGTTGCTGTTGCTACAGAAGTAGTTGCTCGTATTGGCAACCTCATTGGAGGAGGCATTGAGGATTGACTTACATTCACTCTATCAGAATTTAAACTATTTGGAGACATGGAATACGTAGCATTTGGAGGCGATTTAAAAGGCGCGTTAGTATTGACCATTGTATGGTTTGGGGAAGAGTTTTGATGTTGATTCACAAATTTGGACGTTGACTGCTGGGGAACAGGTGGGGGTGGCATGAAACTCGACTCATTGACATTCTCAAAACTATCCGTAGCTTTCGAAGGCACATCACTTACTGTATGACTTGTACTTGGTATTATATCAGAGTTGTACGGTCCATTTAGACTTGGACTGGAGAACTGACCACCGGTGATTTCTTGTAGCAGTGCATCAGGATGTGTATCACTTGCGTTAGGCAACCCATCTTGTTGCGAAGGGTCATATAGGAGATCTAACTTGGTGTTTGCATCGAGTTCAGAGATGGCTGATAAAGCAGAGTCGTCCAAGTTTAGATCGGCTCCTAAGGACGGTAACAACTGATCCAGGTCACAGTTGTCTGGCAAGTCGGGAATGGAGAGCCCTAATGTGTCCCGGTAAGGCTCGTTCCAATCCGGTTGGGACGCTGCCCTCGATGCTGCCCGTTGCCGTGCATTGTACTGCTGCTGATATCTCTGGAATTCCTGTGACAGAAATTACAGTAAGTAGCACATTCATGAACAAATTTAGCACAAATCCCTCTGTATGAATCCCTATGCCTTTGATGTGGAACTCTTTGGGGAAGGCCTATGTCCAGCAGTGGACGTCTATCAGCTTATGATGATGTATATTCATAATTAAAAATATACTGCAATGATTTGATTATTTATTAGGTTTATTCTATTACCTGGAAACTGGATTGCGTTTTTTGATCCATCGACGTCGTAGGTGGCGGCAATAACGCTTGCAAATCCTCCGGCGTAACTCTCGTCGGAGGAGGTGGTCGTGGCCGTTGTACAACAGCAACTTGTACTCCCTGTCGATAAGGCGGAGGAGCTGGGAATGCATCCGGCGTATAGTTCGTAGGAAAACGTGCGCGTCCGACCACGGTCGCGTTTGGCGCTGGACTGCGGTATACTGGGGAGGGATGGTGGGAAGGACGAGGAGGGAAAGAACGTCGAATAAAAGGAGGACGAACGGGTGCACGGGGAGGTGGCGGTGGTGGTGGCGCCGGACTCGGGAGAGAGGGTTGAGGAGTTGTAGGAGGTGGAGGAGTAGCTTGCGGTCTCGGGACAGATGCTCGCACGCCTCGATATTCGAATGGTGGTCGACCTACAGCCAGTTCCACCTGTAGGAAAAATTTTTAATGTTAAGACTAAACAAACACATTTTTGTAATATATCCAGTTTTCACTGTTGACGTTAGTTGAATTACAGTAAAGTATACCAGTGTTCATATCATATATTTAAATAATGGTTATTTGTAAAAGAATATCATCATGTACATTACCTGCGAATCTTCAAGTCTATCTAGTTTCGCCGGATGGGGAACCGGTTTAGTCCGAGGCTGCGGCGCGGGAGCATCGTTCTGCAAGAGATTAACGAGCAGGGGCGAAGAAATGGCTACATTGGGGGCGGACGCGGAAGCCGAAGCAGGCGCCGTTGCCGTCGCTGTCGCTGGTGAAGGCGATTGGGCGGATGGAGTAGGAGAGGGTGCGGGGTAAGGAGGAGGTGGTCCAGGAAACGCAGACGTAGAGGGACGTGGGAATTGTTCCGTGCCGACTATCGTAGCTGTTGACCGTACCCCTGGACCACTTAGACCTGAACAACAAAAACATAATTTAAAAAACATCAACCACAAAATTTTTCACTTAATAAAAATTGTTTTTAGGTTACTACAGATATTATTTATTGAGAGTCCCAGTTTTCGTTCAAAACCAAAAACTATATCATTATAGTTACACTATCAATATTGCAGGATATTAAACCAACCTAGAGTATTCTCCTTCCGATGTATGACCCTGGCCTGGGTCATGCTTCCGAACGGGAACTCACAGCGGTCGGTTGTAGGCGTGGGAATGTTTTGAGGTATCTTGCCATCCATCGGACACACGGTGTTGGGAGATTTGAAGTTATCTCGCGGCGTGGTGGCCGTGGTTGCAGCTGGGTCCGTTGGTGTAGACGAGCTCTCACCTTCTCCGAGTAAGCGCCCGATGCCCCCTAATCCTGCCAGCAGCTCCGAGTTGGCTTGCCTTGATGAGTTCCCATCTGCAATATAAATATAAAACAAAGTTTAATAATTTTTTATTATTATTACAAATACTGTACTGCCGCAGGCAGATGATAATTATTAATACAAAAAGAGTATGTGTCTGTGTATAATTCTATAATTTAAAAAATTAATAATCCGCCTCAGTAATAGCTAGGTAGCTGCTTGACTTATATAACGAAGTATCCTAGACGTGATATGAAACTGCTCCTTTCTTTATATCGTTACGAAATTAATCATGTAAATAGTGGTGGATCAAACTTACCGTCGCCGGCGTCAGTGTTGATCCTTAGCTCGGCACCGTGCTGCAACCGAAGCGAGACCGCTGCGTCGCCGTCGAGCTGGACGGACAGTATACCGAGCGCGCGCAGCTGCGGCGCGCCGGCGGCGGCGAGCGCCCGGAGGCGTGCCGCGGCCGCGCGCGGCACCGACAGCGTCACGCGCACAGAGTTCCAAGGCTCCACCTGGAAAATTTTACATAGGTCCAGATGATTACTATGTTCGTGTTATTGTCTGCGAGTCGGTGTGATCATTAGAGGTCGGAGAGTTGAATTACAGTCTAGTGCTTTCACATAATGCCTGTTTTTTTCTTTTAAGGTACATCGCCACGGAATCCTTCATCACAGGTCGAATACTCGTCACGTACGGATTTTATTGCATTCTCTTTTATTTTTTTATTTTATTCAGGGAAGCGACGGGACGAGCGGGACGTTGACCTACTGAGAATTGATACGCCCGCTCATAACATGGTACTAGTTAGGATGATATATACAGCACCACATTGCCCTCGTCGCCTCGAGACAAAATGTTAAACCCCGTTACCCTAGTAATTTCACTAACGACAACGCATTTAAACCGGGAACGTGTTTGCACACCACTCTCTCCCTTTTCCTCCAACACCTATTGGGGAAGGAATTCCGTAAAATCCATTGTTAGCTGACCTCTAAATGACAAAAGCAATATCTCTACCAAATTTTAAGTGTTTACTTCCAATTGTTTTCGTGATGAGTCAATGGATCTGTGGATATTTCTTATGTGGATATAGATACAACTAGAATATATTTCTTTACACCCTCTCCCTTATTGGTGTTAATTCTATTTCTTTACAACAGTGTATAAATTAAAACTTAGAGTAAGTTTTCATTATATTTTGCAGGCTGTGAAGTACGCAATGCCTGTTGGTTGACACAAAACTTTATACATTCAAATATTCTTCATTATCATTTCATCAGCTTATCGTCATCTGCTGAATAAAGCTATTAACGTACAAAAATTACATTGTTTACATGTGATTTTTTTTTAAATTTTTGACCTTTGTGTTATATAAAAATTTTATTAATTTCTCTCCTTCAATAACCAGTTTTAAGTATTTCCACAAGAGTAGTGCTCTATGCATGTTCATTCAGTTTAATAATATGCATTTAGTTTAGTAAATTGTTTTTTATACCTGATTATAAAAAGTTTGCGGTGTGATCCTAGTTCATATAAATTTTTTTTAATATATCACTCAAATTTATGTGAAGAAGACTTACATACAAACACAAATATTCCAGTGAGGAAGCCAACGCTGCTAAGAGACCAAAGAAATGGTGACATTATATTATAAAAGGAGTGGCAGACCTGACGCAGTTACTACTATGATATTGAATACTGTTAATAATAATTACTACCTCAAAGTGTAACAACATTGGCCACACCATGTCGATACTACTGTGTCCAATGATAAAATCGTTATCATCATTACACCGAGTCTTGGTGACGTGCAACTTTGTCAGAGGGTCGAAATTATTATAATATTATAACAAATTGAAAGCTCTGCTCTCGTTATGATGTACTCGTATGTATCTATATATATAAAGAGATTTGCAACTATGTAGAGCACTTATCATGAGATCTCCTGTAAACACTCAAAATGTGGTAGAGATATTGCTTCTGCCGTTTAGACGTCAGCTAAGAGTGGACTTTACAATTTTCAAGAAACTAGTTTTTTTTTGTTTTCATAGAATTACAAGTAAAAGATATATGTCAGGCTGAAAGTGCATAAGCGTTATTCTGTCAGAAATTACTTAAATGCAGTCTGAAAACGAGTAAATGTTCTGAGCATTATTAATTGCTATATTTAAACTGGTGTAAACGCAAAAAAAAAAATTGTGAACACTCCTTCCGTTTTGTGTAGCTAAGATGATTTTATAGTATTTGACAAGAGAGAAACAAAAATAAATGTAGCAAGAAGACACTACACTACACCACAGTGTTGTCTTCTCCGTGCTCGTAGAAACCTAGACCACTATTTGTGTTGTAATACTTTGTAAAACAACAATTTATCATATGGTAGGATGGGACTGTCGTGATTATACATTAGTGTCAAATCAAATAATAAAAAAAAAATGTAAGGAAAGGTTTCCTTTTAACTTCGTTTTTTTGATGTACTAAAAAAGCCTATATCGGTGAATACTTCTTACGTGCCCAGAGGTATCGATATATTGGGTTATCGCTTCAGCATTTTTTTATTCTAATTTTCTCCTTCCCTTGACATATAATAAGGTCAAGGACATTGAATATCCTACTTACAGCCATTACATATATATTATTGTAATTTTAGTCTTCATCTTATTAACACATCTTTACAATTTCTTATTTTTCTAATTATTTTTTATATCAATATTGTTTCTATATATGTACAAGATACTTAACGTATGCTGTATACCAAATATCAAATATATTACAGTCGATTATATTTTTTATATATATATATAGATATATGTATATATTTGTATGTGCAACTGACCTTGTTAACTTTGAGCGTGTGCGGATGCGGCTCGGCGAGCAGCGCGCGCAGCTCGCGCAGTAGCCGGCGCAGGCGCGCGGGGAACCGCGGATCGCGCAGGTCACCCTCGCAGGTCACCACCACGCCGCAAGAGCCGCCGCCGCCGCCCCCGCCCGCCGAGCCTAGCCCATCGCTGTCCGCTGCCATGCTGCGCACCAAACAGACTCGGTCAAACCACATGGCAAGACACCAAGATATACACGTATACGTAACTTTTTATCGCAGATCCTACTTTTGCCGACCAGCAATAGTGTGAAGACCTTGTGTTCCGGTTTAAACGGCGCTGTAGCTAGTAAAATTACTGTGGTAACGATACTTTACATCTTATATCTTAAAGCGACCGTCACAATGTGCGTTGTATATCATCCTAACTATCACCATCTTGTTATGGGGAGTCCATATCGCTTACCAACAGGTGAAAGTCCCGCTCATCCCCTCGCAGTCGAAAAAAAAAGTATCAAACTGAGACCAATAGTTTTACTGGTCGTAGGTCTTTGTTGCCGCAGCTCTTATTTCTACCGCCAGACAGTAGTTGCCAAATATTACTGTGATTGATGGGGCTGTGACTAGTGAAATTATTTGGTTTACGATATTTACCATCTAATGCCTAATCATCATCAGCCAATAGATGACCACTGCTGGGCATAGGCCTCCCCCAAAGATTCACACACGAACGGGTAGATTCGTAAACGGAAATTTGGGAAATTTCTCACCCCGCCAGCTCAATGCGGGTTGGTGGGAGCCAAAGCCTCGTTTGTTGATTAGCAGGGTGCACCACGAGCAGGTGAGGTTGGCTTGGGTCCCGTGAGTTATAATGCGGGACCCCTTACACCCCTGTTTTATGCTGTGTATATCATTCTAATTAGTGAATATGAACTTTCATACATAAATTTACAGTAAACAGAGTTAAAAATATTAGACAACAGGACGAATAATCAGTACTTGGTAATTGAAAGTACTCTTTTAAAGTAGTACATCATTATCATGTTTATTGATGATCGTTCTCTGCTGCCTGAGACCGTCTAAGAAGATACCAGCGCAACGCTTATTTCTGTGAAAAAAACAGTGGTGTGGAAACTCTTGCTGTGTTCTAAATTCAAGATTTGGCATAGTAAGTCTCAAAGCGAAAAACGCAATGAAGTGCAGTGTATATCATCCTAACCAGCGCCACGTTGTTATGTTTTTCCCAATCGGGAGTATACCTGTCCATCTTCTGGTTGATCTATTCTTCTTTCTTATAAATGTCCACAGGTGGACATAGGCTTCCCCCAAAGATCCCCACATCGATCGGTCCATAGTCTGCATGACCCCCGGTACCGCCAGACACAAGTACATATAGAGCGGGATTTGGGCCATTTCCCACCACGCTGACCCAATGCGGGTTGGCGGGAGCCAGAGCCTTGTTTGTTTATTTGCAGGGTACCACGAACAGGTAGGATTAGCTTGGGTCCTGCGAGTTGTTGCGCGGACCCTTTACACTTCTATATATATATATATGTAGACATTGAGTAAAATATCGCTATTACAATTGACAATAGATCGCTGCGCCATTTATTGCGTACGGGCATTGAACACATGACCTCTTTTTTGTCTACAATGGGGCTAAACACTTGACCTCAATGTTTGGGTGGTGTTAAGTGACAAACTGGTGGCAAAGCGTCTTCGCCCAGAATACACCGGCTCTTCGTATGACCACAGCAGTGCCTTCCAGTGTAAGGATGTGAGCAAGTCACTATATAAATTCATCGAAATGTTGCTTTGAAATCGAACCTGGGACCTGGGTAGTACAAATGCTTAACCGCTGCGCTATGACGACAATTAATAACCTCGGCGCTGAATAAATGTATTGTGATATCACAGTCAATTATATAATTGACACAATCTTTACTTTTCTATATAACTGGTTCAATCCTGGGAACATCGTCTCATCATTCATGGCATCTTGAATTCAAAATCTTATTCCAAGCTAGGCATGGTGGAATCCTTTCCGCTTATTGCTCTAAATTTGAACTATAATTCATTCGAGGATAGAGGTAATTAAACGAAGAAGAAGGAGCATGGCTTCGTGATGGACTAAGCTGATTAATCCAGATATTGGAGGGTCACAAGGCCAGGGTAGAAAAAGACAGCTGTGTTATCTTTGGCTAGCAGATATTAACGTTTAATTTTGACCTTGCTCCGATTTCGAGGGCATCTTAGTTTTTGTTTTATCTGACGATGGTAAGTCATACGCTCGCCTGTGACAACGTGGCGCTAGTTACGATCATACACACATCACCACATTGTGCTCGTCGTCTTGAGTCATTTATTAGGTATCATTACTTCAGTTATTTCACTAGCTACAGCGCCGTTCAAGCCGGAGCACAGTAATGTTTGCACATTATCGTTTGACGGCGGAAATGGGTGCTACGATGGTAGCTACGTAGATGGTCGCCAGGAAAAAAAACCTACTACCATTAAATATTCAAGTTATGGGGTTACCCAAGTTATAATTGTTTATATAAAGAGATATAGTGTAATAAATAGTCAATGAATACTTTTCTTACAAAAGATATGCCCAGCCGTGGACGTTCATCGGTTCAGATAAAGATGATGAAATATATTTATTCATAAAATAATTATGTAACTGTTTCAGGTGCACTAAACTAATTAGAACCTCATTAAGCGCATTTCCTTTGCGTAAGTAATACTGTAAAGACATTAACGTAATCGGTATTTCCAAAGTGAAATAAGGATATATCGCCGTCTTCCATCCTCACCACGTCATCTAAGTGGTGTACTAAGTGTACTAAGGTAAATTAAGGAAAAAAAAAAGTACTGTCCGATGTAATCATTTTAACATTTTGTATATTTCATCATCATCATTATCAGCCGAGAGACGTCCACAGCTGTACATAGGCCTCCCCCAAAGACCTCCACATCGATCGACTGTTGGAGTTCGTTGAGGGGAATTGGGCCGTAACCTAGCACACTGGCCCAGTGCGGGTTGGTAGGTGGTTAAAACGTCGTTTGTTATTGAGCAGTGTGCGCCGCTTGCAGGTGAGGTTGATTTGGACTCCGTAAGATGGTGAGTGGAACCCTTTACACCCCCATAAACTCCTTACAAACTCAAAACAGTAAAATGTGTAAGGTCTCTAACGGCGGACACCGTTTAGTTACAACCGCAGCTCCTAATCCCACCGCCAGACAGTACCGAGCAAATATTACTGTGCTCCGTTTTGAAGGGCGCTGTATCCAGTGAAATATCTTAGTTAATACATCTCATGCTGTTACGGGCAATGCGTTATATACACTATTTAGTGGGTATTGCCCGCCCGCTTTACCAGCCGTAACACCCCTGTATGGGGACGGAATTTTGTAAAATCTATTTTTAGCTTGCCTCTAAACGTATGTATTATCATCATCATCAGTTGATAGATGTCCACTGATGAACCATAGGTCTCCCCGAAAAATTCCCACCACGATCGCGACCTTACAGTCAGCATGGCCTCCGGTGCCGCCGAGCACTAGGGACTCTCGTTTGTTGGCTTTCATATGGGGGGATTTGAGCCATTTCCCACCAACGCTGGCACAGTGCGGGTTGGTGGGAGCCAGAGCTTCGTTTGTTGATTAGCAGGGTGCACTGCGAGCAGGTGAGGTTGGCTTGGATCCCGTGAAATGTGCGTGATAATTTACCCCCCACCCTCTCCTCATATGTATATATATATTACGACTACATAAAATAAATTATCGGAAATATTGTTTAAGATACCAGAGTAAGAGTAAGAAAATGGTTAAAAAAATTTAAGAGATTTTTGCTAGTGATTTAAAATAATTGTATATTGGATTAATAAGTCCGTCATCTTCTCACTCATTTATAGGTGACGGTCTTCTCAATGAAATTAATAGTTTTCAGTTGGACTGTTAATACAAGTTTAATGGAATGAGTACTAAATTATAATTATAATTTAACGCGATTTTTTTTTATTTTACGAAGCTACGAGAGGAGCGAAACGATCACCTGATAGTAAGTGAAGTGCCTGTTCATAATAACGTGGTGCTACTAATTGGGATGATATACATAGCAGCAAGTGGCGCTTATCGCCATGAGACAGGATGTAAAGTCTTGTAACCGCAGTAACTTCACTAGATACAGCTCACTTCAAACCGGAACATAGTAATGTTTGCAGACTATAGTTTGTCGGCTGCAGTTAAATACATACATATATACTTTTTCGAGTGTAAAGAATCCCGCACAATAACTCACGGGACCCAAGCCAACCTCACTTACTTGTGATGCACCCTGCTAATCAACAGACAAGGCTCTGGCTCCCACCAACTTGCATTGGGCCAACGGTGGGAAATGGCCCAAATCTTTCTATACGAACCCCTACAAACTTGGAAATCTTTGGGGGAGGCCTATGTCCAGCAGTGGACCTCTATCGGCTGATGATGATATACTTTTTACTAATTTATATAATATAAAATTATAAAATGTTTTGGAACATATTTATGGTGATTACGGAAAATGTAGATTATAGAATTATCTATATATCTCTTGATATACATTATATATATATGGACAGCGATAGGAGATATCCAGAAATCCATCGATTCATCGCGAAACCTCCAAAACTATTAGACGCAAACACTCAAAATTCAATAAAGCTATTGCTTCTGTCAATTAAGAAGAATTAAGAACGGAAGTCAGCTAAGAACGGATTTTACAAAATTCCTTCCTCAAAGGGTGTTACGGGGGTGTAGCGGCGGACAGAGCGGGTGGTGAACAACTGTCTATTACTAATTTAATGTGGCTACAGACAAATAAAAATAAGTAATATATGTGAAGGATATAAGGATGTTCCTAAAAAGAATCATTCTTTTTGGCCATGGGTAACTTTCCTGATAAAAAAAAAAAAACACTAATATAAAACACATCCATCAGATTAAGCTAAATACAATGGGTTAGTCATCAGTTTAATTTTAGCTCCATAACTATTTTGTACCTTACATAATATGGCAATGTTCATTATTTTTATTAGTTACACGCGTCATTAAGGTTATATGATGTAACAAACAAACGGAACAACATAAAATGAAAACAAGTTATTCAGTATATGCTTTTGTTCTTGCTTTATACTGAACATCTTCATGTTAAGTATAAAACCTCAACAGCTTCTCCACTCACTTTTCTCTTAATACAATGACTGGACTCCATTATTGTTTTACCCCAGTTTATAAATTTGTGCTCATGATAATTTAATACAACTATTTTAAAAATATGAAATCGTCTAAATTACTTCATAATATATTTTAATAGGTTAAATGGCAATCCTTGAAAGAGGGCCATGCCCAGCAGTGGTCAAGGGCTATTGATGATGATAATGAACTACACAATACTATATACTTTATAAATTGAATAAATCTGAAATCATTGAAATCGTTTCATGTTTTATTATTCATTAATTTTTTTTCTTTTCTTTACAATTGCTTTATACTTCAATAAAGAAATTTATTTATTTATTTTGTAAAAGATATTAGTTCTCAGGTTCTATTATGAATAGACTACTATGAGTAATGCAGTCATTATCATCTTTCAAAAGACACTATATTTTTAAGAGCTTTATAAAATCAGTAAATGTTAAAATCTACATACACATGCACGATGGAGTATATTTGTGTATAATTTCATTTATATACTTTATTTCATCATCACCATTAAGTGTTATCTTCAAATTAAAGTTGGACTTTGGGAAGAAAACTTTAATGGTACTTTTAAGAAATTTTAAAGAAAACTTTTTAAGAATGGTTATTACAAAATTCCTTCCCCAAAGGGAGTTGTGGGGGTGTCAAATAATAGGAAGGGCGTTGAGCGTATTGCCGCCGGGCAAGAATATTTCTGACAAATTTTAAATCGAATCCTATACTACGACTAGGGAAGCGGGTGGGGAACAGCCAGTAACTAGTAACGATTATATTCATTCAAAAGTAGTCTGGAAGAGTGGCATTAAATTTTTTTTCACACCTGATAGTAAGACATCATGGAACTATTTAGGATGACATCAACAGCATCATATTGAAGTCCTCACTTTGAGACATAAGATATTAAATATTACCCCAGTAATTTCACTAGCTATAGCCCACTTCAAACAGGATCACAGTAAAGTTTGCATACTAGTTTGTCGCCTACAATAGTAGTTGCAATTGCACCTACCTAGAAAGTCTCTAGCAACAGAGATCTGTCAACAGGTATAGTACCTTTAATACTATCAATATAGTTGGTTATTATTATTTTATTGCATGGATTTTGGTTTGCAACAGTTGATTTATTTTAGATTATTCCATTATAACATAAACAAACCGATTGTTATAGTAATCCCATCGCTTCAACTCCATTCATGATAAAAACAAAATCAAATGTTTCAACTTATTCAATGTTTGTCTAGACAATTGTAGCCAGCATTTATCCAAGCCAGGCACAACATCTTTTTACTAGTTAATAGTAATCAATGATCTTGTAAACAGCATAGTATGTGTTAAAATGTAATGAAAACATAAATCTATTGTTTCATTAACAATAAAAAAAAGTTTCAGCAGACAAGTAGCAGACAGCATGGGTAATATATAGACAGAAGGTTGTTTTCATTGGATGTAGACTATGGTTCGTCTACAGCAATGTCCCTTCAATACAAATAAATAAAATTTAAATAACTATTTGAAAATAAAAGTTTTTATTTAAATGAATATTTACTTAATATTTACAAAAGAAAAACTATAAAGTTTTCCTCTAAAATTATTGGATTTTAAAGGGAGTTTTATTGGCAAATATCAAATACATTGAGACCTACTTAACGCAGGTAATACATCCCAATGACTTCTATCGCTCAAAAGAAGGGCATTAAATGAGACATCACATATATGTGTAATGGGAATCAGGGAAAAAGAATAGAGAATAAGAAAATTTTCAATATTTTTTTTTCGTTTTGTATATACTGTAAGTTGTCGTTAAATACTTTTTAATACATAGACTTGTTTATTGCTAATATAAATTTTTATTGTTCTCTTATTTCACTAATCAATGAAACAAGAAATGGGTTCACTGGTGTTTTGTCACAAAAAAACATCCAGATTTTTTTTTTATTCCATTAAGCAACAGTTGGGACTTTCACCTGATGGTAAGTGATAAGCCCGTCCATAACAACATGGGGCTAGTTAGGATGATATATATCGCAGCACATTGTACTCATGATTCTAAAAATCTTGAGTGTTGTTACCCTTGTAATTACACTAACTACAGCACAAACTAAAATTTCAAACCAGAATCCATGCAGATAGTGCAACAATTTTAGTTGGTGCATGACCATTTCATTCACATCACATATACAAATATCAATACAATGTGCTATTTAGGAGAATCCCAATATAACAGTCTAATACTGGATCAGGTGTGTTAAGTGGACTTTTAGTGTAATAAAAATAGGAAATAATAGTACTGTGCAAAAGAATTATGTATTATACAGATGTATTACTAAATTAGTGAGAAATGTTTTCTTTTAGCATTAAAACTTGGCTGTAATAGTTATTTTTTTTTAGATTCAACCTATAAATATAGATAGATAAATATACTGTGAACAAAATTTAGTTACATACTTTTATTAGTATATTACACAAAGTTGATATTACGAGTAACTGTAGGTAAGATTATTTTAAAAACATCTAGAATGGTACAAATAGACCAAAACTCATAAAATTATGGACTAAATATAATACTGGTTTAAAGTTAACTAACATTTCTTTGTTAAGGTTCGAAGTGAGTTGTAACTTCTGAAATTACTGGGGTAAAACTTAATTCTTATGTGTCAAGGCAAACACAGAGGTGCAGTGTACATCATCTTAACTAGCAACATTGTTAATGGGCATACATATCACCTTCTATAAGATGAATCTGTCGCTAGGCTAGTCACTTGATAAAAAAAAGTAGAGCCAGGTTTTTTAAAATGTATATGTAAAGTAAAGACTTAAGTATTGAATTTAGAAACAAATATTAGTTAATAGCATCCTCTGAACTACCAAATAATATGAATGAAAGACTAAGGTTATCTTTGTAATGTAACTTTTATACGTTAAGTTCTCAAAGAGGAATAAAGTTGTGATTATAATCATCAATTAAAAATTAATGTGTATTTTCTGCATGCATTTGAGACTTTTAAAAAGCTTCGTTTCAATAAAGTAATTGATGATAACATTAAATATTAGAATAATAATAGAATAATAAAATAATAGAATAATAGAAATTTATAACACTGTAGCCAGGATAATCTAAACATTTAATAGAAAATATTCACAGTATTAAATTTTCTCAATTAAGAATAACTTGTATGATATAACAATAAAATGTAAATATTTTAGAGCCATTATACCACAAATTTACCAATATATTCCCTATAAAAAATTTTTTGAGTTAAGTATAAGTAAATCACTTAAACCATTAATGTAATAATACTTATAATAAATATATGAACCTTTTTATACATGTACATATTTAATGTTGTTTAATGTTTACTTTCACAAAATGTTGAACTAACTAAACAAATCAATGAGATCTATTTCATTGAGTTCCATTAGTTAACAACATTATGCTTCAACTAGTGTCAATGATCTGTACAGGCCATGGTCAAGGGCTATTCTATATATCTATTATCATATCTATTTACACACTCAGTTTTGAATTTTAATAGTAAACCTAACTAAACCATTTCATAATCACAATTCCAAAGTCTAGTTACATATTTTACTGACATTCTGCTCCAATTTTGGTTGCATTGGTAATAAAACAACTTATACTAAAACTTTCAGTACCCATTTTTTTTAAATATTGTAAAAAATCTTTTAATATAATTATATAACCTAACCAAAAATAAACTGTTTTAAACATTACTTTCTTATAGTATACTAGAGGATTAAGTCAGATAGGTTTTATATAATTTGCTATATTAAATTTAAAAACACAAAACCTTTATTATATTTTTGCAAACCTAATGCAAAGTATTTTTTGTTACATACTACACTAAATAATTACCATAAGGATACTCAAAACTTTACTCAACAGTATATCAGAAATATTAAAATTAATAATATTTTATACAGCACTTTATTAAATTATAATGTATGCATAAAATTAAATCATCATAAAAAATTAAAGATTCTAGCATTTAATTTGTATTAATAAAGCAATAAGTAATATAATTTTTATCAACATCAGACAGCACTTTTAGTCAGGTAAAAGTTTTAGGTTTAGTAATTATTTATTGTGTCTATTTAAGTATCCTGTTATTTTTAGAGGTATAATTTCAAAACATTTTTGTTTAATATGTTGATATTATTATTAACAGATAATCAAAACTATATCCATAAGATAAATATTATTGGCTCTAAGGCATAATATTCAATTTAAAAAAGTAGTGAAACTACATTAAAAAAATTACTTGGTTTAATTTTCAAATATTACATCAATATCAAGATCATTATAAATATTCTTAATGTGAAATATTATTATTTGCATTAAAATATTAAACTATATGATATAGACTATATAGTTTTTGATTTATTGAACCATTTTATTAAAATGAGGCCAAATATTTTTATATCTGCATTGTCTATGAACTTAATCTTATTGTTATAAATCAATTAAAAAAAAATCAGTATACAATTTATTACATAAGAGGTTATTTAATAAAATAATTAGTTATAAATAATGTAAAAATTTAATATTGGACATTTATATCTAGATACAAATATGATGTTTGATTAGTTTGCAAATTAATTATAATAAATAATGCTTATTAATTATGATGATAACCTTGAAAGATTTAACTTTTTAATAAGAATATCTCAGCATATTGGCTATAGATTTTAATTATCCCAAACGTAATAATCTGTCAATAATGTAATGTTTATAATTTATTTTGTTTATAAAATGAATCGTATTTGAATAAGTGTACGAAAAGTTAGGTTTCCAACCTAACCTCATTTTAGTTTATACGAGCTGGGAAAATGTAACAAAAACAATATTGACATATACGCTGCTAATAAGACGCCGCGAATCCTAAATTAAAGAAAATAAAAAGGCTACGACTGCGTAAACATATTTCGTAAAGCGGAATGTTTCCTAGATCGTTGGCAAGGTCGATTTTCATAAACTTTGCCGCTTGTTACACAACGACAATATTATTATTGATAACTCTTACGTTTTATAAAACACCTATCTCAAAGTTAGTAATTTCCATTTCATCGTACACCGCGCGGTACGCTCAGCCGAACAACCTCCTGTCAACCTGTGTCCATTTTGTGAGGACATCTATGTTTGACACCCCTTCCAAATGTAAATAAACTTTAAAAAAAGCAACTCACCTATCATACAATGTCACATTCCGCTCAATCCCACACAAATTCTATTGTCTCGTGTCCCAAATCATCCTGGAAAATCAAGCTCAACATTATAATCCGCCGGACGCAAGGCAATATCGGTCCTATGGGCACTGTCCTGTCCACTACTTCATCAACATATGATATTAGCCACTATTGTTCTGCCCCAGGAACACCTGGGGCACGGTCCACAACTTATTTTCGATTTTTCACATATAATCACAAGCTAACAAATACTCGAATTTTAACATAAATCGAAATCACTGATTTATGTTCCAGTGACGCAAAGCTCATATATCGTGAAGAGCAGCAGCCATTTTGAAATGTACGGGGAGTGCAATCACGGCATGGAACATTCGTAATTTACAGATGTCCTCGTCTCTCGCCGATGTTTAATGTTCTCCTAATATGTAATTAGGTTTAGGCAGTTTCCATTTCCACACTATAGATCACAGAACTTCACTCCATTTCCCTATTAAAACTATCCAAAACAACCTAAGCGACATCCGATAATTCCAGCTTACCCCATTTGCAGTACACACATAGATTTAAAAAAAAACACTCAAAACACATAAAAACGTACATGTAAGGTCTCGCGCCGAATCATAAGAAGTTAACTCATCTCATTAATACAACAGTCCTGTAGCAAAATCCTTAAAAAGATTGGTATATATTTTACAAATAGTTATTCGGTACGAACAATAACAACGGCCGCCATTTGCAATTTTCGACTTGACATGCGCATTGACTCGAAGTAGACAAACATATCTGATGTAGCTTTTGCGCAACGTCTATTTTGTCGAAAATAAAATTGCAATGGTTTTGATTTCAAGAAAGCTTACATTAGAATCAATTCCAGGAAAACAAAAGAATAATAATTTTTTTTAAGATATGGTTTAGAAAACGCTATTAACATTAATATTTTCATTTCAAATTTAGAGAGTACGCTTTTACAAAGTTATTTCATCGAATTTTCATGCTCCAATGAAGAATCATTGTGATTGGTCCCTTGTATAATCTCTTAAGTTGTTATAAAAATTCCAGAATTTTGGATTGGCTACCGCTATGAAACGTGAGGACACGATTCACTTCCTGTTTTCATGGTGATAATTAAAAATAAATTTGAATAAAACTCAATGGTTTAAATTTATATACTTGTATTATTACTCTATTGTTAAATTCGAAAATTATAAATATACACCATAACAATAGATACAAATGCCAGATTTGTTAATTTCGTGGAGGAATAGGAACGGATTGGAATAAACCTTTACGAGCCATTTCATCGGCCCAGTCATTAAATTCGGCCTTCCTGAAAAAAAATTATACGACAATATTTAAAATAACAAGGAAAAATAGCTCTTCATAAATATTTTAATAATTGCTAAAACCGACTGTGATGTATTATTAGCGAAAAAATTATAAAATTAGAAGTACTACTTGGTAAGATAAATGAAATACCAGTGAAATATCTGTGTTATTTACAAAATAATAAAGAATCACATTCTCAAAAATTATTAAAAAATTTTATAATATTGAACTATGTTTTTGTATTAGTATTTTGTTATATTTTTAGTCATTTTAATAAAATATTAGGTAAAAGACTGCACTTTATGGTTACATATGCACTAAATTTTGAACTGTTTCCTAACCTGATGTAGTTGTTATATACTCTTTGGTTATTTGACTACTGTGGTTTGGCAGTTGGCATCTGCATAGTATATAAATGAAATGGAATTAGAAATTCCGAGTCGAGTGAAAGTAATTGACGACAAAAACCTTTTCATCGATAAATGTGACCGCATACTTATGAGCTGGAATCATTAGTGATATTGTTTTACTTGTTATGAAGGTAATTTTGGATAATATCACGAAAGTTCACAGTTTTAAATAACTTTAGACGTAATATAAAGGTCTTTTTATATTTTAACAAATATTAAAACGTTTAAAAAATCGTTATGTTACATCGTTTGTTTTCAGATTCAAAATATAATTTAACTAGTTTAATAATGCCCGTCTCAATGTGTCTTCAATTATTCTTTGAATTGTTTCACTGTGCAGTATTGTCAAAAAATATAATAAAATTAAAATACTACAAAATTTTAATTTAAATTGGTGTTGCTATTTATTATTATTATTGTAAACAAATGTAAAAATATAAATTCATTCTCGACGTTATCTTAAAAAATAGTATAGAATTTTTTTTACATTGATAATTTTATTTTATTTATTAATGAAAAAATATATATGTTGGTTTAATTTAAGTTATAATAATTTAAATGTTTCTTCATTTTAAACTTGATTTTCACACAAAGATATACAAAGAAGGAAATTTATTGCCAATGAATGCACTTTCATCTTTCCATAACAGCCAATTATCTCCCAACTGTTGGGGCACAGGCCTACTCTCATTATGAGGGCTTTTATCTTTACTTGCCCTAAAGATATCTTTTTTTACAGGAACTAACAATATTCAATAGCCTGATTAAAAATCTTGTGAAAAACCAAATCATGTTTTAAATATAAATGGTGTGTTCCTAAAATGAATAAACACATAATATACAACATGAAATACTTACAAATAAAACTCCTGATATTTCCTCCTTCTTGGTAAAGTCACTAAGCAATAAAATGCTAGCCCACCTAGTGCAGACAAAAATAGAGCTTGCTTCAAAATAGCCGTTGTTTGAGTCCAATGTAATCCTCGCATCACAGGTTTTACAAGACATGGCGGTTTTGGTGGAGGTGGTGGGCAAACAGGTGTAGGGCATGGGTCTGGTGTCGGTTTGGGGCAAGTGGACATAGTTCTATTGGATATAAAAATTATAGTTTACATTTACATTATCTAGAGCCATATTTTAAATTGCAAATTAATAATAAGATACATTGTTCATGATGGGCAAAAATTAAGTTTTGATGTGATAAAGGCTTTACCAATTTTTTCTTAGGATGAACAATTTATGTATCACTGATATTGAAAAAACATTAAATATTAGAGTTTCAGTATATACTCATGTTTCATGTAGTATAAACTAGATAAAATAACTAACCACTTTCAAATTGTATTTATTATTTATTCTTACAGATACCCAAATGAAAAATGGCTCAAAGTTCACAAGGGGGAAGCCATCGGCGCAATCGCGACCATGAGGGTTCCACGAGATACACAAACACAGATTGGGAAGCAAAAGAAGCACTCTACCAGCGAGAGCTAGATGAGGCTCGTGCAAGAGCCTCCCAAATGGAGAAGACTATGCGTTGGTGGTCCGATTGTACTGCAAACTGGCGTGAGAAGTGGTCTAAAGTGCGAAATGAACGCAACAAAGCAAGGGAAGAGGCGAAACAACTAAAAAACAAAGTCGACATGCTTACTAAAGAACTCGCAACGTTACGAACAGAAAAAAGTGATATGGAGCAAAACCTATCTGAACTGAAAAAAGATAATGAGAAACTGTTGAGTATAGGTGAAAGCAGAATAGTGTCTGCAGATCTGACAGCAGACGATGGAGTGGAGTTAAGGAGAAAGAATGTTGGTTACATATGTCCTAATGAACAATCGATGAGGCAGCGAGCTTCTTTAGATTCACACAAGTTTTCCAATGTCGACAATGTTCTTGCTAACAAATTAAGTGAAATGAGACTGCGATTGGATGACACCTGCAAGACCTTACAGAGTGAGAAGGATCAGAAGGCATTTCTACTTACAAAAGTAGAAAATTTAACTGCTGAATTGCATAGCACTAAAATGGAACTCGCACACAGTGAAAGAACCCATGGTTCTACAGAATCTAGTCATAGCGAGCTTGAGCGGCTGCAAAATGAACTGCAAGATGAGATAGCAGCTAAACAAGTGTTAGAAGAGAAGATAGCCGAACTAAAGATGGAGATTGAAAGGTTGAAATCAGAGAACACAATACAGTGGAGTAAGAGGGAGCTATTGGAAACGGAGAATATAGCAATTTTAAGGGAGAACAAAAAGCTATACAGCCAAGTATGCGAACTTAGGGAGCAGATACATAAACTTAACCGGATATCAGATGGCAGCACTTACGGTATACCATACACTGGTGATCATAACATGAGGGTGAATTCAAATGTACTTTACGTTAGGAAGACGAGCATCAGTCCGCGATCGCATGAGTCTAGCAACGGCTCATCCGAAGCTAACCTCGGACAGTTTGACACAAAAACCAACACTTCTGGTGAAGAGGATGAATTGGCGATTGTTGAAAGAAGCGAAAATTGTTAAATTGTTTACCTGCTTCCGTGCGACATATACAAATTAGTTTCAAACGGAAACAATAATAAGAATGTCATAATTTTGAAAACTTAGCGATTGTCACAAAAATGTTTAAGGTACAACTGTAAAGAGGTTTGCTATTCAACGAAGAAGTATTGAAATAACGTTTATGTGGATTTCCATTGAAATCCTGAATTTGCCAAAAGTAAGATAGAACTAAAAGTAAACAACAATTTCTAAGTAATAATAAAGTCAAAACTAAATATCACAAATGATAAGAATATTACAAGAGATCGGAGAAAATAGTGTAAGTAAGTAAGAACATATTTGTTACTTATTCGGTTAAAATTGAGCGAAATGTTGAATGAAAATGAATTCACATGATGTTTATATTCTGAATTTATTAAGGTTAAGCATAAGTAATGTTCATATGAGAGGAGGGGGATTTGGATCATTTCCCACCACACTAGCCTAATGTGGGTTGGATAGAGCCAGAGCCTAGTTTGTTGAGTTGTGTGATGCACCACAAGTAGGTGTGGTTGGTTTGGGTCCTGTGAGTTATTGTGCAGCGGTCCTTACACCTCAATGGCCCAATCCCCTCATATGTACCTCTACATACGACAGCGTCTAGTGCCCAGCAGTACTGGAGCCCATGTAGAGTGCATGTGGAGATGTTTTGGACAGGCTTAAATCCAGCATTGGACTTCCACTAACTGATGATGGTATAAGTAATGTTCGAGAGATAAGGATTATTTTAATTTAAAATGTTACCTGTTAAAAAAAATTTAAGAGATGTTTCTATATGAAACTGTAATCTATAGGCGCAATAATAGTTTATCAGATCACTTAATAAAAATATAACAAAGTCATTTTAATGATCCCATTGCTAGGACTGTGAGCCGTCTCTCGCCACGTTGGAGACTGCTATTTATACGCCATCACCATCATCAGCCGATAGACGTCCACTGCTGGATATAGGCCTACCCCAAAAATCTCAACATCGATCGGCCCTGCGCTGCAGTCAGCATCGCCTCCGGCACCGCCCGGCAATAAGGGTTTTGGATTTTTCTCACCACGCTGTCTGGTGGAAACCAAAGCCTCGTTTGTTGATTAGCAGGGTGCATCACTAGCAGGCGAGGTTGGCTTAGGTCCCGTGAGTTGTTGTGCGGGACCCCTCACACACTTATTGGTCAAATGTGGCTCGGTTATTTGTATAAAATAGCGAGGAACTAGCAATGAGTATATATATATATATATATATATATATTTGATCATTGCCAAATGGAAAAATTTCAAAAATAAAAAAGATGATAACCTTTACTTTATTAAGTTAAGGTTATCTAAATAGCTTATATCACAAAATACCACAAAGCTAATTGGCTTCTGGTTACTCCTACATTCCATATAATACATACAATTATAACTTAAAAAACTTAATCATTGTGTAATTAATAGAAAATGTTTTATATTACTGGTGGTAGGTCGCTGTTACCGGAGACTGTCTAGGTAGGTACCACCGCAGCTCCTATTTCTGGCGCCAAACAGTAGTGTGCAGACATTACTGTGTTCCGGTTTGAAAGTGGTTGTATTTAGTTAAATTACTGGGGTAACGAGGCTTAACATCTCGTCTCAAGGCGATGAGCGCAATGTTGTTATGGGCGGGCGTATCACTTACCATCAGGTGAACGTCCTGCTTGTCTCTTCGCTTCATTGAATGAATATATATTAACTTGCATGTCTCTTACCGGAAACCGTCTAGATAGGTACTGCAGCACCTATTGGAGTTGGCAGACAGTAGTGTACAAACTTTACCGTGTTCCAGTTCCAAGGGCGTTGTGTCTAGTGAAATTACTAGGGTAATCGACCGACCGAAAGCGACGAGCACAATACGTAGGGTTCATCATCTCAACCGTAAGATGAAGGTCTCATTCATTTCGTCGCTATATCGAATGAAAAAGATTTTTTTTTGACAGACACTTTTGGCGGGATTTTTATTCATAGATTTTCATAGAGAATAGAAAAAATAGATAACAAATTTCAAATATATTTTACTGTAATGAACAATTTTTTTTAAACTTTCGCGGAGTCGCGTTGTATCTCCGTTAATGCGTTTCGTCTCGGCAATGTAAAGATATATGTCAATTAAAATAGCCTCATCATCCTCCTGCTATGTTCTTAGCTCTGAAGGTGACGGGCACAATGCGATGCTGTGTGATATTATCATAACTGGCACCACGATGTTACGGCGGGTGTAGGACTTACCATCAGGTGAACGTCCCACTCGTTCCGTCGTTTCGTATAATAAAAAAAATTCTAATTTGATATTAGGTCGACTCATGTCTTCTTCAATTCAATTCAGGTTTCATTCAACTCACCTTGACAGGCATATCTTTTTCCACTAAATCAACTCTTTCTTTGCTCTTCCTCAACTCTTTCGCCCATTTAATAACATGGTTACCTTTCCTCAGAATGAAGCGCTCATTACATACACTATTCACCATATTTTCTATAACGGTGTTCTTTTTTTATGATGAAGTTTTCACCGCTAGTTATATTGGCAACTATTGCAGCTTCATCGGACTCAGAGGTCATCAAAAAAAATTTTTTTTTTTTTCAGATCACGAACTGTTAGTTTATCCTCCAGATTGACAAATAATAAGTTGTTAAGAGTTTACTCACAACTTTTAATCAACACACTTTGAAATATATATATATATAAAACTATTGAAACCACTTAATACAAACTACCCTCGCTTTTATCGACCTAGCGCATCGATGGCTTACGACAGACTGACGCTATTTTTTACCCGTCCGTCCTTTTAGTGTTGTCATATTTTAAATGTCGCCAACAAATATAATGAGACCGACATAAAATGCGATATTTTATTATTTATTTGGTAACGGTAACAGAACAGTGGTACATTCATTCATTCATCAGGTGCTCTCTTCAAACTGAACTTTGGCGATCAGATTGAGGAATCCAAATGGTGTTTCAATTGGCATATATTATCCACTATGTAGGAATTAATTACGATGCAGGTAATTCTGATGACGGGTAGTCTACGAATATGAACGAGCTCCCTCTCTTGGAGGTCTCTCGATGAGTCGGGAAGAAGCAGCGCGTGCACTCATTGGTAACCTAATAACGGCGTTACAATTAAAAAAAAAAAAAACTAATTTTATCGATATAAACAAATGTATTTACACATTTCTGCCATATATAACATTTCGCCTGCGGTATATACGTAAATAAATGTAGTTAAAATAATATTAGTGTGGTGTTAGTTTAGTGCCGCAGTACGCGTTAGTGGTTGTTGATGATTGTGATAGTCTAGTGTTAAAAAGAAAAATAATTAATAGACGTCTAAACCATATTTATTCTACAAAAAAAAATCTTTTTTTTTTTTACAAAAATTTACCACAGCAACAAATGTATACTCTCAATAAAAAATTAAACGCCTTAACTACGAGTTCTTATATTATAGCTACATGAGCAGTTTATATGAAATGGCTGTACGATACGTAAGTCTTTGCCTTTTATTTATTTTAAAACATAAATGGTTATTATATACGTTTATTAATCTGTGGTATTACATATAAAATCAATATATATTTATAATGAAAATTGGTTTCCTTTGTTCGCTAATCACGTGAAAATGTATAAAACATAAAACAAACTAGTTGTTTTTTTTTTCATAATATCGATGGCTATGAGTGGGAATGGTGTAGAGATCTATGGGGAGGTCTATGAAGTACTGCCATAAATCTTTTTTTGTAGTGGAAAAAATCTTCGAAAGACACCCTGTGAAGATAAACGTGGGATTCTTACCCACTGAAACCACCTCGGTGATCTGCATCCAGTGCATTCGGAGGGGCCCTTCCCGGGTTCCCCTTTTACAGAACGTACCGGTGCATGCACACTGCGTTAGCACGTGTCTAGGGAAGGGCAAAAACCCTCCTAGGCACCATCGCTGAGCCATACGCTGTCCCACGTAGGTTCGCTTGTTGGGCGATAAGGGCCCCCACCGTCAAGGCCCGCGAAACTTCTAGACCCTTTTAGTCGCCTTCCACGACAGGCAGAGCTTATTTCAATCCTAGTTTTACTAGCCCGAGACTACAGGGCTGATATGTAACTAGGCCTAGTAAGCCCCACACCAATAATACTGTGGGAATGCGATAAAAAAAAACTAGGCCTAGTGTAGTGTTTTGTGTGTTTGTTTGTCGATGTATTTTATTTATTGTCTCACTCGTCTGTACTATACACTGGTTACGGAGTATACATTTCAAACCTTTTATTCAACAGCCAATTTACGTCCCCACTGTTAGGGCACAGACCTACCCTCAACATGAGGGCGATGGGGCCAGTCACCACGCGGGCTCAATGCGGATTGGTGACTTCACACGAAAGTACACAAATGTACGTAACTTAAATAATTAAAGTCATCAGTACATGTCGAGATTCGAACCCGCGACCTTCGGAATGAAGGCCGCACACTCTAACCATTAGGAATTTAATATTTAAGTTATGTACATTTGTGAACTTAAGTAACAACAGCGAAATACAAACGGTGAAGGAAAACATCGCGAGGAAACCTGCAACTTGAATTGGAATTTATTCCAAGCTGTGTGTATTGAGGGTAGGTCTGTGCCCCAACAGTGGGGACGTAAATTGGCTGTTGAAAAAAATATATAAAAAAAGATACTTAGTTTTTTTTTCGTTTAAACTAATTTATCTTATTGTTCACGGACAATATACAAAATGCATGAATAAAATACAGATTATAAATGTGATATAGCAAAATTTTACTGGTGGTAAGTAGGCCTTTGTTGCTGAAGGCCGTCTAGGTAGTTCACTGTAGGGCCTATTCGTACCGCCAAACGATATGGAAACTTTAGTGTTCCGGTTTTAAGGGCGCTGTAGCTGGTGGAAATTACTGCGGTCACGAGACGACCTGTGAACGTTCTACTCGTCTCGTGACTTAGTCGAATAAATGACTTGTTGAATTAAAAAAAGTTTTTGAAAATTTATTTTGTCGGTAACATTTAGCTGGAGCCAGGGTTTAATTTGGTGACGTCGCCATAATCTGACGAATACTTGTGTCGATGGCAATATATTTTTTGTACTGTATAAGCTTTGTTTTGATACTCCTAAATAAAATTGTCCTGCACCGTCGGCGATCTCATTGTCCTTTCTATTCCTGGAGGATGTTCGCAAATATATGAAAGAATAAATACTTTTTACTACGCATTTGTTTTATTTCTACCAATATTTTTTTATATGCAAACGACAGTTGGTCTTTTCATTCTATTTTTAAAGTCTCCAAAAAGACGGAGATAGAGTTAACACTGGTTCATCATCATCAGCCCATAGACGTCCACTGCTGGACATAGGCCTCCCCCAAATATCTTAATTAATTTGACAATGCTTGATTCTAAATGGCCTATTTAATGACTCCACTGCTGGGTCTCAGTTTTTCTCGGAAGTGGAGAAAGTAGTCTGGTTAAGCGTGGGTGTAATGGCGTCACAGAGAACAACGAAATGCTCCTATTTCATTACTGGTCTCCACCAGCACCGACAGCGTGACCCAAAGTGAGTCATGGTCTCCAACACAAGAGAGCGCCAGAGTTGTCCGTCTCTAGACTGAGATCCAGCAGTAGTAACTTGCTATCAAAAAATTGACTGTCTGCTAATCACCCGATTTTATTTTAATAGAGGGTAGTTTCGTTTTTAATGTATAAACAGCTGAAAAGTAGAAAGAAGTCTATTTCTTAGTATAAATTTTTTTTTAATTAATGAATGTTAATTCTGATGTGGTGTTTTTTTCCTTCAACAGAAACTCGAGATCAATTAACGCCATTTTATTTATAATCATCAGCCGATGGACGTTCACTGTTGGACATAGGCCTCGCCCAAATATCCCCCACGATCGGGTAGCGATTCATATGGCAGGATTCGGGCCATTTCCCACCACTCTAGCCACGGCGGGTTGACGAGAGTCAGAGCCTCGTTTGTTGATTAGCAGGGTACACCACGAGCAGGTGATGTTGACTTGGATCCCGTGAACCCTAAGTCTTTATTTATAAGAAGGAACAGATTCAGGGTTGCACAAATTTAAAATAAAAAAAAACATTACATTAATGAACTGCTCTATTGTATATGTAAATAATATTGTGTAGGAAGGGTGTGACTTAAAAGTAAAATAATATCATTCCGGCTCCTCCATGTTCGCAACCGACAACGTCCCCAGACGTTTCAACTTGGATTTCAGGTGCGTTTTCTTCAGGCTCCTCTCCGGCACTCTGTCTGATGCCTGTTGAAACTTTCTGTAGTCATCCTTAATCTGCTTCGAACTGGTTTCAGCGAGCACTTCCGGTTGTTCTCTCGGTTTATCGATGAAAAATCCCGACAGGTCCGGCAAGCTTAATTCTTTAGCGCCGACGTTTGGGTGTTCATCCTTCGTCACTTCACGCTTGGCTTCATTTTCCCCGAGTTGCTCCATAATTTCCACTTCGTAAACCTCTCCGTTATCTTCAGCTCTTATTAAAGCCGGGATTGACTCTATTTCGAAGTCGGCCTGGTTGTCTGTGATGGAGCTATGGTCGTCGCTGTCGTACTCGCCATAGTCACCACGAGCACAATCTGGGAAAAAGTCCGCTTGCTGCAATTCCGTATCCGAGTTGTCTTCAACTTTTATCTTCTCGACTTGTATCAGTTCCGTTTTTGGTTTCTTGTTGGTGTTGCCTTTGGGCGAGGGTCTCCGTTTGGACGGCGAGTTTGTGTTCGCTTTGGTGGGGCTGCTCTTTTTAATTCTGCCCGAATGTGTTTTAATTTCACTGCTCGATCTCCATTGTTGGAAATGTGCAGAGTTGTTTTTTCTAAAAAAAAAAACACGTACTATATGGTGGAACAGGAAATCGCGTAAATTTATCAAATCATACGTCATTGGTGATAGGTCTCTGTGGCGAGATGGTGACTGACGTGTCCATATCTATCATCAAAGAATAATGTGCAAACATTACCTTTGTTCCGGTTTAGAGGGCGCTGTAGCACGCCAAATTACTGGAGTGGTGCAGTGTATATCATTCTAATTAGAGCCACGTTGTTATGGACAAGAGTACACTTACCATCAGATAAACGTCCAGCTCGTCCCGTAGGGTATTTTTTTATATTTTGAAAATAGATCATCAGCAATTCCGATTATATATTGGAGCAGACATATTACCTGTCCTGGATGCCGGTGAGGTGCCTCATGGGGTTGACGGTATTCTTCATGGCTTTCGCTTTAATCGCCTCAACGGCATTGTGGTGGTCCGACGTGGATATCACATTATCCTGAACTGAAACGAAATAGTGACCTTACAAATATAAAAGCATTTGAACACTTAATTTTTAAAGCATGGGTATCCGTCGTCTTCCGGTCGCCATACGGAAGTCTCAAGTTCGATTCGCCGGCGCCACTTATTTTAATAATGAAGCGACAATCTCAATGCCGCTTCCAGATGCGTGAGGCTGCTGGCGATTTGGACAAGACTCAAGTTACGTCTAGTCCAGTAACCGTTGGGAATGCGGCAGCTCGCGGATACCAGATCCGCGAGCCCCGAGTCTCGATGAAGCCGCAATGGTTGTGAATAAAACTGCGGCGCAAACATCACCATTAAAAAAAACGAATGTGGTGATTGAAGAAGTAAAAAAAAAAACTACCTCATTTCTCACCGCGCTGGCCCAAAGCGGTACAGTGGGAGCCAGAGCCTCGTTTTTTGATTAGCAAGGTGCACCACGAGCAGGTGAGTTTGACTTGGATATATATATATATATATATATATATATATATATATATATATGTATACATACACAATGCCTTCTGTGATTTCCCAGGTGCTATTGTTTTTTTTTTAATTTAAACCAATGTATCTACTATAAGCTTAATTAGCTTAGTCAACCTATACATAACCTCCATATTATCTAGCGTAAGAAGATAATGAGGCTGTGGATGGTGAAACTCATCCAGCTCATCATACTCCGGCAGAATTGCAATATAAGGTTGGGTTCGATGGAAACTTACTTCTAACTTAAGGACAGGTACCGGAATCGAACATGGAACCCCGCGTGTTAATAGCGGTACCACGTTTAACGTTTTACTGGTGGTAGCTCTTTGTAGCTGGTGACTGCAGCGGCTATGTCTCCGTCATCATGGAGTAGCGTCTGAAGGGTTCCGTAGCAAATGCATTTACTGCAGTAATGAGACTTAACATGAATACATACCTTCTTCCTCGTTATCGTCGTCATCCTCGTCGATAAAGCCGCTGATGATTTTCTTCAGCGACGAGCTCAAATCGATTGGTAGTTCCTTATCGATGTAGTGCAAACTCCTGTCCGAAGGACCACCTTTATATCAAAAGTGTACTTGTTTATAAATGTTAACGTTTACTGCTATGGGCACTGCTAGACCAGGTTCCTAATTGAGGCGGTACCTATCCTTAAAGAGTGTTGGAGCTGGATTATAGTACGATTAAAGATTAAGAGGTGGTCGGTGTCTGTTGCCGGAGACCATGTAGGTAAGCACTACCGCTACTCCTATTTTTACCACCAAACATTACTGTGTTCCGGTTTGAAAGACGCTGCAATACTTACTGAGGTAACGAGACTCAACATATCTCTAGGCGATGAGCGCAATGTGATGCTGTGTATATCACCCTAACTAGCGCCACGAGTTTATGAGCAGACGTATCACTTACCATCAGGTGAACGTCCTCGTCTCGTCACTACGTAGTATGAAACAAACTTACCGACAACAGCCGCCTTTGCGTTCGAGTAATTCTTAGTTGCTGAATCAATCTCCCTGATCACGTCCAGCTCGCCATTCTGACGAAAGAAGACGCCCTTTGGCCGCACGCCTCGTACACTGTCTATACTTCTAAATCCTTGAAAAAACAGAAAATAGTTATATGGTGGACCCTGCTAATCAACAAACGTGGCTCTGGCTCCCACCGACCCGCATCGAACCCCTACAAACGACGGCTCCTAGTGCCCGGCAGTACTGGAGGCAATGCTGTAGACTGATCGATGTGGAGATCGTTGAGAGTGGCCTATGTCCAGCAGTGGCCGTCTAACAGTTGATGATGATGATGAATACATAATATAATTACAGCGTGTTTCAACACTTGTAAATTTGGTTATCATCTTCAGCAGCCGATAGGTAACTGAAGATGGTCATAGGCCTCCAAAAGACCATATTGTAAACCATTTATAAAATGAGACTTACTATATCATACGAAGCCATCAACTTGTAGGTCCAATTGTTTTATTACTACTGCAAGATTTAGTTCAGGAAGAGAAGGAGGTTCAGGAAGTGGTCATGACACTCAGATAAGCGGAATGCAATTTGGCAAGGCCGAGAAGCTGTAGTTTATTCTAGGTTAAAGTAAATACAAAAAATGGTCGATAAGAATGTAATCTGTTAATATATACCGCCGTATGCAAGGCCGAGTACACGGCGCCGTGTAGTGACTCTGAAGGCTTTGAATCTCTTTGTCATATATAGAATAGCGTTAACGCCAGCTTTAGAAAATTGCCTTAGAGTTGAGGTAGACAAGCGATATAAAACTGATGTGATCACGATCAGTGACCCAGTTCTTTGATATCTGAATTATCTGAAAAATCTAAATAGAAAATAGGAGATCCGCAGAGGAAACATTTACAGATAAAGCAATGAGCTGAGAGGCTGGTGGTAGTGGACACACTACGTAAGTTCTTTTAACTGGTAGCCGGAGGTACCTTAATCTGCTAGAATATCCACTTCTTCACAGGCGATTTTGGGTGGTTATAGACCTTTCATTAGATGGACGATATTAAAAGAATCTCTGGTAGTCAGCGGCTATACGCAAACACTACTACTACGTTACACTGGTGGTAGGTTTCCATTACCGGAGACCAACAAGGTAGGTCATCTTTCATGGAATATATGAGACGTGCCCATCATTGGGCGTTGATGACTAAATAAAGAAGAAAACTGTGATCGTTAACTGTTCCTTACCATCTAGATACTTCTTGAGGGGTGCTTCCATGCCTCTCTCCCTATCCGCAGCATGATACTGACACGGTCCCTTGATAAGCACCGCTGCCAGGATGTACAAGACGTCGTATCGGCGCTCCCGTCGCGCCACAGCTTCGAGACGACTCACGGCGGGAACATCTTCCGGCACCAGCCGTAATGCAGCAAAGCCATGATACGGTTGCAGGTTGAGAAGACTGTACACCAGAAATAGACCGGCTACTGACTCCTGTGCAGTCACCGGTGATGTTTTAATATTATTATATATTTAGCGATTAGTTATATCTTACAAAATATTATCACGATTGAATGTAGTAGCATTGGAACATACGGGAAAATTGAGTCAAGTATCCGGGCTAGAGTTTACAACAAACAATTAGTCATCGGTAATAATTAATGCATGTCGCTGCAGGATATGGAAAGTTCTGTTCAAATTTCTAGAGTGGTGCTCTCTGGAAATTTGTAGAGTGGTACTCTATGTAAATTTCTAGAGTGGTACTCTCTGTAAATTTCTAGTGGTAGAGTGGTACTCTCTGTAAATTTCTAGTGTGGTACTCTCTGTAAATTTCTAGAGTGGTGGGGTGGTACTCTCTGTAAATTTCTAGAGTGGTAGAGTGGTGCTCTCTGTAAATTTCTACAGTGGTACTCTCTGTAAATTTCTAGTGGTGGAGTGTTACACTCAGTGAATTTCTAGTGTGGTGCTCTCTGGAAATTTCTCATAATTATACTAAATGTTATCTACAAGTAGAATATGTATAGATCTAACATAAAACAAAATTAAATAGAAAAAATGAAAATAAGCTAAATTAGTAGCGAAAATGTTGTAAACAATCTAATAAGGTGAAGCCATCAATAATATCAGGGAAAATTGGAAATAAATAAAAATAACCATTTACAGATTACTCTTACACTTATAAGCCGACAGTTTGAATACACAGCAATACTGTTGTCCAAGCGGAATTACAATATGATTGATAATCAGTTTCTTTAAGTGTATGAAGGTGCTAGTTACATTAGAATGGCTAATTTACATACTTCATAGTTACTGGTATTGGCTACCATGTAATGTTTAGCTATTTGTAAAACTTCTTCAGATAGCTCTGCAATTTCCGGACCCGAGTTTCTTCCTCTAAAATCCAAATAAATAAATAGTTTAAAACAGTGACAACATCTTATCAAAGTCGATTATGTTGCAAAATGAACTTTATAATCACAGAAAGCAATAACTCTTTCTGTTCGGGAATAAGAAATCATTCATTTTAAATAAGATTATTTTACGACTACATTCAGTAGTGGATGTCTATTGGCTGATGATTATTTTTCGATTACTAATAGTTTAAAGTAATCCACCGTTTACATAGATACCTTTCAACAAACATCACATCTATTTATCTTTATGGCATACAACCTGTTTTACATATCTTGTATGTTGTTTTTAAAGTAGTTAAAGTAAATTGAAATCAATCATCAGCTGATAGACGTTCACAGCTAGACATCCACCAAAGATTCACACAATGATCAATAAGGGATACATATGGGGTATTTGGGCTATTTCTCACCATGCTGGCCCAATGTAGTTTGGTTGGAGCCAGAGCGATGTTTGTTGATTAGCAGGGTGTACCACAAATAGGGAAGGCTCTCTTTGATCCCATATGTTGTGGTGCCGGAACCCATACATCCCTTAAATTGCAATCTCTCTCTCTAAGGTTATTCCCTCACGTCTGAGTATTGTGGTCAATGCTAGTGTTGCTGCCTGGAGATGATGTGTTTCTATCCATCGGATCTCTTATGACTGTGTAAAATTTAGGGGACAACAAGTCTTTAACCTAATAGGGCTATCTGGTAAATAACAATAAACTAACTTAATTTTAACTTACTGATAAAGAGACCCTAGTTTCAACTCCTTCCATGTTAAGCAGAATGATTGAAAGTCAATTATGTCCTGCTTTTGTAAACATTTTTGAATCAACTCCTCACAGTCATCTAAGAACCCTTCAGCAACATACACTTGATGTATTGGGTTACCATCTGTAATAATGATTTATTTTAAACTATCACTTATTATAACAAATATCATATTATTACTTATCTGCTGTTATTAAAGGTTTAATTAAAATTTGTAATTGCTTATTTATTTATTATTATTTATTCCTCTGCCTATCCGAGAAGTAAGCTTAATAAGATAAATATTGTTGTCTCAATTATAAAGTCCTGTGTTAACAGTAAATGTTAATAATTAAAAATGATTAGGTAATGATTGTTCCAGAAATTTTATATTTTGGTTTATATAATAATCAGATTTAGCAATTTTTAAATTGATAAAATTTAACCGCCCTGTATGACCTTCATACAGGACGCGGGACCGATCGATGCGGATATCTTTCTGAGAGAGAGTCCTATGTGCAGTAGTGGATGTCTATTGGCTGATGATGCTGATGATGATAATGACAAACTTCATAAGTTTTACATTTCTTCTTTATTCATATACATATCCTAAAAATGTATCATTATTATAGAAAAAAACAACTCGCGTTGTAGTGTAAAAATGAATTAATACGAAATTTTCAAATAGTTTTCATTAATATAGACAACAGTGACACATCAGCTGGGTTTAACTTGAAATAACAATTATCCGATGTAACAATTATTTTTATTGTAAAAGGAGTTTCAAAACTTATTAACTACAGAAATGTCTAAGTACAAATGGGGTTTAAGAATAATTAAATAATTTAGTACTTAAAATTGTACTTACACATTTTACTAGTACCTATTTACTGAGGAAATCAACTACTTCATTAACTAATTATGAATGCAGTGTTCAAACAGCGATGTATTTAATACTAACGTGAATTTTTAGTACGTGCATTGCCATACACATTTGTTGTCCTTTTTCTTTGCCTTTAACAATGTTGACTTTCTTGAAATTGTCAAATGTCAGCTTTTTAAAAAGGAAAAAGCAAAGAACTAAAATACTGTACATTCTATTTAATTGTGTAATCGTACCGAATGTTACACTATTATTTGCATTGAATTTTTTGTTAAAGATCGTTTGTTACTTTGTTTTATTTTTAATTTAATAAATTAAAATAATTCTTGATTGCAGAATTTATCCAATTGTGTGTATTAAAATGCTCAAACTTTTCAACAATCCCTACGACAGGACACTGCAAAAATAAAATTGTCTAACTTTAGATCTTGGTGTTTCTATTTGAATAAACTATACAATCCTTATTTAAATTAAATGTTAGTACCTACTAATATTTAATGTATAAATTAATGATACTTATTCCTTTAACATAATTCCTTGCAACATCGTATATCAAATAGTTATTTTAACTAAATTACTTGGTAATTTTTCATTTCTACTATTTTATTAAGTGATATTCAATTTATGTCTCATTGCGTTATTTAGTATAATTGCTCATATGTAAGTTCGAAAAAAATTTTGAGAAAAATTACAAGTTATATAATTATAAATATACTACTGAACACAGGCCGTCCTCAGTATGTGTAACAAAGAAAACGTATATATATATATAAAGCTTATTAAAGTATAAGAAACAGAAAACAAAACCAAAAATAAAATTGCGGGTATTATTTTAACGTTTATTTGACTACAAAACACTAACCTCATATAAATACATACAATGCTTTAGTGCGAAGGTAACATATTAAGAATGAAACACTGATATGCTTACGATTATTTAATATTGATCAAATTTGCTAGCGGATCTTTGAACTTATTTAATCTTTGTACAAGTAGTACGCCAAGGAACAATGTGACAACAAAACGCTGTGATCCGGATGCTTTTTATTGCAGTTATCATAATCACTACTATAACGATAAACTAAAATAAATCGATATTTAGACAGGTGATTTTTCGATCAGCTTATACCAGTGTCCGCACTCGCAGCGGCGGGGATGGTCCTAAAAAAGTACGAAGTATTATATATCAAATGAAATCGATTTTAACATATTTTTTTAATGAGTCGTTTTTATTCGATATAGATCACATTTTTTATCTAAACAATGAGTAATTACTAATCATATCTCATGCTTATTTAAATACAACCAAGTGCAAAAACAAGTGCCCTTGTACTCTGTATCCTTATTGTCTAGTCTTTTCTAATAGCTGCGTGTATTAAATATTAAATAAATATATAAAAAATAAATATAAGTTATAAAAAATTATCTCTTCAAATATGGCTTTATGAAGTAATTGTCACATATAAATATCATAGTTAAAGATGAACACAATGCAAAATTACATAATGACATACATAGCATACCTAAAAAATATGTCATTATATAATTGGATGTCGCTGATCATAAATTACAATGTCCTAGAATATTTTTTTAATAATACTTAAATTATGACATTTAAAGATATTTTGTATTTAAATGAATTCTAAATTTCACTAATTTTCCAAGCTAAACCAAAATATCATTTTCCTTAATTCTGTATTCAAGAATAATTTCCACAATTAATTATTACACTTTAGCATTACATTTGTAAATGCACTTTATATACTTTTTCTAATTATATTATAAATTATAATATTGGTGTAGGGTCAGTGATACACCTTATTAGACAAACAGAAATAATTATATCAGAGCTTATAAGTCATACTATAGAAAAACCCCTAAGATGATATCACATTTTAAAAACGATGAACAAGGAAAGTCCTCTTTTTTTAGTTCATTAAAGATATGAATGTCAATGAAATTGTGTGTCTTATATTAAAAACAATGTGTGATAAAATTTCTGAAGCCAATAAACTAAATAAATGTTAGAGTTTTTGCAATACTTGCCTTATGTACCCAGAGCCAGTTAATGGCCGTAGAGTGTTCTTCACCTGTAATGATATTATTTCACATAATTATATTTTTTATTATATAATTTAGAATAACTATATTTTTCAATACATGTACTGTTTAGAATACATCACTATTACTTTAAAGTATTCTTAATATATTCATATTCATATAGAAAATTACAATTATATCCCAAAATTAACATTGATACAGCTTTGTACTAGCAGCAAAAAAACCATTTCGAACAAATATCTTTTTAATAATTATGACAAAATAAAAAGATTCTCCTTCCCTCTGTAGTGTTAAATAATGATTTATTATATTAAAACAATGTTTCAACACATATTAAAATATATCTGGTGCAATGCTAATCCTTTATTAAATAAGGATTACACTCAAGTAGTTATATGTCCAGCAGTGTACAGATTTGGCAAAAAATTCATTTAGTATTAGTAAGAAAATAAATTGTATGCCATTTATTGCCATATATTTTTATAAAATGGATAAAACCAGATAAGTATATTATAATTCAATAATTATTGGGTATTAATATATATCAACAACATACATATGCACCCAACTATGCGTGCATCAAAGCAAGATGGTACAAGCGTGGGGTTGTCACGAGTGCCTGCAGCTTTCTTCAGCACCTTCATATTGAAGGGATCATCATTTCCAGAATGTAACGCCAACAATTCTTTTTTCTCAAGACCAGTGGCATGCTCCAAAGGATCAGACATCACTATTTAAAATAAAATTAAGCATATTAATTTAAAGTTCATTTTATTTAACCACAGCGATGAAAAATATTTAAATATTTGTTATCTCCCTAAGTGCAAAATGTATAACAGACATAAGTATAATAGCAAACATATTTTTAATTATATTCCATTTATATATTGCTTTATTTAAACGTGAGATGCATATGCACCTACTAATAATAATTACAATGTAATTACCAAATTGATATTCATAACTAAAAATCTGCCTTATTGAACGTAAAATAGATTTTTTTAAAGAAAATTATTCTTTTAGGGAAATACATATATTCTTAGAGATAATGACGTAACAAAAGAAATGCTCTTAACAGCTTTATTAAAATCTAGGATGCATTAATGATTAGTTATCATTAAATATTTATGTGGATGTAAAAGATAACATACATAACCTATATTGTAAATTTAAAATTTACAAAATTTTCTTGTATTGGATTAATATATATGTCTGTCTTTAATCAAGTAAATACAAGTAATAATATGTTTTAAACGATATAGCATACTTTAAAAAATCAATAAAATGTGGTTCGCATGACGTTTTAAGGACAAAATATGTACTATGATAAAGTAAATGGCAACACGTAAATATTGCAAATTTCGGAATACTCTATTAAACCACGTAAATTTTATGTAATTTTAACACAAATATAATCTTATTTGATAAATATAACATGATTTTGACATTACGTAACGAAAATTTGACAAGTAAAGGGTAAATAAAATAATAAATTCTTACTTTTGTCAGCATATCCCCTTCGGACAGTGGATAAAATAAGATTTCTGCAGGCATTTGCGCGAACAATTTGTCTGCACAAGGAAGCCATTGCGCCTAGTTGTTTTACAATTTTATCACTAGACCGCTTCTTACGGTAGCAAGTGGAAGTTTAGATTTTTTTCAATGTGGCCACAAGTAAAAATCTCGGTGAATTCGGTAATATTAAATTAAACTTGCCATTTTTTTCCTTTTATAAGTTACTAATAACAAATACAATTTTTAAATCGAATTTTAATTCAATAAATAATACTGGTTTTCGTTTTTTGTAAAAAAATAACAAATATAAAATATTCAATGCTGCATGATTCCGTAGTTTCAATTGTAAAATATGTAAACAACAACTTCGTATTAAGGATTATAGATATCCTTATATTTGTTCATGTTCATAGCTAAACATACAACATACGTTATACGAATGCAAATGCATATGCATGAAAACATACATAAAAAGCTATGAAGTAGTAAGGTTAGCAAATTTAAATTATATGGTACTTGGTTCTGAGGCTTTTCTTTTATTTTTAATTGATCATGACTAGCTAAATTTTAATAGTTAAGTTGTATTATAAATTATGTGAGTATTAAGCGGAAAGTATTGACCAACATCGCAATGATGAAGATAAAATCCGTATCGTTTGATGATCAACAGCACACATCAATTGTCAAAAATATAATATAAAAATGATTAATAATATGCAACGTCTTGTTTCCTGCACGCAAAAAATTTATTATGATAGATCAAAATATTAATGCAAACCGCCTAAAAGCGTAAAGATTAAATATCTTGGACACGTGTTCCAATATAAGAGCCATCACCTGTTTCCAAGTTAATAATAGCGGAGAAAGTTTAAGGCAAAAGACAACTTAGACGTAGAAAAAATCCTGGCTGTAAAATAGTGGATTGAAATCAGCAGCGCGAGTGATACTCGTCCACACTTATATTTCGCAGCCAGGAGTTTTGCTCCTCGTAACATGGCATAATATTTTAACACGATGCATCGAGTGTAAAGTGGTGGGTAGGATGTTTCAGTACCCAACATGACATAATAACATTTATTTAAATAAAACCACAGATTGATTATATTCATTTATCTTTAAATTTTAAAGGAGATAGGGAAGTCATAAGTAACATCAACAAGTATGCATTATTAAAATATGTCTTATATGTAAGTGAGAATTTAAGTGTATAATTACCAAAGAACCTATTATGCTATTTATGATATATTAATACTGATAGTTAGAGGTAGATATTTAATAAACAACTTGATGTTAAAAAACAAGGATAAGTTAAACAATGAATTTTGGCTCTATGCTCATTTCTTAAAACACTTTTTTATAGATATATCAAGGTTTTTGTGGGTGTAAATGCCTTTAGACACATATTTGGCATTTTAATAGAGTTATTTGCTTTTAGTTATTGCATAGAGAAATATTAATAAATATTTAAGTGCCGAAGATAATTTCTTACAACATGAATTATAAATAGGAGAAGATAAAAAAGATTTTTTTATAGACAATCTGTTTCTGCAAGCCGTCTAATTATTCGTACCGTCTTTTTTGTCATACACAGTCTCATTTATTAAAAATTTTCGACGCAAAGTTTGAGAGTGTAAATTTTTTAAAAATCATGTTTATCAGTAGCTGAAATAATATATAAACATTAATAATAATGTAATATACCTTTATATTAATATTATTTTATAGATTAATACTTTACCGTCGATAAAAATTGTACTTTGCGTCGAAGTTTGTGTACTTTATTAATACACAAAATAAAAGAAGATATTATTTTAATACGAAATCAATTTCGCGTACGGCCACTTCTTTGAATAAAGCAACCTTTGAAAGAATTTAAACGTACATCAATCTCTCCTTCTTCCAGCTGTAACAGTTGTAGAAAACAAGAATGATGATAAGTAGACGATGGCATTGTTAACATGTGAGTATTTTTAAAGTATTTTTTATAACATAACTTACAGGATCAATTAAGTACAAATCCCTGTAGCAAGATGGCGAAACGCACTCTCTTATGCAACGAGTTCGCGATAAACCATTCATATGGCTACAAGCACTGCTTTGCTCACAAGCGGTTTCGAACTCTCGGAAAGTCATTTCCTGAAAGTGGAATTAAAATATGCAAAATATTCAAATTACCGTATGAGTAATTTGTGATTCCTTACGTTTTTGGGAGAATCTTTATATTGATACTCTTTGAACGTGAATGGAACAGCAGTAGATTCACATTGACAAATTTTGGGATGTTCAATAATCATGGTATAAGTCAATAATATTAACGATATTCGAGACATTTGTACAGTAAAGTCTAGTAAGCAATGTTGATAAACTGGAGTCTAAAAAATCAATACATCTACTTGTCAGACACTTAAAAAATAAGGTTACACTAACGCACAATATAAAGTAAGAAATAAATTATGTTTTACTTTATATACAATAATTATAGATTATTATATTTAGAAGGTTTTAATATATGAAGTAAATAATATTATTGTAAAAATGTTGTGATAAATTTAAATTCTCAATGTTAGAAAATAATCATCAAGTTTAATTTATATATTGACTTATTGTAGTTAAAAATTTTAAGTTTAATATGAGGTTGAATTAAAAATTTTTTTGAGCTAAATTGAATTTTTACGAAAGGCATGTATGTTAATGTAGCTTGTCACTTGTGTCTTGAGTCAAACTTGTAAAACCGCACCAGGGCGCCTTGGAACAAATTTTGTGGATACTAGGGATTAAAACTAGGTTTTTTGATATTCGCTATTCTTTTTGTTCTTAAACTGATTTTCCATTATTGGGAGTTTGCCGACAGTTAGTTCATTCAATTGTAGTGCAAATTTATTTTATTTTGTGCGGTATATTAACGTTAATTAAAATAGTGTGAAAAAGTGCTAATATTTAATTCTTGTAAGTTTTTCGAATGAGTACCTAGTATGCGTACTCGGAAGTAAATATTGTTCTTTAAAATCTATTCGCGTAAATACGTCTGTCTAATCGTTTGTAGTGTCCATAAAGACGTCATTTGTGAATCGTATCTGTGGTTAGTTGTAATGTAAGTGTTACGTATTTTGCACAGAGTAAAGCTTTTGATTTTGGTTTATTATTGTGTTGTTTGAAATTGTGTAAAGGAAATTTACTGAGTTTCATTTTGAAAAATATATATTTAGAAGTGTTTGTGCATTGTGTATTCCATTCATTTATTCTGAGAAGAGAAAGGAATAGTTTAATTCAGTGGGAGTTGAAATTCTTCACAATTAATCGAATTGGGTAAGTGTTTATTTTTGACAATACCTAGGAATATATTTTTATTCTATTAAAAAGCTTTATTATTTTTTTGTAAAATAGTTTAAATAGTTTTTGAATTATAGTGCACCAATGTTATTAATCTATTTAGGCTTCTTATTAAATGAAACTATTATTTTGTTTATCCCACTTTTAATTATCTTATAAGAACATAAAACAATATTTTTTTAATATACATTTGTAAGTGTTAAATTCTTGGATATTTCTATTTGTACAAATAAAAATACAGTTACAGTGTACTACTTTTTGCAGCATTTTTTTATTATATATATATATATATTTCATTTATGTTTAGGTAATTGCACTTATGACCTGTATGTGTAATAGTAATTACTAGTCTGTAATACTAACAAGAAAAGTTATTTACGACTTTTCTTATTAGTATTCTTTTTTTACTTTATCTCTTTGATTAAATAATCTGCCTTTATTAGAAAATTTTGTTTTTATTATCTTTGTCTGTTCATTGTAATGGTAAATTAAATGCATAATATAATTTTATACTGTGTGTAAGAACCATTAAAACTTTTGGACTGTTTACAAGAAATTTTCTTGAATTTTGGAGGATGCTTTAGTAAATTAAAATTTTAAATAAATCGAGTGGAATAAAAAATTTTCATGAAATTTGAAGGATAATGATTATCTAGTTTATTAGTGTGAGCTGGCTTTTTCTTGTTTGTATTACTGATTGTTATTACTTAGGGGTAATAATATCTCCACAACTTTTTAAATGCAATTCAATAAGGTAGATGCTTACACAATAGCTCGCTGGCCTGATGGTTAGAGAATGAGACTTTTATTCCGAAGGTTGCAGGTTTGAATCTCTGCATGTACCAATAACATTAATATTTAAGTTTTGTACATTTGTGACCTTAAGTTACAACAATGAAATACAAATGATGAAGGAAAACATTGTGAGGAAACCAACACATGACTTAGAACGTATTCTAAGGTGTGTGTAAAGTCACCAATACGCATTGGGTCAGCGTGGTGACTATGGTCCCATCACCCTCATATTGAGGGTAGGCCTGTGCCCCAGCAGTAGGAATGTAAATTGGCTGTTATGGATGCTTACAAGGAATTTATAATAATTTTAAATGATAACATATATTTTTTTAAACATCATAAAAAAGATTGTTAGATAAGAGGGTTATTCAAGTCTTATAAAAATCTGTACATGTATTAAATATCACATAAGGAGCAAATTCAAAATGTCTGCTTTTATGTTTGTCATTCTGTAGAAAGATATTGTCAGAATTCAATCTTATTTTCTCTGCAATGCCTTTAGATGACATTTAAAATATATATAATGAGTGGTGCTTCCTTTAGTATATTAGTCATAACAATTAAAAGTCACAACATTGTCATGTATAGCTTGAGATTTCTCAATATGTCCTTGATGCTGATTTGGAGGTTTTGCTAATGTTCCTAAGATTTTTTGAATACTAAGCTCTATCTGGAATGTAGAATAAATTGCAAGGGAACTATATCTTCACCAATTGACCTCCATCAATCAAGATGTTCATTGAACTCTGCCTAGAGGACCTTCTGAACAGTGAACCTTCTGTACAGTAGTGCCTTTCGTCAACAGGACTTATACATAATGTGAGGATATATAGTGTTGATATATCTTTTTTCTATTCCACTAGACTGACACAGGCAGACTTCACATGTGGTACGTATTTGTTGCTGAGAACATCTAGGTACCACCACAGCACCTATTTCTGCCACAAGTAGTAATTTATTTTGTTTTTAAAAGAGTTGTAACTGGTGAAATAACTGGGGTAACAAGATTTAACATCTTATGTCCCAGGGCTTCAATACAAGGATATGGGTGCCCGTAACAGAGTGGTGTTAAAATAACATAGTCAGCACCACATTCAGATATGACATTGTCACATTGACACATGACACGAGATGTTCAATTTTGTTACTTTAGTAATTTTACTAACTGCAGCGTCTTTTAAATCAAAACCCAGTAATGGTTGTCACTGCAGTGGTATACCAAACATCTCCACCAACTGAGTCATACCAACAATTTACTTATACTAATACTTTATTTTGTTAAAATTCAAATTATTATTAATACAAAACTCTTAAAAAGATTGTACATAGGATAGTGAATTAATAATGCTTAGTAAGTTTTTTACACTGACACACGCTGACCCTGCTCCGGTGCATTCAGTACAAATGTACTGAAGGAGGAGAAATGCTCCATTGTTAATTGAACTCTATATATATGAATGTAGAGTAGATTTTGTATTAGTGTGTTGTTTACATCAGTGGAACCTTACATTAATGTTTTACAACTTAACACTCAAACTATAGGGTTGATATTTGCAGTGTTAATTCTACAATCGTGCTCGTTTTTCTTTTCCTATACCTATTATATTGAAATAACATGTTTTTTTTGTCGCCCCTGCTTAATGGCGGCGTTGGTATCTTATAATATATATTTTTTTCTCTGCTTTTACTAGTGTCATTAAATTTTTTTTATTCAACGAAACGATGAGATGAGCAATATGTTCAACTGATGGTAAATGATACGCCTGCTTATAACAAAGTGATGATAGTTATGTTTGAATATCATTGCACCACATTGGATTGTCTTGTTACTTCAGTAACTTACGTAGCTACAGCGCCTGTCAAACCTTAACACAGTAATATTTGTACAGTAATTTTTGGCAGCAGAAATAGGCGCTGCGGTGGTAACCTACACGGTCTCCGGCATCAGAACCAGTCAGTGAAGTAGCTCCGGTTCAGATCCGTGATCTTATGATTTTAATTCTGTTTTCAATAAAACTATGGTTACCGGTTAGTATTGTTTGCAGACCGTCGCTGGCTCAATTGTGCGGCCACATCTGAAGTTTGATTGGTGATAAGGTTTTTATGAACTCGTATGGTTAGCTACCACTTTCGTATTGTAAATCTGTCATAACATTGCTGTTCCGGCTTCCGTTCTATGAGAGCCGAAATATTTCAGGCGTGCATGCCCTACATTGCCACTTAACACTACGTGAAATTTAGTTCAAGTTAGCCCGTTGTAAGTAATACATAATAGACCGTTACTATAGAAAAATAAATTTGTTGCCACACTAGCTAAGTAAGCTTACTAAGTTCTACTTGACATCTTTTACAAGATTCTTTGTGAATGAAGATTTACTCTTTGTTACTAGCTACATTTATCTTATATTTCTTTAAATTTCAGCCGGCTGATTTACTACTATGTAAATATATATATATATATATATATATATATATATATATATATATATATATATATAAATACATGTATATCGAAAATGGGTTTGGTTTGTTCGCCAATCACCTCAAAACTAGTGACGTATTGACATTCGACGCGGAATGATTTGTAGATGGTTTTATTCTATTTATTTTTTGGAATTTCATAGATCCATACCTTTTATAAACATTTTCGTTTCGTAGTATCTATGCGGTTGCTATAGTAACGGTTATTAAGAAAGTCATTTGCGGCTGCGGTTGCTCAAGGATTATTTCAGATAAATCACAAGTCTAATTTTATATTACAGCCAGCAAAGTGGGTAGGAACCGGCTAGTATTTATATCATAATCGTCATTATCATCAGCCAATAGACGTCCACTGTTGGACATAGGCCTTCCCTAAAGATCTCCACATGGATCGGTCCCTTATTACCCAGGTCCAGTGGCTGCCTGCGACTCTCACCAGATAGTCGGTTTAGTTTGTGAGGAGCCTCTCAACACTGCGTCTACCGGTACCCGGCCGCCGTTCGAGAACCTTACTGCCACATATGCCGTTAATCCTTAGAGCAATGTGCCTTGCCCACTACCACTTAAGTCTAGCAATCTTTTGGACTATGTACGTAAATTGTCTAGATACGTATACATATATGCGTGTGTGTGTGTGTATGTAAAAGAATATTAGAAATGCTCACGACGTACATGACTCAGGCAACAACAATTAAAGTAGTTATTATAACACGGCGAACGTTACTTCCCCTCCATAATACGTACGAGTGCTTTCGGTGCACGCGCACTTAACCCGTCACTAACCGCGTATGCGTATATTTTTGGAACTGTAGAATTTTTTTTTTTCTTTGTGTTATTGTTCGTGACTAATACCCGAACACAGTTTTTGTTACTACCTTGCTAAAGTTTTGTATTTGTAGTGGATATTGTATTTATGATATATTATAATCACCAAAATCTATATAGTGTAGAACAGTTATGCAACTCAAACTACTGTCTCTAACTAATCACCTTTCACTTGATGATTATGATTATAGCATTATTTTAATTATTGTATTGTTAGCGTTACCAAATAAATAATAAATTGTATCGCATTTTATATCGGTATCATTACTTTTGCTATTTATAAGTTGGCAACATTGAATATCTGACAGCAGGGAAGGGACGCGCCGACAAGACGGCGATGGTTAGCGAGAGCAAAGCGATGATAGTTAATATTAAGTGGTTTCAAGATCATTGTATAAATTTCATTGTGTATTGATTAAAAGTTGTAAGTAAAATCTCAACGATGTATTATTTGTCAAACTGGAGGATAAGTTAACAGTGTGGCACGAAATATAGAAATATGATTCTAACGCGTGTAATGCATACGTCCCACGCGTGCGCAGACAGGTCGTCGCCAACGGGCGGAGCCGAGCGCACGACCGCCGCTTGCCTCCTTAGGCAGAGGAAGCTGGCGCCGCGACCGACAAGGGCCGTCGGTCCGGCGCCCCCCTTGGAAAGGGTTCCTGGGGCGTATCTGGCGACGCGTCTCGTATTCCGACGCGTCGCCGCTTAGTGATAGGGATTTTGTCAATTGGGAGGGATGCTTCACATCCCTCCCCGAGGCGGGCCTGTTCGATCCGGGCACCGAACAGGGGTTGCGGAAGAACTGTTTAAAGCGTTATCCCGCGACCCTCGTGCGTTCCTTGCGGATGTGATGGAATACCGTGTGAAGCTTTTTAGTCGGTTGGAGTCCGACACTACCCCACTACCGGCCCAGTATTGGTACGGGGTGTGCGTTCCGTTAGTATTTTGTTACACACGTTAATAAAAAAAATACGTCCCACGCGGCTTAAACTGGAAGTCTACAAAAAACTGTCCGGCATCGAACGTGTTAAGTGCATCGTCGGTACATTAAATGGGTCGGCACCGAACCGGTTCTACCTGGTCCCCAATTACTGTAAAGTCAACTTTTTTACTCCGGTAACAATATGGGCGGCGTTGGAAACAAACCCCTTACTTAATTCCGATTATACACAACCTGCGGCCGGACTTATTGTGCTTGACCCACTTGATGTTATGGACGTTCACCTGATGGTAAGCGCCTGCCAATAACATACGTGGCGCCAGTTAAGATATTAAACATTGCATCACTTTGCGCTGGCCGCCTGAAACATAGATGTTGAGTCTCGTTATGCCAGTAATTACATCAGCTACAGCGCCCTTCAAACCGGAACACAGTAATGTTTGCACAATACTGTTTGGCGGCAGAAGTAGTCACTGCGGTGGTACCTACGTACATGGTCTCCGACAATGGAGATCTACCACTAGCGATATCATTATTATCAATTTTAGTGAAATGTTACTTTATTATAGTTAAAAAAATATAATATTTATTAAGAAATTGACAACCCTAGTCCTTTTTAGGATTGTTAAGAAATGAAATTGGTTATAAATACCATGAAGTTGGTGGTAGGCTCCTATGGTCTCTGGGTGACGAATTCGAGAAAACCGTTGCCTAAGTGACGGTAAGAGGCAGTGAAGGAGAGGACGCGCTGTGTTCCGGCGCGCCTTTACAGAGGCGGTAAGGGAGGCTTCTCTTGCTGAGAGCTGCGTGGTGCAGCCGGCGCTGGCGAGATCGTGGATGTTTGCGAAAGCGTTCCCGCGGTCCCGCCGTAAAAAGATAAAGGTGCTCATCGATCCGACCGGAGACATAGCGTCGGGAATGTTCACACTGCAACGGATGCCCATGTTGCGAACAATTGAAGTTGTGCCATCTTGTATATCATATGATTTTTATATATGTCATATAAATAGAATTAATTTGATATGTTTGTATTGTATTCACTTAGTGTTAGTAAACGCCATCAACGTGGCTTCTGTTCAGGATGTTTGCATACCACAGGTCCTGTGATATACTATCATGTCCTTAGTATGATTGTCATCCAATTCAAAAGTAAGGTATGAAAATATTACGTGTTGACGTCGTCCACTGGTGTTGTTAACAGGCCTGGTCCACGAGCCCAGTATCATCATCATCAGAGAATAGAGCTTGTGATGCCTGTGGTAGTATAGACATCTATTGGCTAATAACTGCTTACCATCAAGCGGACTGTCTGTTTATTTGTCACCTTCATGGTAAAAAAAAAGCATGACTTTTCCATATTGCTCCTATTTCTACCGCTAAACGATAGTGTGCAAAAATTAGTGTTCCGGTTTAAAGGACGTAGCTAGTGTTATTTTTGGGGTAATGAGACTCAACATCTTATGTATCAGACGAGCGCAATGTGGTGCAGTATAAACCATCCTAACCAGTTACGTTGTTATGAGCACGCGTATCACTTAATATCAGGTGAACATCCCGCTAGTCTCGTTGCTTCAAAGAATAATAAAAAAAGGTTTAATCACGTCTGGCTCAGGTGCAAGATGTGCTGTCTTTATTACCTTTTTAAATGTTTTTTGTTGCAGTGCCCCAATAAGGTGAACCGACGATATGGTGAAGGTAGCAGTACCGATCGTTGCGGTGATCTTTAGATGATTATCAAACTCTGTATTGGTGGAGTTTGATTAGTATTGAAGGCTTTTCTAGATAGCTTATATCCTCTTATTGTAAATCTGGCACCATAATGGAGCAGTATGTTGGCTACTTATCAGAGCTGCCGGAGTATTTATGTTGCCAGTACCATCCATTATATATATGCAGATTCATTGACTCATCATGGTCATCAGTCGATAAACGTCCACTGCTAGAGATAGGCCTCCCCTAAAGATTCCCACATTGATCGGGTAAGGATTCATATGGGGTGGGGGTTTGGGTCATTTTCCACCACGCTGGCCGAATGTGGGTTGGTGGGAGACAGAGCCTCGTTTGTTGATTAGCAGGGTGCATCACGAGCAGGTGATGTTGGCTTGGATCCTGTAAGTTGTTGTGCGGGAATCCTTAATCCCATTGACTCATCCCCAGACAGGAACGATTAGACAGAAAATTTGCAAAATTTTGATGGAGATATTACTTCTGCCATTTAAAGGTCAGCTAAGAATGCATTTTACAAAATTCCTTCCCCAAAGGCAGTTGCGGGGGTGTTACGGCTAGAAAAGCGGGCGGGGAACATGTAGTAATCATATGATTCTATGTGAAAGCTGTAAATGCAGCAGTAAACGGTACTTAGTATGTTATCAAGTTAATAACGAGTATTACGAGTATATACCAGTTCCCATCGCACGTGCGGATGTTCCGTTGTAGTAATGTAAATACTCCACGTGATGAGTGCACCTGGCATACAGCTCGAGAAAATGGTTTGATGACTTAAAGTAATGGCCGGGTTTAAATACCATCAGTTAAAAAGAATAGCTGAGGATCGAATTGGTTTTTTCAATCTGATCGCCAGGCTTCAGTTTGAAGAGGGAACCTAATGATGTGTCGATTGCGCGCGTTGGGCATTGTGAATATTGTACGTGTCGGCCACGCTTTCCATCCTCTCCCTTTGTAAAGTAGTACCTTTTCAATCCCCTTAAAGAAGGGTTGATAACGATCAACCCTTCGTTATCCAATATTGTCCCACTTTTCGCCCTTCTCTTTTATACATAAAATTGTTTATATATATATATGTATATATTTAGTATTGAGCAAGGGTAGTGTACGTATGGTTTGTTTTTATTGGTGTTTTTTTTTGTGTTGTAGTTTGTTTTTCTTTAAGTTTCTTCTACCTATATGTTGGCGTTAATCAAGATGATGAACAAGGCACCATATTATGCTTATCGCTTGAGACAAAAGATGTTGTCTCGTTGCTGCAGTAATTACACTGGTTACAGTCCCTTTCAAACCGGAACACAGTAGTGCTTGCACATCACTGCTTGGCGGTAGAAATAGGCCCTGCGGTGCTACCCACGTAGATATTCTCCGGCAACATAGATCTACCTAGATCCTACCATTCACAGGATATTCTGATGGCTTCTTTTAGACGTTCTAGGAATTTATCGATTTCTTTGATTTGCGTGGACGTGGTGTTGTGCGAGTGATAATGGCTAGTACGATTGTTATGGTGGGTAAAAGGGGTCCCGCACTGAACTTCACCAGTTCCTCGTGAACCTCAACTGCTCGTGGTGCACCCTACTAATCAACAAATGACGCTATGGCTCCTACCAAACTGTATTGGGCCGGCGTGGTGGGAAATGGCTCAAGTCTCTCTATATGAAACCCTACAAACGATGACCCCTAGTGCCCGGCGGTACTGGAGGCTATGCTGAGTGGACCGATCGATGTAGAGATCTTTGGGGAAGGCGTATGTCCAGCTGTGGAAGTCTATCGACAGATGATGATGACAATTATTATTATTACGGGCATGTCTCTTGTCGGAGATAGTCTAAGTAGTGGTAGACTATCCTCTAGTTCGACAAATAATAGATGGTTAAGATTTTACTTATAACTTTTAATCAATACACAATGAAAAATATACGATACTCTTGAAACCATTTAATATCAACAATTCTCGTTTTCGTCTGGTTAACCCTCCGATGCCTCCCGATAGACCGACGCCATCACGTCTGCGTGTACCTTCAATGTTGCCAATTCATAATGAAGAAAAGTAATGTTACCAATATAAAATAGAATACATATATTTTAATACTTTTTTGATAACCCTATGAATAGGGGTGTAAGGAGTTCCGCACAACAACTCAAGGGACCCAAGCCAATCTCATCTACTCGTTGTACACCCTGCTAATCAACAAACTAGGCTGTGGCTCCCAAAAACCCGCATTCGACCAGCATGGTGGGAAATGGCCCAAATCCCCCCATATAATCCCTTAAAAACGACGGCCTCTAGTGCCCGGCGATGCGGACAGCGCAGGATGATTGATATGGGAATCTTTTGAGGAGCTCTATATGGAGCAGTAGACGTCTATCGGCTGACGATGTGATGCTACAGCACCGTAGGATGTTCAGCCCTATAGTCTGGGGCTAGTAAGAATAGGACTAAAGTAAGTCCTGCCTGTCGTAGAAGGCGACTAAAAGGGTCTAGAAGTTTTGGCAGATCTTCAGGGTGGGGGCCTTTATCGCTCAACAAGCGAACTTGCGTGAGACAGCATATGGCTCAGCGATGGTGCCTAGGAGGGTTTTTTTATTTAACGTGGAGGAAATGCCTACGAATACCCAGTCCTCACGGGAGCAAGGACTGGTTATGTCGGACTTGCATCGACTAAAACCCTCTGTTCCTCCTCGTCGCTTTAAGGCGGGGTCACGAGAGCGCACTCGCACATATCCGCGACCCCGCCAGCGCTGGCCGCACAAAGCAGCCCCACTTCGGGAAGGAGGGAAAAACCCTCCCTTTCCACCTCTGTAGGGGTAAGCCGGAACACACAGCGCGCCCCGTCGTCGGCCTCTTCCAGGCGCGGGAGCAACAGAGTCTCCCGAACCCGTCACCCATAGGCCATAGGAGCCAAGAAAGAAAACTCTCCCGACTTCCTACAGGCGGATTCGATCTTGGCCCCGCAGCAACCCGTTATACGGTCGCGGATGATAGGGAGAGCGGCGCATCGCAATACCGCCACTTTTCTTCCCTCCGGCCCCACCGCCACCGCATCAGCGGTGCGGCACCGCTTAGTCGCAAAGGGTACTCCCCTTCTGCGCCGCCTCTGCAACCCACTTGGCGCACATTTGCGGTGAGCTCACGGTGGAGCTCCAGAGTCTCTCACCTGGAGCGGCTGCGTCGGGCCGCCCAGATAGGTTCCTCTTCCCTTCACCGTGGGTGACCCAGCCACGGCTACTAAGCCTCTCCGCCGCGGCAAGGTAGGAACCTGTTGGGGGTGCCTGGGAGAGTTAGGTCCCTCTCGGAGTTAGCTCCCTCTTCGGAGGCGTGTTAACACAAAGTGTAGAGGAGCACCGGTGCGTTCTATAAGAGATCCCGCAGCCTCTCCGAATGCACTGATGCAAACCACCGAGAGGTTGTTATTGAGTAAGAATCTCACATAACCCTCACTTCTTCCTAGAACCAGAGTATATTACGAAGATTCCACCAGTGCAATGTTGTGCAGTATGTCATCCATGCGTTACATAGATATCAATAGGTGCGTTCCGTCGGAGACCCCCCGAGAGGGTTTTAGTGGGTAAAAGCCCCACTACACTTTGTTCTCCCCCCAGAAGCAGGGAATCTTTCAAGATTCTCACCGCGCGATCATAAAAAATATACAATGCGTATGTACCGATTGTCATTTTGTGAAATGGAAAAAAAAATTGTAGTAACAGAAAGTGCATTTTACAGTAAGCCATTGCTTCCGAAACTTTTTTATTTTATCTTGGAGCAGTCTTTCATATCCTCGTAAGACCATACTAGTTTTATGGACCTCTGCATCTATTGCCTTGGCATAAGACTATCCGTTAATATGAGCAATAGGCTGTTGATTCAAAACTGTGATGTTCTTTTTAAGTATTCGTGTATGTCACGGTACAGGAAATCATTCCCTCATCATCATCAGTCGATAGACGTCCACTGATGAACAGGCCTCCCCCAAAGATTTCCACATCGATCGGGCCCGCGTTGCTCGCATCCAGTGGGTTCCCGCGATTCTCACCAGATCGTCGGTCCACCTTGTGGCAGGCCCCCGAACAAGATAATCATGCCCTCAACATATGTCATATATTAAAATATATATTTACATGTTTATGGTTATTTTATAATCTGTTATGTAAGATTATATCTATATATGATATGAGAACGTACTTATAATAAATACAGTACGAATTATCTGATAACGTCCATGTTATGATGTGTTAGTGTGATGGCGTGATGTACAGTACTTTCCATAGACGATAGATAAAATAAAAAAAAAATCATAATTAATTATTTATTATTGATTTATAATTAAGTAAATAACTAAAAATAAATAAATAAAAATAAGATCGTTCCAATTGAATTGTTTTTTTTTTATTTATTTATATACTCGATGAGACGAACGGGACGTTCACCTGATAGTAAGTGATACGCCCGTCCATAACATGGCGCTAGTTAGGATTGTATACACTGCACCAAATAGTGCTCTTCGCTTGAAATATAACATGAGTAATGTTACCCAAGTAATTACACTATCAACAACGTCCTTCAAACCGGAACACAGTAATGTTTACATAGTACTGTTTGTCGGCTGCAATAGGCGCTGCGGTGGTATCTAGAGTCTCCGGCAGCAGAGACCTACCACCAGTGTTGTTTTAGTAATTTTCCTCTACATCTTTACAAGTTAATTTAAATTATCGAGGGTCATGGAAGCTGAGTCGGAGACATCTACAATATTTTGCCAAGATGATGGTGGAGAGTTCTTTGAGAAGATTGAATAAAAAAAAGTTATTGAAGTACCTGCCAGCAAATATATTTAGTAGCTCGCTGGTCTAATGGTTAGAGTGTGCGGCCTTCATTCCGAAGGTCGAGGGTTCCAATCTCGGCATGTACCGATGACTTTAATATTTAAGTTATGTACATTTGTGAACTTAAGTAACAACAGCGAAATACAAACGGTGAAGGAGAGCATCGCGAGGAAACCTACACGTGAATTAGAATTTACTCTAAGGTGTTTGTGAAGTCATCAATCCGCATTGGGCCCGTGTGATGACTATGGCCTATCGCCCTTCATGTTGAGGGTAGACCTATGCCCTAACAGTCGGAGACATAAATTGGCTGTTGAAAAAATATTTATATTTAGCATATGATTATTTTGTTGTCTAGTACAGACTAAACGTAGTTAGTTGTTCCCAAATATTGTTGAAAGATCTACTGAGTACCACCGCAGTCCCTGATCCCACCGAAAATCGACCACTTTCCACCATCACCACTACCAAAACAAACCTTAACAGTAAATTCCTTAAAAGCATTTAGCGGTTGGTAGGTCTCTGTAGTGAGAGACCGTCTAGTCACCACTACAGTTCCTATTGCACCCGATAAATAGTGATGTGCAAACATTACTGGGTTCCGGTTTTAAGGTGCTATAGCTAGTGTAATTACTGGGGTAACGAGGCTTAACATCTATGTCCTAAAGCGACGAGTGCAATGTGGTGCTGTGAATATCATTCTAGCTAGCGCCACGTTGTTATGGGCGGGCGTATCACTTACCAAAAGGTGAACGACCCGCTCGTCGAAAAAAAACCGATACCAAGGGTAGGTCTCTGTTGTGAGAGACCACCGCAGTTCCTATTACTCCCGATAAATAGTAGTGTGTAAACATTACTATGTTCCGGTTTGTAGGGTGCTGTAGCTAGTAGAATCACTCAAAGCACAATGTGGTAGTATATCACTTATAACCAGCACCATATTGTTATGGACAAATTATTTACCATCTGGTTAATCTCTGGCTTGTCTCGATGTTCTTCTCCACAGTTCCTTACACGACATACTATGCGGGAATCGAACCCGCGCCTTTCCACGCCTACAGCGCCTACGATCGCTTTACTCACATATCTTAATTATACTATATCGTTAATATGTATTTATGAGATATTATCGTCATGCTCGCTATTAAATCGAATTAATAATTTTATCACAAAAGGGTTCCCGCACAACTCACGGGATCCAATCCGATCTCACTTGCTCGTGGTGCACCCTGCTAATCAACAGACGAGGCTCTGGCTACCACCAACCAATTGGGCCAGTGTGGTGGCAAATAGCCCAAATCCCCTGGTATAAATCCCTACCCGATCGAGGTGGATCTTTGAGGGAAGCCATATCCAGCAGTGGACGTCTCTCGGCTGATGATGATGATGATGACAAAATCTATAATTCATCTCCGCCTGTATCAGTGATTTGTTACTCATTCCTTTTATACAAAAGATTACGTCTCGTTAAGTCTACATGGATGATTTTAATCATTGTTACCGGAAGTAACATTTCATGCTATTGATGTTCGATTCATGATAGGTTCAGCAGTGGAACAACATCAGGAGGAAAGGTCTTCCACATTGAGGATAATCGCCGAACGCTTACTGTTGACATGAGGGTCGGCAAGTGTTAGTACATTGTCAAAGGTTACAGGAAAAGCAGATGTTCTCTTCCTGGAGATATTTCCTCTCAGTACACACAACACTCGCAGGGTTAAGTAATATTTACTTAGTATATATAAGTGGGTATCACTTACTATGGATATATTCTTTGTTAAATTTTCATGATCACCTACTTGCTGAACATAGGCTGGCGAGGGCATATTTCATATTTTTCACAAATATCTTAATTATTTATCAATTAGCTTACCGATGAGAAATTATATCAAGTTATATAAAAGTCTGTAAAATATTACTGTTACTGGTGACTGTGTGGTGATCAGATAAAGTAGGAAAAGAATTTAAAAACGGGTGCAGGTCGACTGTTCCCGATTTATTTCGCAAATACCGGCACAGTATTCGTACGCAATTGTGAGAGTCATACGTTGGCTGAACAGCAACCAGCAACAAGAACAGCTCCGGTTGATTTCCATTTTATATATACTCATCTTATTTGCTTACTAATGAAGCTGGCATTTGATCGAAATCTTACATATCGACAACAAGTCTCAGTATTGTGAAGCTTTCGTTCATAACACTTCAGCTCTCTTACGCGGACAACCTGGACGTCATTGCTGTTACAGCGGCATATTCGAAAAACCCGTCAATTGAACTCCAGATGTGGTTCCGCAATCGAAATTGACTGAGGCTTTAAAGTATGTATATTGAGGTAAAAGAACTATTTCGTTAGAACTGTACGTGTGGTCCGACCGCAGTGCCTATTGCAGCCGATAAACAGTAGTGTGCAAACATTACTGTGTTCCGGTTTGAAGGGCGCTGTAGCGGGGTAACGGACTCGACATCCTATGTCTCAGGGCGACCAGCGCAATGTCGGGCAGTGTATACCATTCTAACTAGCGCCATGTTGTGAGCAGGCGTATCACTTACCATCAGGTGTTCATCGGGCTCGTCTAGTCGCTTAATGAAATAAGAAAAACAGTTGACGCGGTACAGTTGTATGACAGACATTATTTCCAATCGGAACCAGTATCAAAAGTCAACGCTCTACGAATAAAAAGAACAAAGGATCGCCACACGACGTGAATATGTAACTCGGTTGTGATAATGCCGCCCGCGCCACAGAGCAGGCCGCGCGCCCTCAGTCGCTGTCGCTCTGTTCACGCGCTGTCACGTCACATTCTCACAGATAATAAAACTTTTTTTTTTTCGCGCGTTTTTACTAGTGGCTTGGTGTTAATATTGTAGATTTGTTTTTTTTTATTCTTACAAGCCAGTGTCTTATTTGTGAGTTTTCATTGTTTACGTTTTACATAATTTTATAATCTGCGTTATATTTTATTTTTCCACAATTTGTGCGGATTATTAATTCCATTTTTAAATTTCTTGTGTAATTCCGTGTTATTTATTTGTATCTGTTTCACTCGGCGTTTATGGAGTATCACCTTAATCCAAGTAATGCTTTGAAGTGAGTACGAGTTTGTAGATATATTATAATTTTTTTTTATCACTCCTTTGTATGTAGCTACGTGACCGGTTTGTATGTTTTAGCGTTCTTGATACTCATATAAGATGTTTTTATTCATATATTAGTACACGTGGTATATTTAACAGTCGTAGTTGTAAAGCGGAAAGACTGAATATAATTCGCTCATCGTCAAGAACTTGCCTGATCTTTTGTGTTTATTATGTAAATATTTTAGAACGATTATAATATTACTATTGGGGTGTAAGGGGACCTGCACAAAAACCCACGGGACCCAAGCCAACCTTAACTGCTCGTGGTGCATCCTGCTAATCAACAAATGGGACTCCGGCTCCCACCAACGCTCATTGGGTCTGCGTGGTGGGAAATAGCTGAAATCTTCCCTTATGAATCCTTACTCGATCAAGAATCTTTGGAGGAGGCCTATGCCCAGTTGTAGAGGTCTAACATCGGCTGATGATGGTTAGTGAATTTAGTTACCATACCATACCAGAAGTTGGTAGAGTATGGTAACAACTAAAAAGCACAGTAAACCCTATTATCAACGTATCTTTTGTGTCAGTTTCTAGAATGGTTTGTGTTTAGATAGTGATTGAAATTTTTTTTTCTTTCCTTGTGTATGTTTAATAATTGTTTTGTGCAACTGTTTTAATAATAATATGATGATGATGAGTTAGATCGAATAATGTCACTGGACTTATTATCAGTTTGTTTTGTGCTCTTTTATGATTGTAATATAAATAAATAACGTTAACGTTGTTATCGAGGAATGTTGTTGAACTGTGCACCATCATGTTGCTGGTACTCGGTTTACTCGCATCCTTTTGCAGTGTAAATATATGTAAAAGGATTTCATTTCATGAAATATTTCATTCATGAAAACGTTACATCTATCCGTTCGCTATAAAGTACAAATTGGATTACAATGTTTGCGGAATCATTTATTCATCGGATTTTTTTACACTTCCTTACGCTTTTAAAAGAGTAGTCGAGAGTAGGAATGTCTTCATTTATCTATGGTAACCACCATTTGTAGGTGATCACCTGCTCCTACCGTTCAGCAGTACTGTGCAAACATTACTGAGTTGCAATTTGAATTCATATCTTCGTGTACTATCGCTGGATTATTTTTTGGATGATGTTAGCGATGTTAGATTTTTAGCCTTATCAGATTAAGGGTCTACTGATTCGGAATCCACGAAGTTATTATAGAATAAAGTATCTAAATATATAGATATATTTTATGCGCTAAGAGAAAGGTGAAGAACAAAAAGATAGGAGATCCGCGAGCCTGAAGTCTGAAAAAGGTTTTTAACTATCTTTAATATGTAATTAGGTCTTCAGTTTATACTATACTATACATAAATAATCATAATGTAATGAAAATTGTTTATTTTCGTATAATCGTAATATTACGACTAAAAAGACTCTGTGGTAGGTCTTTGTGGCCACGGCCCTGTAGTCTCGGGTTATTAGGAATAGGACTAAGGTATTTACTGCGTGTCGTACAAGGTGACTAAAAGGGTGTTCGGGTTCGTGGGCTTTAAGCGTGGGGGTCTCTCAGAGCTCAATAAGAGAGCCTTAGGAGGACGGCAAGTGCATGGTGGTCTTGCTTTTGCGGTAGCACAGCGTGGGTGCTAAGGAGAGCCTTGCAACTTCCATGGGATGTTTTAGTTAGACTGAATGGGGCCATCGGTGCGTTCTGTAGTAGATCCCGGAGCCTCTCCTAATGCACTGAGGGAGAACATCGAGGGGGTTTTAGTGGGTAAAAGCCTCACATATCCTTGTCTTACCCTCAGAAGCGAGGTACCTTTTATAAAGATTTCCCTCGCGAAAAAAAAGTCACTGTAGTCGAGGAGCAACAGAGTAGTGTGCAAACAATGCTGTATCCCGGTTTTAAGGGCGCTGTAGGTAATGACATTATTGAGGTATCGAGATCTAACACATCATATGTTATGGCGATGTCATTTAACATCTTGTATTTTAAAGCAATGAACAATGTCATCTTAACTAGCGGCAAGCTGTTGCAGCATGTTACTTTACACCAGGTCAATGTTACATATAACACTTTTAACAAAATGATCTTACGATACTATTAACTCACGGTTACCTTTGTAACAAGCGCCTTATTCAAGCGAAAGTTATTTCAGTTCTATTTCCGTATCTGCTTCAATACATCGTGATTAGTTCGTTAGTTCGCTTTTTTTTCTATGAGACAAACAATTTTTTTTCTTATACAATAAGTAATACCTTTATTTGTAGTATCAAATGTGAGTTATGAATCTACGTCTCGCCAGTATGTATTCTCCCACTATGTGTTCGTCATATGTATAAAGAAGATATCCAGAGATTCATTGGCTATTGGACGTAACCATCCGAAATTTGGTTGAGATATTGACTCTGCCATTTAGAGGGGGTTGCGGGGGTGTTAACGAGGAGAGGTCCGAGAGGCGTGGACAGGTCTGATAAATTTACTAATTCTATATTTACGGCCAGCAAAGCGAACGGGGAACAGCTAGTGACTGATACTGTTTTCATTAAAACCTTACATCATCCTACATAGTGTCAGCCATTCCGAATAGCTTAGTAAATAATATATTTGTGTTTGTATATAATTTTTTATTTAAATATAAAATAGTGTAGCTACATGTATAGAACAATATATATATATGTAAGTATGTTTGTATATAAAACAATGACATTTTCTTCTGATGTGATATTACTACCTCAGCTACATTTCCGCACGTCTTATGTTGACTGGTAGATAGATCTGTAGTCTCGGTCTCTCCGGTTCATGGGCTTTGAAGCTGGAGACTCTCATCGTTGACTAAGCAAGCCCGGGATGAACTATTAGTACGAGGTGGTTTAGTGCTTGTACAAAAGGTACCGAGCAGGGCCTCAGCCATCGCTGGCATTAATACGTTTTTTAGGAGTTTCCAGTGCCTCTCGCAACGCACTGACGATGACCACATAGTGGGTTTTAGTGAGTGAAAATCGCACATAACCTTGTCTTTCCCTCAGAAGCACAGCATCTGTAGATGGTTTCTTCTGATAACAAAAAAGTTGGTAGAAAATACCCATAAGCATTAACTCCGCCTGCAGTAACCTAACTTAAGATGTACAATAAAAATTTTAATACAATAATTAATATAAATTAAACGTATCAATGGCATCCCGTGTGTTTCGTCTCTATCACACTTCACCCACACCACGTGCTACATCCGACTGCAGACGAAACTCGTAAACAGTATATTCATTTAACAAAGTATGCAGTAACAATGACGAGATGGACCTTTCTACAGGCAGCAATGACTCTGTAAAATAAAAACATCCATTTTCTGTAACAATGTTACCGAGTTAAATTGCGGGACCTTCACCAGATGGTGATACGCCCGCCCATGACAACGTGGCGCTAGCTAACATTGTATGCACTGTACCACATTGCGTTCGTCTGGAGAGATAATATGTTAAGTCTCGATACACCACTAGTTTACAACTCCCTTCAATCCGGAACACAGTAATATTTGCGCACCACTGTTCGGCGGCAGAAATAGAAGCTGCGGTGGTACCTACCCTAGACAGTTATTCGTGTGTAAATGCTATAGCTTATTTTGTCTGTTTACTCCTTTAAATTAACCTACCATATTAAGTGTATGTAACTCGAGCTATTAAGAATAGGACTGAGGTAAGCTGTGCTGGTAGTCAGTATTTCTACGACAGGGAGATCTGAAAGTTCTATGCCCTATAGTTGTAAAAATCTAACAGCATCATTGTTCTTAAAGCAGCATTTTTATGCAGCTTAAGGACATACTTTTTGTCCTAAATGTAATACAACGTAACATTAGTAATTTCACTAGCTACAGCGCCCTGTTAACCTGGAACATGGTGATCGTTGCTCAATGCTGCTAGACGGCAGAAATAGACTCCTCAGTAGTTACAATACGATTTCCGGGACGTTAGACAAACTAACCAGTTTCCTTTCTTTTATTATTAGAAAGGTTAAAAGTAAACGCGCCGATAGAAGAGTTCATTGACCTCGGTTTTCATAAATAACAGACGTGTTAAACTAAATAAAGCTCAGTTAAAATGATAATAAGAATGCACATGTATTGATAATAATACTAATTTTATTGTTTTGTGACGATCTAGACTTTCAAGTTATGGTAAGTGATCAGCATGCCCATAACGTGACGCTAGTTGGGATGATATACACTGCGCCACATTGTGCTAGCTGTGAGATATAAAATGTTAATTCTGGTTACTCCAGTAACTTCATTAGCAACAGCGCCTTTCAAACCGGTACTGCAGCAAACTGCACACTGCATCATCACATACAATTAAGGGCTTTAACCCGTGGCATCTTATCCTGCGATAAAGAGAGCTTGTGTCCACCACTCCAGACTTGCTGAGCCAATCTTTTCAACGCCCGCGAATCGAAGACACTTTTAGTCGCCTACTACGACACAAGGCTTACCCTTGTCGTTATCTTAAAAACCGAATACTATAAAGCGAGCTGCAGTATTACCCACCGAGACGGTAGCTACAAACAGAGACTAATTAGTACCGCCATAAACTAATGACTATAATCATTAAAATCATTTTAATTGCGATTTCCGTTCAATTACCGAGTGACCGCGTCGTATCAGTTGGTAACTTCCGGTTCTATTATTAGTAATAATGAATTAAAATGTTTTCGGTGAAATTATTATTAACAAAATGTTATAAACAAAATACATGTAGTATTGAAACGTTTTTTCAAATGAACCTTTTTTTTTTGTCGAGGAGGGATACCTTCAAAAATATACCCTGGTTAGGAAGACAGGGTTAGAGAATATGTACCCACTAAAACCTCGTCGGTGGTCATGTTAGTACCTGCAAAAGGCTCCGGCGATTATACCCTTGGGTTCCTCCATTGCGCCTAAGAATGTCCTGGAGAGTGCCATAACCTTCCCCCGTACCCTCGCTGTGCTACAACTAGACCACCTTGTAGTTGACGTCCAGCCCGGGCTCACTTAGTGGGCAATGAGTCTCTACAAAGCCTATGACCCTGAAAACCCTTTTAGTCGCCTTCTACGTCAGGCAGGGTTTGCCTTAGTCATGTTCGTACTGGCTCGAGAGTACTAGGCAATGATGTCTTAAACCTAACTTTAACTTAGATTTAGAATTAAATATCTTGATCAATGTACTAGTGGTGAGTCTCCATCGTTGGATACCATCTAGGTAGGTACCACCAGAGTGACTATTGCAGCCGACAGACATTACCGTGTTCCGGTTTCTAAGGCGCTGTAGCTAGTGAAATTACAAAGTTAACCACACAATGTTTTATGTCTAATGACGACGACAATGTGATGCTGTGTATGTCATCCCAACTAGTACCAGGACATTACAGGCGTATCATTTATTATCACTTGTATCCCTATCTCGTCTCGTCGCTTCAGACAATAAAGTAATATTATATTATATAAAAGCCGTGATGAAGTCAGGTTACGTAAGGGACGGTTCATCATGTGTGATGGTATCGTCCCACGTGCCAGCGCGCTTGCCAAATATTTTCACACCACTGTCCGGTTCAGTCCGGAGCATCGGTGAATGTCGCATTTGGCTCCGTATACGGCGCTGCTCTTAAATTGGCAGCGAAAGTGGACACCGTCATCAACTGGACCTGCTTTGTGAATCTCGATGCTTTTAAATTATTTCATAATTGGGTATTTATGCCGATGTCTGTGTGGACATTAGACGCCCAGTGGTGGACATGAATCTCCCCTAAATATCTCCACTCTGCTATAATCTTTAACATTACTCTATTACCACATATAATATTATATTGTTTGTGGTAGGATTGTTACTCACGAGGTCAACAGACGATCATTATCACTTAGACGCATCCGTGATCAGTCATTACCCTGATCATCTCGTACAGTGCTTACGAACCTTTTAGGGTCCCCGTACTCATAAAAACTTTTCATTTATCACTCCACCCCTGATAACTTCACACCTACTAAACATAACGTGGCGCTCTTTAGGATGATATACACTGCACTACATGCTCGTCTTAAGACAAGATTTTTAATCTCATTACGACAGTATTTTCACTACCTACAGCGCCCACCAAACCAGATAATATTAATGTTCGCACACTATTGTTTATCGGCTGCAATGGCAGCTGCGGTGGTACCTTAACGGTCTTCGGAAACAGAACTACCAGAGACTTGTTGTTCTTAAGCTCTATATATTGTCAATCTTAATTTTGATATATTCTCTATATCTCTCTCTGTTCTTCAACATTTTAGTATTGTTAGTTTTGAGGTTCGGAGAGGAGAGAGAGTTGATTTCGCTCGGAGAAGAAGACGTCGGGGCGATGGTAATGGACGCACCAACCCGTCAGCCCTGTAGTCTCGGGCTAGTAAGAATAGGACTAAGGTAAGCCCTGTCTGTCGTAGAAGGTCTAGGAGTTTCGCGGGCCTTGAGGGTGGGGGCCCTTATCGCTCAACAAACGAACCTGTGTGAGGCACCCTATGGCTCAGCGATGGTGCCTAGGAGGGTTAAGCCCCTCCTCAGAGACATGTAGCAGAGAGTGTAGTGCGACACCGGTGTGTTCTATAAGATATCCCGGAGCCTCTCCGAATGCACTGTTGCAGAGCACCGAAGGGAGTCTTAGTAAGAAGCTCACATAACTCTTTCTTCCCCCCAGAAGTATAGGAACCGTTCGAAGATATCCCATCTACAACAAAAAAAAGAGATGTAATACTTTATAATACATACTTACATTTTTAATATTTTCTTTCTTTTATTTACATTTTTGTTATCTTTCTATGATTTTTCTTCTCAGTTCTCAATATTTACGTCATTGTCAATATACTTTTCACGAGCACTGGAAGTACACAGGGGCATCTACAGTTTTTAGCAGGGTATGGAAAACCCTGCCAGAAACCTCTGTGCTTATACATATTTGAAAATAAACTTACCAATTCAAATTCAGCATAGTTGAGTACTTTTTATGAGTTGAGAGGATATTATTAAGATATATTTAGGAAGCTAGAGCATACAGTTAATTTTTTGGGATCGTGGGCTTTATGTTCACATCGTCATTGCCCAGTAAACAATCCGAAGTGGACGACAAGTACGGGGGTGTTCTCGTGTTAATAGCAACGGCAGAGTGCTATGGTGGTTATGGCACTCCCTGGGACGTGCTGAGACAGTGTAGTCAGGCATCTCTTGCAAGCACTAAGGATGATCATTACCGGGGTTTTAGTTTGTACAAATCCGATATGTCCCCAGTCTCCGCAGAAGCAGGGTATTATTTTTAAGCATTTCTGTCTAAAAAAAAAATAAATTTATGTAGTACGTATTGTAGGTTGAGAACCGCTGATTAAATATAACAATCAATTACTCGGTAGCCTTGTGTTGTGTGGTTGTAGTGTTTAGAAAGTTCCAGACAATAAGCAGATTACCTAGGTTTGAGCGATTGGCGTATTTCCGTCCGCGTTAACGATTATTTGGTGTTATTTCGGTTCCAGTACGAATTATCGATTAAACTGTGCAATTAAAATCAACGCCGGGCTTATTTAGCATTTTTAGTATATTAGTTCGAATGAATTATTAGGCACATTTAGTTAACTAAAACTGGAATTATACAAATGTGATGAGCGTGGTCATTACGAATCAACATTTTTTATTATTCTTTGAGATACTTACCACCAGTTTATATTTCCCTCTGGAATGTTGTATCTGTATTCTATTGGTGGCCGTTGTAGCCGGAGTCCGTGTAGATCATACCACCGCAGCTGCTATTTCAGCAGCTTAACAGTAATGTAAGGTGGAGAGAAGGAAAAAGTCATGGCTGAGGAATATCAGAGAATGGACTGGCATATCTGGGGCGTCCGCATTGTTCCGCCGAACCAGAGACAGAAAGCACTGTCCCACGCTGATCGCCAACCTTCACTAGTTGGAGAGGCACTTTAAGCTGGATTCATGAAGATGTTAACGCTGCAAGCCATTCGACTTTCACAGCTTATCTGACATTGGGCGCGTGGACCTGGATCCACGGCCTGTTTACAAAATGTGTACTACTTGTAGTGTAGTTATCCAACGGCGGAGTTTTTAATAACGTGTGTCTAGTTATTGGTTATTCTGGCGAATCTACTCGGTCGTCGAGGGCAGGCGCGGACTCGTTCTCGACTACCTTCGCCTGTATCGGAATCTGTGGGCGGTGAGAACCGCCCCTGATCGCGGGTGTACTTAGTGTACGCGGCGTGGGGCACTTTAAGAAGAAGAACGTGTTAAAAGTCTTCTACCTATACGGCGTCGTAGCTAATGTAATTACTTGAGTAACAGACTTAGCACCTTATGTCTCGAACCTAGGTGCACCATGTGATGCAGTGCATATCATCCTAACTAGCGCCACGTTGTTATTGGGCAGGGGTATAACTAAGTCAAGTAATCAAATATAAGAATTCCTCTATTTGGTTATTGTTTAATCTTCATCAGGCATTTGATTGAATCGCGCTGATGTTAATAATCATCATTTCTTTAAACTCAACTGCCTCTCTAGCACAGAAGGTAAGCTTTGCAATGTAATATGGAAGAATAGTCTCGGGTTAGTAAAAATAGGACTAAGGTAAGCCCTGCCTGTCGTAGAAGGCGACTGAAAGGCTCTAAGAGTTTCGTGGGCCTTGAGGATGGAGGCCCTTATCGCTCAACAAGCGAACCTGCGTGGTACAGCATATGACTCAGCGATGGTGCTTAGGTGGGTTAGCCTCCTCAGAGACATGTAACAGAGGGTGTAGCAGGACACCGGTGCGTTCTATAAGAGAACCCGGAGCCTCTCCGAATGCACTGATGCAGAACAAGGAAGGGGTTTTAGTGAGTAAGAATCTCACAAATACTTGAACCTTGCCTTCCCTCCAAAAGCAGGGTATCTTTCGAAGATTTCCCCCCCGAAACAAAAAAAAAGGTAGTAGACTATTGTATGGTATTGTCATTCTGCTGCTATACTAGCCTCACTGTGTAGCCAGAATGTTCTGGGTGAGCGGACTCCTAATTATCTCTTAGCACATTATATGAGGTCAAGGTCTCAATATGAGGTCAAGGTCGAACTGTGTACGGTTTATTGATATAGGTATCATGTGTGTAGGTAACAAGTGCCGTTGCCAAAACTTTAAAACTAAACTATTTTCACTGTTACCTTGTTGGCTCGACGGTACGAAATTTATTTTGGCGTACTTAACATATCCCAATTTCTTCAGCATTCATCTTTTATTTTTTTTTCTCTCATCACACTCTGAATATCTGCTCAAATAAATGATAGAGATTTAGCACTTGCACCGAGGAAAACTGCCGAGGTGACCGGATTCTGATAATATGTTATTTTTAGAGAAATCTTTTGTAGATCAGATCTTAACTACTTTACCATAAGGTTTAAAATTAACTTGACAGTTTATTTCCTGATTAATCGGACTTTGTACAAAATTGTCGAAGGCCATGCGAGATAATGGCAACGGATATTATTTACATTTTATATTTCAACGAGGCGACGAGAGGGGCGCGAGGGTTCACCTGATGGTGATTAGTTTAACAATGTCACGTTAGGATGATACAGGTATCACCACATTGCACTCGTATCCTTGAGACATGAGATATGGTCTATATATCTCAGTAACTTCACTAGCTGCAACGCCTTTCTAACCGAAACCAAGTACATTATTTAGTAGTAGGTAGAGCATCTGCGGTGGTACATATCTAAATGATCTCCAGCAACGGAGACCTACCACGAGTAACGCAGACTTCAATACTACCTACTGCGAGCAAAGAACGTCCATCGGTAGAGATGATGTATATGCTTGAATACTTCCTCATCCATCTTACTCTATGTTTAATTTGAACTTATTTGTTGATAAGCAATGTTTGTAACATAAGTTTTATTATGAAATTATTAATAACAGTATCGATTGCGTGCGTCCGATGCGAAATTACGTTATTTATAAAAAAAAGGAGACAATGTGTCTTTGTTCTAGTGGGTGGGAAACCCGAGAAGTTGAACGTGAGTGGATATGGCATGCTTGTTTTATAATGCTGATTCCAAATTATCTTATTTATAACTTATGGTTCACATTAATTCATAACTATTGATATGAATTATGCATAAAGCTTATTTATAATCAAGCTGAGCACAGACGATAGCTTACCCATGCGACTTCAGCTATTATATAAAACTTTAAACCTGTTACATTGAGAACAATATTAAGAAGTACCTTAAGAATTTGCTTGGGCTAGCTATACGGAATTTAGAGAACACAATCGATCATTTATGTAGTCCCAGGTTCCAGTGCTACAACTGCCAGATTCCAGTATTACCACGTAAATGATAAGGAGGTAGATGTAGAGGCTATCACGTAATAAACATTGAAAAGAGATAGAAATCAAAAATCTAATTTCGCAAGGAAAACCTATTTATATGTTCAAAAAAATTGGGGTCAGTTATATGGTCCGCATTAATAAATCGCAATAAAGATTTGGACAATCTTGATTTCAGTTTCCACGAGAACGTAATCTTTCAATGGGCCGACCAAGTGAAAGATTTTGTTCTCTAAATTCCACATGGCTTTGAGAGACACGATGGAAAGGAATCGGTGGAGACAGATTCCGATATAATCGTAACGCTTACCACGATCTTCAGATACGAAGGACAGACCATAACATTAGAGATGCTGTGTAAGATTGCTATAATAGGAACAGTAGATTGCGTGGTAATGTAATATCTATACGAGTCCTACGGCAGATTTAGGATTTGAAATTCGAATATTTTTCTTACGGTTGCGTGGGGGACCGGAGAGGTAGGGGTTACAGTTTGGCGCGGCATTCGTGCAGATTGGTTAGTCACGATGTCGCAGTGGACTGGTGCTCCTTCTGTCAGTGGAATAATTGGACCGTTTGTCTTTGAAAATTCTCGTGGAGCAACCGTAACTGTTGATAGTGATGTCTATCGCCGCATTTTTATACCGAAACTAAGAGAACATCCATCGAACAGCTCTCACACGTGGTTGCTATAAGATGGCGACACGGCTCACACAGCGGGAGCCACCATGAGCCTCCTTCGCGAGATACATTCAGAATACTCTCGAAAGATTCCCCGAGTGTGTACGTCGCGATGGAAAACATTTGGACGGAGTGATCTTCAAAAAATTAAATCCGCATGTCTCCTCTTTCTTTCTATGACAAATGTATGTATATTCTAAATAATAACATCCTTTAATTTAATTAAGAAATCCTAATTCTGCCACGGGACACCCTGTACATCCATCAGATGTTTCGATGTAAGCAGTAAATCCACTAACCTAGTTACATTTGATTGTTTACGTCTAAAATAATAGTTTACTAGAGTATAATAAACTTTAATAATAGGTCTTTAATGAACCGAGAGCCGAATTTTAGGTCAAACCCGTATTACATTTCTAGGTCCCACTGGTATTTTAAGTCTGTGTTTGTCACCATTTGTCCAGCTGGCCACTTTGATCTCAAATTATCTGGTATCTGTATAGCCCCGTGTACTTGTGCTTCGACTTTAGTGATTTATTTACTTTTCGTATCATCAGTTTTTTTTTGGTATATTTTCTGTTCACTATATGATAATGTTGAAATATCGCGATATAAATGATTTTAGTTTTCTCATTGGCACCAGCTCTGCAGGTCTATTCATATTTATTTATGTATTCATTAATTTACTATTCTCTTCTCCACTTATGCAATTGTGTCTCAATGATAGCACAGTGTCATCCTAACTAGCGTCACGTTGTCGGCATACGAATCACTTACCATCACGTAAAAGTCTCGCTCGAGTAAAATAATAATACTTGGTATATATCTTTTGTGGGGAGGCCTCCCACAAGGTGGACTGATAATTTGGTGAGAGTGGCGGGAAGCGACTGGATGTGGGCAACGCGGGACGGATCAATGTGGAGATCTTTGGGGGTGGTCTATGTCCTACTGTGGACGTCTATCGGCTGATGATGATGATAAAGGTACTGTTACAGAAAGCACGGTACGTCTATAGTTCTTACATTATGGAATTGTCATTCATAATATATATTTTTCTTCATACCGGAAATATGTACCTACATAAGTTAGGATCTTGAGATACAAGCTGCGCTTAGTTAGGGACCAGGGGATATAATCTAACTAGACGTAGGTCTCTTTTGTCGGAGACCGTCTAGGTAGGTACCACCGCTATTTCTGTCGCCGAACAGCACTGTGCAAACATTACTTTGTCCTGTTTGAAAGACGCCGTAACTAGTGAAATTCTTGGGATAACGAGGTTTAACATTTGTCTCAGGGCGACGAGCGTGTGGTGCAGTATCTATAATCTTGACTGGCGCCACGTTGTTATGGGCAGGCGCATCAGGTTACCATGAGGCGAGCTTCCCCTCTTCTCGCTGCTTAGAAAAAAAGGTGTCCTAATTTCGAGAAATTGAATAAATAAATAAATATTAGTTTTTATTTTATTGTTTTAGGTAATAAAGTATTAAAAACTAAGTGATTTGTTTCTTTATGATGTAGAGAAGGTTGCAGCAGTTAACGAGTATATTAAATTTATAATGGGGGCAAAGGTATACAAGCCGCCATTAATGGTCAAATAGGTAGTAATGTTCTTTGGTCTTTATTTCCTCTACGTAATACGACAATAAAAGACCAGTTCATGTTCACTTTTCCATAATGAGATCATATACCTGCCGTCTCCGGATATGTCCAAAAGAAACTTCTCTATAAACGTATTTTTTATATGTTTGTAGAGAACTGTGAAAAAATTACTGTTTCGGTTTGAAGGACGCTGTACCCAGTAAAATTCTTAGGAGATCGAGGCTTAACATGTATGTCTCGAGGCGACGAGTACAATGTGGTGCAGTGTATATCATCCTAACTGGCGCCACGTTATAGGCGGGTGTATCACTTACCATTTAAGTTATAACAATAATATTATTCATTGAGGAAGCGATAGATACGGGCTGCGCAGAACCGATCGGTGTGGAGTTCTTTGTTGATAGACTACGGCCAGCAGTAGACGTTTATCGGCTGATAATGATGATGACAAAGAGAATGAAACAGTTCAAAAGAGATGAAAGAGACAACGAATAAGCTGTTCTGTACCAGACTTTAGTTAGCGAGTGTGATTCCTCATACCCCCCTCATTGCCCAACACGCAAGAAACCTGATGAAATTGATTGTTACCTACATGCCGATTGTCGATGATAAAGAGTTACGCCATTGGATTTAATTATTATAATTATTAAACAATAGAGAATAATAATGAATAGACAGTGGCGAGATGATACACACCTCCCAGCGATTTGTATAAAATACTCGTATACTGATCACATAAATATTTTTTTTATAATTTTAACATTAATTACAATGAATTTAAAATTATATTTGACATTTTAAAAAGGAATAAATAATATAAATAAAAAATCACAGTGAATCGGAAGATATGCTTTTGTATCCATATTCCAGTCGCAACTCTGGTCCCGGTCCAACTGTCACTTCTATAGTACTAGCTGATTTCCTCCCGCTTTGCTGGTCGTTATGTCCCCGCCACCCATTTTGAGGATGATGTTTTGATAAATCTGATCTAAGCAGCTATGTACTCGGTGAAAGGAATATTCCTACCAAAATTAACATCTCCAGGTCTTATGGTTCCAGAGATATGATGAGTTTCTACATAGATGGTAGTGATGTGTAAAATTGTTCCTACTCGTGCTTTTTCGCAAGACCAAGACCAATTTTACACGCGAATCAAGACCAAGACTTATTACACAAGATCAAGGCTACGACTAGAAGTATTTAAGTAAGATCAAGATCGAACAGTCAAGACTGAGGCCAATACCAAGATTGTCTAAGTCTTGTTAGTTCTTGCTTTGTTCATCACTAATGAGTGGGAATCTTTCACATATTTTCTACTGCATTATACCAGTAGTAGACAACCCTTTATCTCTATGGTGCACAAAAAGCTTAGTCGTGACCGCAAAAAAAAATTACTATTAGGTAATTTCTTGTTTTCGCAATTGCTTCAGATTTTCTTAACCTATGAACCTTTCCAATGGGACTTGAAATTCACAAGGTAGCCACCCCCGCAGCTGGCAGACCCCCGACTACTTGGTTGACGATGATCAATAGAGATCTAAAGAATAACAAATCGACAGGAGCTATAAGAATATATTGATTAAGAGGAATGACTAGAAGGGCCGACTCTAAGAAAAGATGGGTCAAGGTCTAGTAAGAAGATGAAGAAGAAGTTACCACCGCAACTCTTGTTACCGCCAACAAGCAGTAATGTGCAAACATTACTGTGTTCCGGTTTGAAATGAGTTGTAGCTAGTGAAATTACTGAAGTAACGAGACTTGACATATCTCACGGGGACGAGCGCAATGTGGTGCATTGTATACCATCCTAACTAGCGCTACGTTGTCACGGGCGGCCGTCTCATCGTTTCATTGCATGAAAAAAAACCAAAGTGGTTTAAAAATTAAAAAAAATACAGTAACACTAAGAACTTTGAGTTAACCCTTATCACATGTGGTGGTGTACTGTTTTCGATCTGATCTTTTGGAAAATAATATGCTTGCGCATAACTACTTGCTGGCTAGTAAGGATGATATATACACCAGCACTGTACTCGCCACTTTAACACGTAGAACGTTTAGTCTCATTACTTCGGTAATTTCACTTGCTACAAGTCCCACTAATTAGTCGGTTGCAACAAGACGGTCTCCAGCACCAGAGATGTACGACCAGTTGTTATTTTTACAATAAAGTTCTTATCAGAAACGGTTCAAGCACAAGTTATCATCTTCACTGACCTGACCGATTTATGCTTGACAACTGAATAACTTAACTACACAGCTATATATATGTCGGCGGCGGAGTTATCCTCAAAATCTATATTAAAAACGATAGTTTATTATAAAATAATAATTGAACCGACCAAAGCAGAAGAACAAGGAAATTCGCGATTTTTTTTTTAATTTTGTTCGGTTTTTTTTTATTATAAAAGCTTCATAGTACTCGAGGTTAGATCCGGTAGCTATGGTCTGGTTTGGTGATAGGGAGGCTTTTTATACCTTAGGATATTTTCATTATTAATCTAAATATTTTGACACTTTTTTAATTACAAGAACAATATGAAATAAAGATCTATTTAAACAAAAAATCTTTAATAATTAATTTAGGCTTTAGTCGTATTGATTTTTAGAGGAAATAAGTGTCCAAAGTAGAGGACCTGGAATTTGTGTGTTAATAAATATCATGTTATAAATCAACGTAAATACTGAAAAACATACTTAAAACATGGTTACATTAATTTTACTATAGATGGCAGCACCATCGAGCGCTCATATATACCATAGCAATTTTTTTTATAGCTTCTAGACTTATAAGTGGCCGTCGATGATGAAGCATTCTAGTCCAGTCTACTCCGGTTCCTTATACGTTGGCAATCAACAGCGATTTTCTTATAGCAGTTTATATTATAAAGGTGGTAGCTGACTAGGTGTGTTGGAAGAAACCTGTGGATTGTGATAAGTAGGGTACCTTCGTCGGAGACGGTTCACGCCAGCTTGTTTTTGCCACCAAACGGTATAGTGCAATCATTACTGTGTTCCGATTTGAAAGGCGTACTTTCATCGGAAGCTCATGATAAGTGAGGATCAAACTCGCGGCCATCCCACACTTACAGGTGTACTACCTTACATACTAAGCTATTACTGCTTTAATGACCAACGGTCAACATATATAATCCAAGTGGTGGTTCATCTCTCTTGTCGGAGGCTGTCTAAATAGGTACTGCCATAGGTAGTATTGTGCAAATATTACTGTTCTGTTCTGAAGGTGGATGCTAGTGAAATTACTGAGGTAATGAGACTTAGATTTTTATGTCTTAAAGGGACGAGCTCAAAGCGGTGCTGTGTATATAACTTGCGCCGCGTTATGGGCATGCTCATCCCCACGTTTTCATGAGCGTGTTAAATAAACAAGATTAAATTTGTAAATATTCGTATGAATATTATTCATATGCAACTTAAGTGTGTGTCAGTTTGTCGTCGACAGCTTACTGCATATCATATCGGTTCCTTGAGTAGCAGTCAGCCAATGGAGTGAAGTTGGCGCGGAATTTAAATAGTCCATATGCACTGATACCTTGCATGCTATTATCATTGTTAAATACAATCTCCATAGTAATTAAACATCGATTATAATTAGATTTTAATGTAACTAGACCAGCAGTCAATTCTGTTGACTGCCGGGCTTTTTCTAGTATAAGTATATGCGATCCAAGTTGTAAACAAGTTATGTAGCAAGTCCGCCTGGGGTGTGAGTAGTACACCAACTTGCCGCAGTCGTAATGTGGGTCAATTACTTAATGGGTCGTTTCGTTTCGCTTAGCTTCGTATAAATGGTCTTATTATATTACACGTAAACTTCATGATTATTTACTGAAAAATTGTTATTTTCATATTAAAAAAAAAAAACCGGCACTACAGTTCTCTTATGATGTAAAACGTTCTTAGAAAATTACTTGTAAATATCATGTCGGTATTTTTATGAAACATGAATAAACCGACAAATAAATACCGAAAATAATACTAATATATAATATGGGCACCATATGGGCAATACGGTGCCCGTGATTAACTAAAGAAGATTATCATTATCATCATCATCAGCATCAGCCGCTAGACGTCCACTGCTGGGCATAGGTCTCCCCCAAAAATCTCCACGTCGATCGATCCTGCGTTGCTCCCATCCAGTAGGTTTTCGTGATTCTCACGAGATTTTCTGTCCACGTTGTAGGAGGCACTCCAATACTACATCTACCAGTAAGCGGGCGCTCCTCGCAAAGTTTAAATAATTCCAATGAAAGAACAAAAATAACGCAATTTCGAGGACTTGTCACTTCCACCAACTTACTCTTGGGTAGCTTGATAGATAAGTTTTTGATTCTCCTAATGAGTATCCCGGCCGATCAAAACATGAAACTACTTTATTTTTTTATTATCGAATGGAAAGTCCAAAAATTCTCTGCTTCAGGAGCGACAACAGTGTTGTGGGATTTGTAATCCACTAAAACCCTCTCGGCGTTCATCCTCAGCGCTTTGTATGAAACTGGTGTTTACCAATTTACCTGAACTACTCCTAAGTCCGTCCCAAGGAGCGCGGTAACTCTCCTTAGAATCCTCGCTACATGTTGGACCAGATTACCTCGTCTCTTTCAACCATCCTGGGCTGGCTTGTTTGGTAATGAAGCCCCTCGCTTTCTTTTAGTCGACTTCTGCGGCAGGTAGGGTTTACTCTAGTTCTACTCTTAATAGCCCGAGACTACAGGGCTGTTAAACTATCGATCATTAAACCTACGATTTTTCAGTGTTTCAGATAAATGTTTTACTTTTTATCAAAATACAGGGTGGCCGCAAAAGTCACCGTCCTATCAGAAAATGCTATAAATTTTGACTTGATGTAAAAAAATTAAAACACCAAATAAATATAATCCACAAGAAGAATAAAAGTTTTTCATTTTTTTTTTTAAATTACACCCAAAAAACATCGGAAGGTTATATTTGCGCCACCCTGTATATACATATTAAAAAATGCAACTGTGATTTAGAGGTGAACAGTAACAATTGTTATTCGGCTATAATATTTGTATGGGACTTTAACCAGCCACTGATGGTATTCAACCATCAGTAGTACTCTTGTAGGAGATAAACAGTACTTTAACTTCAATGTCGCACCAACCAATTGTTTACTGTAGCTATTAATATGCATTATTCAATTATTCGCAGACTACATGCAATTTATCAGTCAGCCTTGATAATATTTGAGAATCTTATCACAGACAATCAAATTATTATTATTTTTCATTATTTTCTTTATAATTTCCGTTGAATGTTATTACTAATATCATCATCATCAGCCGCTATAAGTTTACTACTGGACATATGCCTCCCCCAAGATCTCTACATCGATTGATCCTGTACTGCCGGCAAAACCGCCAGGCACTGGGGGTCGTCGTGTATAGAGCTTTTCCCATCACGCTGGCCCAATGCGGTTTGGTGAAAGCTAGAGCCTCGTTTGTTTAGCAAGGTCCACCATGAGCAGGTGAGATTGGCTTGGGTGCCTTGAGTCATTATGCGGAGCCGCCTTACATTATTACTAGTAATTAGACTAGGTTATATTTAAACACAGTCAAGCAACGGTTATCAGTCCCACCTCTGACCTTCCAAACTTTGGTCTGTTACCGGCCACCGTTTAGGTAGGTACCATCGCACCGCCTATATCTGCCGCCAAACAGTAGTTTCACTCAAACCTCTGATTTTCCACTGCTGGACGAAGGTCTCTCGATATACAGGATGATTGATTCTATACTAATTGCATCCAATGTTCTTTGTGATCTTCGCCGTGACTTCTTCTCGCTTGGCGGTCGTCAATTTTACATTTACAAATTCATCGTCTCCAAGTCTTCGCGCTATGTGGACATCCAATCACCTTTGCAGCTTACTAACTATTGGCCTTCTACGGATCTCTTTGTTCCTGCTTTAATTAAGAAGAGAAACCCTAGTCATAACTCTCTTCATAGGTAGTTGAGGATCGTTATTGACGAGGCTGATCGTCTGACACCAGGTCTCTGTTTATCATCACTGTATACATATACTTTTAGCCTAATTAAACATCTGCCGTAATATTTACGATCAAGATGAACCAAGGTCAACTAGTACGTTAGTGTGTTTGTTATATTACCGCATACTTATTACTAGTAATCAATTTAATACCTTACTACCTGCTATTAAGTGAGATAATTACTATGCAAGTTATAATAAACGTGAAACGTGAAATTTAATAGACATTCATTATGATGAAGGATTATAAACAAACATCTTAAGATATAAGTGTGGTTTAGATTGGAGTATCGTCATCAGCTCGCAGCTGTTCACTGCTGGACAACGGCATCTTAGTTTAATAATAAGGAGTAAATGTATCTTCAAAGCGCCAATTGATATTCTCATATTTTTTTAAATCACGAAAGCGACGAGTCCTGTGATATATGTTCACCTGATGTTAAGTGATACGACCGTCCATAACAACGTGGTGAATGATGACATACAAAACATTACATAGCTCCTCACTTAACCTTTTAGGTGTTAAGTCATTTTTCTGCAGTAATTTCACTAGCTACAGCGCCCTTCTAACCGGAACATACTAATGCATCTCGGCTGCAATAGTCAGTCATTGAGTTGGTAGGTAGGTACCCGTACGGTCTCCGGCAACAGTGACCTACCACCAGTAAAGGTCTTCATGACATTAATCAAAAATGATTCTTTACGTTTTCACAAACATTATTGTGATCCGGTTTAAAGGCCGTTGTAGTTAGTGGAATTACTGCAGTATAGTAAGTAAACATGAGTCTCAAGCTGACGAAAACAATATAGTGGTGGATGTATTATCCTAACTAGTGGTACGTTTTATAACATACTAAATAGCGACACGTTAGGTGCAGGCGTGTCACTCACTATTAGGTGATTGTTTCATTTCTTTGTTGAACAAAAAAACATATAATACGTTATTATCAAAACTGTATACTTCAATACAATAGCGATTAACATTCGGTTAAGGTTTCGTATAATGATTACAATACAATGGAGTGGCATTACCCAACCTCGCCCCTCCATGTGGTGACACTCGGTAACACTCGATTTTGTTTATTATAGAGCAAAGTTAAATGCAGTTGATATTTATTCGACGAACCGACGCGACGAGCGATACTATCGCCTGATGGTAAATGATACTCCAGCCCATAATAATGTGGCTCTATTTAGCATCATATACGCAGCACCAAATTGTGCTCGTCGCCCTGAAAAAAAAATTTCGTGTCTTTTTACCTCAGTAATATCAATAGCTCGAGCGCCTTTCAAACAGGATCACAGTTATGTTTGCACGCTGCTGTTTGTTGGCTGCAATAGGAGCAGGGATTGTACCTACCTAAACGGTCTCCTGCAACAGTTCAAACATGTGGCACCGGGATAGAACCAGGTCAACCTCACCGGTACGTGGTGCACACCCTGGTAATCAACTAAAGAGGCTTTGGCTCCTACCAACTTGCATTGCGCCAGTGTGAGAAATAGCTCAAATCTCCCCTCATATGAACCCCTATAAACGACAGTTTCCAGTGCCCGGCGGTATGGGAACACATGTCGACTGTGTGGTCGGGGGAAGCTGAATGCTGGTAGCGCAGGAACTATCGATGTGGAGATCTTTGGGGGAGACTCATGACTATTCATTTCATATATGAAGAAAATATGTATAGAGAAATATTTTATCAAGGACTTCATCAAACAGTAACGCGCCGACATTACTGTGTTCCGGTATGTAGGACGCTGTAGCTTGTGAAATTACTTCGGTGACAAAATCACACATCTGAAGTCTCCAAGCGACGACCACAATGTAGTACTGCGTATATCATCGTAACTAGCGTCATGTCATGGACAGGAGTAACACTTACCATCAAGTGAGCGTCTCGTTTGTCGCGACGCTTTGTAGTTGGATTCCTGATGATGTCAACGCTGCGAGCCATTCGACTTTAAACAGCTTATCTGACAATGGGCGCGTGGACCCGGATCCACGGCCTGTAACTTTGTAGTAGCAAAAAAAAAAAATCTTGAAGAGAATTTAGGAGTATTGTTAAAGAAAACCTTTTCTTCTGTTGGGAAATTAGCATAAAATGTTCACCTAACGCTGAGTGATACCACCATACCCATTACCATATGGTGTAACTTCGTATTATATTCACTATCACGATGTGTCCGTCTCATTGGAATATGAATTATTGCTATTGTTAAATCCTGTCACTCCAGCTATTACTAGGGCTTTCAAACCGGAACACATTAATATTTGCATACTGCTGTTCAGCAGTGGAAATAGGAGCTGCACAGGTAACCTAGACAGCTTGCGGCAATAGAGACCGGGTCATCAGCTAATAGACGTCCACTGCTGGACATCAATCGTCATATCCATCGGTTCTGCTCCGCCTGTATCGCCGGGCACCATGGGCCGTCGATTGTAGAGGTTATTATGGATTGGGCTATTTCCCTCCACGCTGGCCCAATGTGGATTAGTGGGAGCCAGACCTTCGCTTATTGATAGGTTGGCATGGGTCCTGTGAGTTGTTGTACAGCACCCTTTACACCCCTAATAGAGACCTACCAGTAAATATGGTAATGTTTAACAATCGGTAGTTTTTTTTAAAAACATAACTTTATTATATATGGTAATAAAAATGCGTTACTGTTTCTTCCTCTTATCAGATAAGGGTTTTGTTATTCTAGATCAAATCGTAACACTGTACGGCTCCATTGTCTCCAACTTGTAGATACGTTATCAGCTCGACTTGTGCTGTGTGTGTAAATATGAGAAATATTGAATATCATTAAAAACTGCTTGTTAGAAAAGATTTATTTTTTACAGAATCGATTTAAAGTTTTCCAGGAGTGCTGCTAGTTTGGCTGCGTGCGGTAGTATAAGTAAATGCTCTATGAAATAAGACTTAGATCTGAAAACTAAAAGAGATGGTTGAAGATCGCGAAGGGGACGGGTTCATGGCGGCTTTATGACCAAGATGTTCTTCTGATAGTTAAGTGATTCGCTAGTAAACCTTGCTGTGGTGCTTACTACCATCTATAGCAATAGGAGCTGTGGTGGTAACCCACCTAGAGACGGTCTCCGACAACATAGACTTACCCCTATGATCCTAGTGGTAGGTACGTGTGCTAGGTGATAGGTCCACCGTTTTTTTGTTTCGGAGCGAAAGTCTTTGTAAAGATACTGTCTTCTGAGAGGAAATCGGAATTATGTGGAAATTTTTACCTACTTAAAACCCCCTCAGTGGTCAACTTCCGAGTTTGGAGAGGTCACGGGATCTCCATTCGGAACACTACCGCGGAGGTGGTAGGTCCACCTATCTTTATGAGTATTCATTCTTCTATAAATAAACCTAAAATAATTTAATATTACTATAATCACAATGACTAATAAGGTCTCACGAGACGATCACAGATATTTTAATGGCCAATAACAATACTAGGAATGATTAGTATTCATTGATCTGGTCTCAGGGGTGTAGGGGATCTTCCCCAACAACACACTTGACTCAAGCCAACCTCACCTGCTCGTGGTGCACCCTGTTAATCAACAAACGAGGCTCTGGCTCCCACCAACCCGTATTACGTCAGCGTGGTGGGTAATGGCTCAAATCCCCTCATATGAACGAACCCCTACAAACTTGAAAGTCTTTGGGGAAGGCCTATGTCTACGTGGACGTCAATCGGCTGATGATGATCTGGTCGCGTAAAATATTAATATATAAGATATTTTAACATCCTAATTATACTTTAAAGATAATTTGTGTGTGTGTTACATTTGGATGTTAAATGCAGGTTGGATGAAATGACGACAGTTGATTAAAATGACTTGTGATCCACGAATGCCACTTAAACTTAAAGGACAGATGTACAAGTCGTTCGTTAGACCTGTCGTATTGTATGGAGCTGAGTGTTGGGCCACCAAAGGTTCGGATGAAAGGAGATTACATGTGGCCGAGATGCGAATCTTAAGATGAATGTGTGGTGTAACGAGGATGGATAAAATTAAGAATGAGTATATTAGAGGAAGTATGAAAGTTGCTCCAGTGACAGAGAAGTTAAGGAGCAAGAGGTTAGCGTGGTGCGGGCATCTTATGCGGAGGAGTAAAGGACATAACAAAGAAAGTAATGAGAATGAATGTGGATGGTTATGAGGGTAGAGGAAGAGCGAAGAGAGTGTGGATGGATTGTGTGAAAGATGATATGTGTAAGAAGAGTGTGAATGCAGATATGGCGGCTGATAGAGGGATATGGAAGAGAAGTAGATACTAAGCCGACCCCGCATACATAGCTGGGACAAGGGCAAGAGGAAGAAGATATATGTATGTTTGGTGCGTTTGTATTAATGTAGTGGTTTTTGTGTTGCAGAGGGGGTGTGGGCGCGTAAGATGCGCTCGCTGCTAGCTTACTACGCGGACGTGATGTCGGCGGCGGCGCGCGGCGCGGGCTGCGCGCTCGGCTGCAGCGGCCGCGGAGACTGCATGAACGGCACCTGCCTCTGCGAGATACGGTACGCGGGCGACGAGTGCGCCGGCCCCAACCTGCCATACCACGCCTGTGAGTACCGTCCATCTACACACCCGCATCAAACACAGTTCAACGAAGCGACGGGACGAACGAAACGTTCACCCGATGGCGGCGCTAGTTAAGGTGATATAACACATCAACATTGTGCTCGGTCAAAAAAGAGTAACTTTCCTTTCAAACAACCTAGACAGTCACCAGCAACATGAACCTACCTTCAGTGAAAACTATTAATACGTAATTAAACAATTGTAGTTTAGACGCTGCTATTAAGGAGCTGTCTGTCGGAGACGGCAATTATAAGTAGTGTTTCCATTATACTTGATATAAACAAAAAAAAAATAGTTATAAAGAATTTAATTAATAAAACATGTAAATTAAAAAAAAACGTAACAATAAACAAAGGAATATATAGTAGAAATGTTACAACTTCTGGTTGAATGAATCTAACTTTAAACTTCATTTCCTGAATGATGTCATGCCTATAAAAAAAATGTATTTAAACCTTGACAGGTATCGGCGGCGTGTTCCTCCTAGTCGCCTTCGTCTGCGCGGTCCAACTGACGATATGCGTGGTGACGGAGTACCGTCGGCTCAAGGCGCCTACCTTCCTCCGGGCCTGCAAGGTGACCACGCAGAAAATGCTCTACCTCGTAGCGTTCCTCGCCTCCCTCATACGCGGCGCTTACTTCGTATCACCGGTGAGTGTTAAACAAGATAGGTTTTCTATAATGCTGTTCAGAGAACGATGGTATTCCAGCATCAGAGAAAATGAGTGATCTAAGATATTATGAAAGCTTCAGTACTTTTCAAACGTGATATACTCTTGGACAAAATTATTTTCCACCTCATTAATTTTTATCCTGCAAGACAGAATTGTGACGAGCTTCATCCGCTATTTCTGTCTCCTTCTCCAGTTGTTCTGAGAGTATCTTAGATCCTAAAAACTCTCTAAATAATGATATAGAAATTGGTTTGTATGGAGTAAAGGAAAATAGGATGCATCGACCTTCATAACTCAAAGAGCGAAGAATTGCAATAGCATGCTGGCGTCAGTGTTTCCGTCCAGACATGATATAAGAATCTTTAAAAGACTGAACAGACTACTTCTAGACTTGTGTGCTTTACCACCAAAGACCAGCATCGCCGCTTACCATCAGCTGGGATCGTAGTCAAATATTAGTCAATATTTATAAAGTAAAGATTAATTCGATAAGCAAGTTAGACCGATGACCTGGTGAAGATCACATGAGTGTCGTTTGATGCAGATGACGGACCGGTCGTCCTTTGGAATTAGTTGACGAGCTCTGTGTTTAGCAGTTAACTTAATAAGTTAAAATGATGATGATGAGGCAGTTCTTTATTTATTGCAGTCGGCGTTCCAAGAGGGATGGGCTACTAGTCTCCTATCAGCTTATTACCCTCTCCTCATGTCGGGTTCGTCGCTCATAGTGTGCTTCTGGGCCGAGGTAAGCTTTTTTATTTCTAAATATGAGTACAAACGATTATTCTTTTATGTTTGACGAAGCGACAGGATAAGCTAGACGTTCGCCTGATGATAAGCGCTAGGCTCGCCCATAACAATGTGGTGCTAATAAGGATGGTATACACAGTACCATACCACATTGTGCTCGTGGTATACTAGGTACAATGCCCTTTAAAGCGGACCACCGTAATGTTACATTTATCAATCGGATTGTTCGTTAAGCGCCATCTGTCTAATCAGTCGAAATTAACAGCTTCAAGATGAATGTTAGTGCTTAAGTAGAATAGTAGATGGCGCTATAGGATTGTACTATTCTCTGAAATCTATCTAGAAATAATGAAAAATATTCGGCGCATTACAATTTAACGCACAAACATTCATTTTAACACCCAAAGAAATGACATCCAGCTCAACTACATGCTGCAGCAGGAAACTTCAACGCTGATTTTCAGTTTACGCCAGTGAGAACAAAAAAGTTAAAACACTTAAATGATGCCTACATTTACATTAAACTATTTATTAAATACGCCGAGGGGAGGCAGCTATTGATCGACTTGTGGTCCAGGTAAAGGTTGAGGGTGAGGTCACTAGGAAGAACGCCTATAAGATTCATTGACCAGAAAAAGGCGCCAGTAGATGGCTGATCATCGTTGCCACTATATTAATGCATTGGGAAGACGGCCATCGAAGGGGAGTGGCGACGTGTTGTTAAGCTTACAACCAACACCTGAAGTGATGTCCACGACCACACTGTGAAGAATTATAGAACGAAGAAGAAATACTAAGAACGGAAACAACCCAGATGAAAACGTAAAAAAAACTGAATATTTATGTATTAGGTTCTTACATATGAAATTAGCGTTATGTCGTACTGACCTGAACTGACTTCGATCTGAAATATCTCCTGTTTGATTAAGAATTCCAAATTCAAATTTATAAATTCATTTAGCTGCTACATTTGAGTTTTGTAAACAGTCATTTCTTTGTTTTTTCCTCATTTACTTTTCTATTTGGCGTCGCTTATCACCGCACAATGGGAAACATGAAATATCGGTATATTTACGAGTACAAGTTCTACCGTGGCACCAACACCAGTGCTGCAGAAACAGCTCGGAGGATTAATGATGTGTACGGCGCTGGTGTCGCAAAAGAAAGCACTGTACGTTTTTGGCTTTTGGTTTCAACGTTTTCGTTCTGGAAATTTAGACCTTTAGAATCAACGGCGTAGACGGCCGGAGACCAAACTGGGAAATGAAGAATTAAGGGCTATTGTGGAAGCGGATCCATCACAAAGCATTTCAGAGATAGCTGCAGGCTTCGGGGTAAGTGACAAAACTGTAGTAATCCACTTGAAGCAAATCGAGCAAGTAAAAAACTTGAACGATGGGTACCTCATGAATTGAGTGAACCGAACTTGCGAACACGCGTCGGCTGCTGCTGCTGTGTTACTTTGCTCAGCCGACACAATGATGAAGGGATTTTAAATCGAATCATTACTTGTGATGAAAAGCGGATACTGTACGATAATCGGAAGCGCTCGTCGTAATGGCTGAACCCTGGAGACCCAGCCAAATCCTGCCCTAAACGAAAATTGATTCGGAAAAAGTTACTTGTGTGTTTGGTGTACTAGCGCCGGTGTCGTTCACTACAGCTTTCTAAAATCTGGCCAAACGATTACGGCAGATATATAATGAACTACCTATGCGATGCCAAAAGTGCATAGATAACAACGGTGCATACTTTGACTAATTAAATATATTATACAAAAAAAAATACTTTATATTCCTCCCGTACAAAACGCCAATTTCATATGCAAAAACCTATTAGTCTTTAAATGAGATTTCCAGCTATGTAGAAACTCCTCACGGTATCTCTGGAACCATAAGGCTAAGAGACTGGAAATTTATTAGGAATATTCCTTTAGCCAAGTATAAGGCAGCTTAGAACGGATTTTACAAAATGTTACCCCTGAGGGTCTGCGATGGTGTTACGGCCAGCAAAGCGGGCGGGAAACGGCTAGTTTTCAATACATACAAAAACCCAGAGTTTCCGTTACAGGCGAAGGTCGTCGGAGAACGGACCCCAGTCCGTCTTTGACGACCGTGTAGTTTCGCCAGAAATCAAAAATCTAAAAAACATAATACATAAATCCGCCGTCGGATAACTATACTCCATGTAATATATTTTTTTGGAAACAGGCCGTGTGTCAGGGTCCACGTGCCCAGTATCAGATGAGCTGTAACAGTCGCAATGGCTTGAAAGCGCTTACAGCTCCAGAATCTAGACATACAAAAACTCGTATCTACTAGACCTTCGTTTCATGTGAGTTGAAGTAACAATGAGGCTTTAGACGGTGATGCCTGCTCGGCCGAAATACTATGCGGTCGTGAACACAAGGTTACAAGTCGAAGATTGCGCTTCGCATGATATAATTCCACCTACCCGCATTTTAACCACCGTACGGCCAGGCGGACGGCGACGCGCTGGCAGTACTCAGAAACCGTCTAGGTAGGGAATCACCGCAGCTCATTTCTGTCGACAAACAGTAGTGTGCTAACAGGTTACTGTGTTCCGGTTTAAAGGACGCTGTAACTAACGAACTATGGTAACGAGACTTAACATCTTGTCTCAATGCGTCTATTATCTAACGCTAACGTTCTTGTTATGTACAAGCGTACCACTTACCATCAGGTGAACATCTCGACTCGTCTCGTTCGATATAAAAAAGATCTTTATTATTTGATCTCGTCTAGATTGCGTTTTCTATATTTACCTCTCTGTAGCTTGAAGAGATTGTACTCAGGAACGTGCACAGAGAATATGAACAGAGTATGTAAACCACACCCTAAGTTTCTATGCTTATACTTAAAAAAAAAACTAACCAATGTAGCAATAGTCAAGTACCTTTTGAGTAAGTTGAGAATTTAATATTTAGATAGGTTCAGGAAGCCATGGTGTGCAGTACTTACTTGCCTGAATGGAGCACGCGCCACTGGTAATACTAATGAAATCTTTCATCATCATTAGGTTGCCCTCTTCAAACTGCAGTTTGGCGATCAGATTGAGAAAACCGAATCGATCCGAATATTCTTTATCTGATGGTATTTTGGTAATAATGAAATCTATGAACTATATAAACGACGCGTTCAATGCGGGGCTGAGCAAACATCGTAATCTTAATTAGGATCATCTCGTCGGACACTGGTCATCCGTTGAATGCACTGCATGTTTCCTCTAAATTTGTGAGTTAAAGTTTAACCGGTTTACTGTAGGGTCAATGCATTATGATATGTAAAGGAATATTCTCGAAGAACCTCAAAATGAAAACAAAAATAAGAGCTAAGGTATAGGACTTCAGTTATTGCATTCCTTTTGTGAGAGAGTTGAAACGACCATGTTTATACCATTTCCAAGATGACATTGATTTATGGGGATAAGGTTGGACCTTAAAGATGAGCGGACGGTTATATAAGCTTCTCCGTTAACTAAGCAATTCGTATCGGAATAATAGTTCGCTGGTAATTTTAAATAAAGCCATCGTGACTCTGAAGGTGTGTAAGGGGTCCCGCACAACAACGCACGGGATCCAAGCCAACCTGTCCCGCTCGTGGTGTACTCTGCTAATCAACAAACGAGACTGGCGCCCACCAACCCGCATTGGTCCAGCGTGGTGAGAAATCGCCCAAATCCCTCCCCATATGAATCGATACCCAATCGTGTGGCAGTCTTTGGGGAGGACTATGTCCAGTAGTGGACGTTTATCGGCTGATGATGATGACTCTGAAATAAGTCTCAGGTTCACACATAACCAAGACTTATCCCTATAAAACAGAGCCGAGAGATTTATAAGAAAAAACGTTAATTAAAAGTCCCGGGGTTGATAGAATAGGACCAAGGTAAGTCCTGCCTATCCTAGATGGAGAATAAACAGGACTAAGAGTTACGCGGGCCTGGACGATGGGGGCCCGTTATCACACCATAAGCGAACCTGAGACAACAAATGAGACGTGGTTCCGTACTTTTCGCACCTCAGCGATGATGTAAAAAACGGTTCTGCTGTTCTTTAAGCCGTACTAAACCAGCGTAAGAGAGCACCGGTGAATTCCGTAGAAATCCTGGAGCACCTGGTAATGTTGTGAATGAGACCATTTAGAGGATTTTAGTAGATAAAAATTCCTCATAGCTCCGATTTTCCCGGAAAGGTCTTTTTTAAACATTCTCTCCCCCATAAAAAAAAGGATCCGGTGATATACGAAGTGATATACGTTGAGTAAAAAAAGACTATATGTTATATGTTACCACAGATTATTTATGCGGTTACATCATCAGTTTCTTTCCGATTCATCATCATCAGTTGGTAAATATTTACTGCTGGAGAAAGGTTTCCCCCAAAAATATCCATAGCAATAGGTACTGTATTGCCGGCATCTAACGCTTTCACACATCACCAGTTCGTCGGTTCATCTTGTGAAGGACCTTTTGATTGGTAATGGATTACCATCAGAAGGAAAACGTGGGATAACCCCATGCCAGGTGTATATGGAAACCACTGAATGATGCTAAGGAGTACCGTAATCTTGGTATGCTAGTATCAGACCAGTCCCGCTAAGGTCTATATTCAAATGGAAATAGTTCATATTGTGCAGTAGACAGCGATAGGGTTGAACTGATGATGATGGAATTTCAAAAAAAAAAATTAAAATTTTTTTGTATTCTATCTGTTAGTATAAAAAAGTAGATATAATTTTTTTTAGTAATCGATTTCTAAAGAAAAAAAAATGTAAATTTTTCATTTGGTTTGTATGGATGACATGTCGATATTATAATGAAGCGATGAAAACATTAATATTTCTCATTTTCCCCATTATCAATAACCATTATGTTTTATAATAAAATATCAATATTATACTGCGACGTGGGAACGGCTGGTGACCTGATGAATTACCAAGTGTGCGTGTATACAATTGGTATCACCTTATCTGCGGAGAGTTGCTCCACCACCGATGCTGTTTATTATAAACATCATATGAATAATATTTCTATTGTATTACGTATGAGAAGGAATCGTGATCGTTTTGTGTGTGATTGTGTGCTGTAAGTATGCTCTATAGCTGCTCCGTAGTCTCGAGCTGTTAACAATAGGACTAAGGCAAGCCCTGCCTGTAGTAGGCGACTAAAAGGCTTTTCGGGTTGATGGGCATTAGGTCATTATCATCGGCCGATAGACGTCCACTGTACATAGGCCGCCTTCAAATATCTCTGTAGGGTTTCATGTTGGCCGATTTGGGCTATTTCCCACTACGCTGGCCCAGTGCTGCTTGCTGGAAGCCAGAATATCCTTTGTTGATTAACAGGGTACACCGCGGGACGGCGAGGTTGGCTTGGTTCCCGTGAGTTGTTGAGCGGGACCCCTTACACTTCTGAAAGTGTGGCGCTCTTATTGCCTACTACGCAAGCCTAAGGATATACCACGAGATGGAGGTGGTCTCGTAAGAGTGGGTTCTAGGGACATGCGGGTACTTACGACACTCCATGAGACGTGCTTCCGCGCAGAGCAGAGAGGCACTGGTATGTTCCGTAGGACATCCCGCAGATAACGCTAACGCTCACTGAGGATGACCACCGAGGAGGTCTTAGTTAAATCAGACATAACCCTGTCTTTTCTTCCATAAGCAGGGTATCTATTGAAGATTTCTCACCCGACAAAAAAGGGTTATTCCTTAAAGCCTACGAGTCCCAGCAGAGGGAACAACAAGTGGGCTGTTTGTTTAATAACAAAAGCTACGAGTTCTAAGTATCAATTAATTAATATTAAAATTAATAAATAATTCATATGTAGAGGAAGAGCTGATGGTGATAACCGTGCATTTGAATTTTAAATTAATGTTGCCATATTTTATGGAGAATAGCTACTATTTTAATATTTAACAATTTTTTTAATCATCTCTTCCAAGTTCCTCCCATATGTGGTGGGGTCAGTTTCCTTTATTTTTCTTATCCACTTCTTTCTGTCCTCGACGTCATCGTCAGTCACTTGGCCCTCACTCATGTCTCTTGATACTACGTTGTTCCATTTGGTCTGGGGTCTGCTCGAGGGTCTTCGACCAGAGAGAGGGAGCTACATATTTTTTTTTATTATAAGTGTTATCGACCTTATGGTGCAATTTTGATAAAATGTTCATTATTTATGATATATTTATTAGGGGTGGTTTTCTGTTTAAACGGTCTAGCGAGATGTTCACCTAATGGTAAGTGATATGCTTGCCTGTAACATTGTGGCGCTATTTAGGATGTTATATATTGCACCAATCTCGTTACACCAGTAATTACATTAGCTACAGCGCCCTTTAAACCGGAACACGGTAATGTTTGCACACTACTGTTGTTCGGCATAAATAGGAGCTGCGGCGGTATATACCTAGACGGTCTCCGCCAACAGAGACCTATCACCAGTAAATCAGACTTCAGAAGTAATAGGTCTTAATATCATCCCAAGGTTATGAAGCAACGCTGCGAAATGTTCACCTGATGGTAAGTGATACACCTGCCCATAACAACGCGGCGTTAGTTAGGATGCTATACACTACTCCTCGTTGCGTTTGTCGATTTCATACATAAAATGTTAAATATCGTTACCGTTGCTTCACTAGCTACAGAGCCCTTCAAACCGTAACATAGTAGTATTCGAAATACATAGAGTTTAACAGATGCTTTATATCTTTCGCCAAACAGTGATATGCATATATTATTGTCTTCCGGTTTGAAGGACGTTGTAGCTAGTTAGGTAACAGAGGTGACGGGAATTAACATAATTTGTCTAAAGGTGATTGAGCACTTTTTGATGCTGTGTATTATCATCTTAACTGACACTGATGTTGTCATGAGCACGTATATCACTTACCATCAGGTGAACGTCTCCTTCGTCTGCTCACCAGTCTTCGTCGCTCTACCAGTGCTGTTCTATTAAACAGCTAAACTTTGCGCGCCGACAGCTGAATAGCTTGTAAGGAAAAACAATAAACGCCGTCCGTAACTTAAGTTCAGCTTAATGTCAATAACATTATACTTAGTAGTGCGACTTAGAGCGGACGCATATCAGATACCGTTCGGTGCGCGTGCGCAGTGCCCGCGTCGATAGCGCTGCCCAGTGCTTTAGTGTTCAGTAAAGGAATAATTCCCGTTTCATATAACAGAGGTAGGGTTTTAGTTTTTTTTATTATCGAGGTCAGCGCTTGACCACGATACCACTTGATGTTAAGTGATGTAGTGATAAGGTGCACTAAGCTGGTAGGAGTCTATTCACTTTCTCGATGATCATCCGTGTCGCGGTTGTCCGGGAACACCGACGAAAGCAAGTTGCTCCGCTCCTTCGCTTTCTCATGAAGAAATACCCACGCATGCTGTCTCCGGCACCAGAGACCTACCACCAGTAATTGTAGGTATCCGCAGTTCTTATTTATGTCGCGAAAGTGTTTTTAAAATATAAAAAAAATACATTATATATATATATGTTTATTTATATATTTGTTTACTATTGATTGATCTCTGGTGTCGGAGGCCGTCTAGATAAGTATCACCGCAGCGCCTATTGCAGACGACAAACAGTACTGTGTTCCGGTTTGAAAGGCGCTGTAGTTAGTGTAACTACTGACCTAAGATCTTATGTCTCAAGGCGACTAGCGCGCTGTGGAGTAGCGTATATTACTGGTGATAGTTCTCTGTTGCCGGAGTCCACCGCAGCGCCTATTAGAACTGATAAACAGTAATGTGTAAACATTATTGTGTTCCGGTTTGAAGGGTGTTGTTGCTAGTGTAATTATTGGGGTAACGTGACTCAATATCTTAGGTGTCAGGCGAAGAGCACAATGTGGTGCAGTCTATAACGTGTATGGACGTTAGCGCCACGTTGTTATGGACGGGTGTATCACTTACTATCAGGTGAAGTTTCCGGTCGTTCGTTAATTTGAATAAAAAAAATATATGTAAAAAATCATAAAATAAATAAATAATACATTAAATTATAAAATTTTTAGTTTATTAGTTAGAATGACGTACACTGCACCACATTGTGATCGTCGCCTTTAGGCATAAGATGTTAGATCTCTTTACCCCAGTAATTACACTAACTACAGCGCCCTTTTAACCGGAACACAGTAATGTTTGCACACTGCTGTTTAGCCGCAGAAGGTGACGCTACAGTGGTACCCACCAAGACAGTCTCCGGCAACAGAGACCTACCAACAGTAAAGAGACTTACCATCACCTTTGATGATAAAGCGCACCAGTATAGAAGTAACCTATTCTCTTTTCTTGAAGATTTCCACGTCATACCTGGACGGAAACACTGACGCCGGCAGACGGTTCCAATCATTCGCTGTTCACGTTTTTAGAATTAACCGGTTTCCTCACAACGGTTTCCATTCAGCGGATCCTGAACCTCAGTGGGTATCGATCCGCACCATTTAAAGACGTATCGCGCGTACTTCCATCAGACAGACAAAGCTTGCTATCATCACTAGACCTATATCATACTTAGCTGTTCTTCCCTGCTTAAGTCGACTTACCACCCCCGCAACCCATTTTGGGGATGGAATTTTGTAAAATTCGTTCTAAGCTGCCTGCGTTCTAAGCTGGGAATATTCCCAAAAAAATTCCAGTCTATAAACTTTATGGTTCCACAGATATCATGAGGAGTCACTACATAGCTGGAAACCTGGTATATATATATATATATGAAAATGTTTAAACTGCGCAGTAATTAATAAAAATATTTAATCTTTTGACGATCAGGACGTTCACCTTATTAGTAATCAACACGCCATAACAACAATAACAATATGTTTTTATTTTGTTTCAATAATAATACACGAGACGGTAATATAGTGATGTCACCATCACACAGTATGTAAACGGTGTAATTTAACTGGTGGTAAGTCGGTTGCCGGAGACCGTTTAGGTAGCTACCACCGCAGTCCCCTGGAACAGGTTCTCGCGTTGTCGTAGCGACAGGGCTCAGTAGCCGTAGCTTGGTTACCCACGGTGAAGGTGAGAGGATCCTACTCGGTCGGACCGTGGTGGCCACCTCATGTGAGCTCGATGAGCCTACCTCGGAGGTGTGTTAGTAGGCTGGGGGGCAAGCTCGCGCTGCTCTTCGCAGCTGTGGTAAGGTCGCGTATAACGGTTGGCGGAAGAACCCAAGAATAGATCGGCCGCAGGGAGACGGGAGAGTTTTCCCTCTGGACTCCCATTACCTGTGGGTGGCGGATTCAAGGAAATACCTTGCCCAGGTGATGGCAAAAGGCCGGGAAGAACAGTGCGCGCTTTATATATCGGCGCACCCTTACAGAGGTGGAAAAATTCGATTCTTCCCCTGGGGTGGGGCTGTATGGTGCAGCTGGCGCTGGCGGGAGTGCCGAAGGTGTTCGAAAGAGTTCCCATGGCCCTGCCGTAAAGCGACGAAGGTGGCACATCGGGGGGTGTTTAGTCGGTGCAAATCCGACATAACGAAGGAATTTCCCCTAAGTTAAAGAAAAAAAGGCCGACCTCATACCTGCCGCCTTAACATATTACTCCAGTAATTTCACAAGTCACAGTTTTTTTTACTTAACAAACCGACGTGCGTCGAGCAAGATGTTCAGTTGATGGTAAGAGATGCAGCCTCACATAACAACGCGCTAGTTACGATGATATACACTGCACCACATTGTGCTACTATGAGACGTAAGTTATGTCTCATTCCCCAATAATTTCTTTATCTATAACACCATTCAAACCGGAACACAGTGCTGTTTGCACATGACTGTTTACTAAGCTGGAGTTACTACAGCGCGGAAGGAGACAGAGGGGTTTTAGTGTGGTTTGTAATGCCGAGTTCCAGTTTTTCTCTAGAAGTGATTTTTTTTATTTAGCGACATCTTCCACCGCCCCATCTCTAACAGCGTAGGATCTCTAGAAACTTCTTAGAAGTGTGAGGAGATAACATATTAGATAAACGAGTTGCTGTTTGTTCGTGACGGTTCAAGCTTAAGCAGACGGCTCGTGACATGTAGGTTAACAATTCGATAACCTAACGACTTGTGTATAACCACTTTTTTTTTATTATAACACAGCATTCATCACTATTAAGCGAATTCTTGGTATCATGTACCATCTCAATTGGAGTATACTGTGGTGATAGTACGGTAGTGGTGTGTTACACTAAGCTAAATGTTTAGTAAGGGTGAGATTTTAAAATGCTTCTATTCAATATAAAATTATAAGTTGCTATATACAAAATCATCTTCGGTCTCGTTCTAATCAAATCAAATCAAATCAATTTATTTTCGAACATGTGGTCACAAAATATATATATTTATAACAGCAGCAGGTTGGATGAAATGGCGACAGGTGACTGGAATGACTTGTGATCCACGAATGCCGCTTAAACTTAAGAGACAGATCTTCAATTCGGTCGTTAGACCTGTCGTATTGTATGGAGCTGAGTGTTGGGCCACCAAGGGTTCGGTTGAAAGGAGATTACATGCGGCCGAGATGCGAATGTTAAGATGGATGTGTGGTGTGACGAGGATGGATAAAATTAAGAATGAGTATATTATAGGAAGTCTGAAAGTTGCTCCAGTGACAGAGAAGCTGAGGAGCAAGAGGTTAGTGTGGTGCGGTCGTGGTATGCGGAGGAGTGAAGGACATATTTCATGACATTCAATGAGAATGAACGTGGATGGTTATAAGGGTAGAAGACCGAAGAAAGTGTGGATGGATTGTGCGAAAGACGACGTGTGTAAGAAGAGTGTGAATTCAGATATGGCGGCTGATAGAGGGATATGGAAGAGAGGTACATACTGTGCCGACACCACATAGCTGGGGAAAGCGCAGGAGGAAGTAGTATAACAATAGATATATCTTAGGCCGTGGAGCCGCAACCCAAAGCGTTAGTGTGACTAGACTCGCAACACACTCGACTGCACAGTCTCCGATGCTCTCCGAGTAGCCAGAGATAGGACGAGATAGCGAAACATCATGAAGACAAGAGTGATGGGAGGAGGTAGTCGCCACCCTCAGACATGAGGAATACGATTTAAGGAGGAGGACAATAGCAGAGAGCGCACATTCCATTTATTCTGAAGCATGGAAGTGTTTATGTAGAAACTATATTTATACTTTTCCAATGACAAAACATTCATCTATATCATCATCGTCGTCATCATTTCAAGCGATGGACATCCACTGCTGGGCATGGGACTCTTATAATGCGGTCCACAAAGCACAGTCTTGCGCTGTTTGAAAATATATATATATATATTATATATTAAAAACTGGTATTATTTGTTCGCCAGTCACGTAAAAACTAGTGAACATATCGACGAGGAATGATTTGTAGATGGTTACAGGCTATTTATTTTTTGAATTTTCATTTCGATGAAGCGGTGATGGATCTATGCGGTTGCTATGGTAACGGCTGTGATTGCTCTCAAGCAACATTTCAGACAAATATCAAGTGTAATTTTATATTACGGCCAGAAATTACTTCATTATGCTATAACAATTTTCTAACTGCTTACCTGGAATAGTCAAGCGTGATCCACCAATCACATGCGTCATACAGTGAACGTAAACGGATATTGATGTTGTGATATTTGAAAACAATTGTCTGAATTGTTTTCAGATAGCCCCAATGTTGTCACCTGAAAGCGCGTGGGAAAGTACACTGATACTCTAGAAAAGTTAAAGCAAAATCTAGGCGTAGTAAGCTTGTCAGTCAGTTCCTCATTGCCGAGGTACATGACTCCTTATTCGAAACCTGTTCTTCACGGTTATGCCTGTTATACGAGGGCACATTGAAAAGTTTCGAGCCTAAGGTTGACGTTTAAATTGAAAAGAAAAAATAATACTGGCACGTAATAGCCATTTATTTTTTAATTATAATCCGCTGTCTTTTGTTTTTCTTCTGTCAATATTGCAAAATCTGTGATCGATATAAGAAATGAAGTTCGCGGTTTCCGTGGAAATTGATAAAATTTTATGAAGATATGTACGAGACTTTGGTGGAATCTGCTCCATCATATGCCAATGTCAAAAGATGGGTAGCGGATTTCAAACTTGGCAGAGAAGCAGTGCAAGATGAACCTAGGAGTGGTAGCCCGCCGACGGCTACCACAGACGAAAATACCAATAAAATATTAAACCTGATTCTGAATGACAGGAGATTGACGATTGCAGAGGTAGCAGAAGCAATAGGCATTTCCTATGAACGAGCACAGAACGTAATTTCCAACGATCTTGGATTTTCTAAGGTCCCTGCCAGATGGGTACCTAGACTGCTCGCCAAGTATCACAGGATTGTTTGGATCTGTTCCAAAGCGATCCTCAAGATTTTCTTAGCCGTTTCGTAACTATGGACAAAACTTGGTTCACCACAATACACCAGAGTCCAAAGTACGATCCAGGCAATGGAAAAGAGCAGCGTCACCGCCCCTTAAAAAAGCTCGGGCCGTTTTGTCAACCAAGAAGATAATGGCTTCAGTTTTTTTGGATTGTAGAGGGGTCATTATGGTTGACTACCTTGAAAAAGGTAAAACCATAAATGCGGACTATTATAGCACTCTTACGTTTGCGTGAACAAATAAAAATAAAAAGGCCTGGTATGTTGCCACCGTCCACCCTACTCGCCGGACTTGGCCCAGTCTACCATCACTCCCCCAATCTAAAAAAACACATTGCAAGACGAAAATCTTCGACGAATACCGCGGTACAAGAAGCTGCGAGTGAATAATTTGATGAAATTGAAGATTCTTTTTTTTTTTAGAAGGAATACTAAAGCTAGAGACAAGATGGCAAAAGTGTATAGATCATTCTGGAGACTATGTAGAGAAATAAAATAATCATTTAGAAAAAAATTTTTTTTTTTTTTAACGTCGGGCTCAAAACTTTTCGATGTGCCCTCGTAAAGCTTTATGTACAGGATCTCATATAAATGTGCCAATGACCTCTTTCACCTGGTCAGTCCAATGGCTTGGGCTTTTTTTTTTAAATCTATTAAGGGATAAGACGAACGGGACATTCACCTATTTCACTGTTCAATTAAAACATAAGACGTTGAGTCTGGTTACACCAGTAATTGTACTACCTACAACGCCTCTCAAACCGGAACACAGTAATATTTGCTACTACTTGTTTGCTAGCACAAATATATGCCGCGGTGGTACCGGCCTGAGTCTCAGGAACAGAGGTTTACCACCAGTAAACTTCGAAGGTTTAGCCAACGTCGCCTCTTGCCATTTTTTTTTGTTTAACGTGGGGGAAATGCCTACGCATATTCGTCCTGGAGGAGGACGGGTTATGTCGGACTTGCACCGACTAAAACCCCCACGATGTTCCACCTCACCGCCTCTTGCCATTAATCCAGCAACTAATAGTAAATTCCTCCAAGATATTTCCCTTTTCTCTATCAATAAGACTGAACAATTTATACTGTTGCAAATAGATTTTTTTATATGTAATTAATTGACGAGGCGGGTGGGACGTTCACCTGATGGTAAGTGATACGCCCGAGATGGTATGCACTGCACTATATTGCGCGAGACAAGATGTTGAGTCTCGCAGTCAGATGTTTGTAAGGTACCTTTTGATTTTAATCTCTGTTAAGATTGAAGCCAATCGTTGTGTGCTCTGTATAAGATACATTCAGCCTCTGTCTTCAGCTCCACTTTTCAAAAGACCCTATTCGATCGACTGCTTCAAAGATTAAGGTGCGAGAGGCGCGTCTTAGTTTACAAGGAAATGTTTCTGTCTTTTCATATTCTCGCGAGTTGCTTCATAGCAGCATCCTTTCGCGTTCAGATCTTACGCCTAATTGCCGCCTCTTTATATATATCTATACTTTCCTATGTATTACACAAGCTGTACCACGCCCGCTTCGGTGGCCGTAATATAAAATTAGACTAGAAATTTGTCTCAAATATTCCTTGAGAGCAACCGCAACCGTTACCATAGCAACCGCATAAATAATACGCAACGAAATGACGAATGATCTATGAAATTCAAAAAGTATATAGTAAGTAACCATTTACAAATAATTCCGCGTTGAATGGTCATGTTCCCGTGTCGATAAGTTCACTAGTTTTCACGTGATTACGCAACATGGCGGATGCCTATACTTCCAAATCCTCATCATCATCATTACCAGCCGATAGACGGCCACTGTTGGACATTGTGTTCCCCCAAAGATCTCCACATCCATCGATCCTGTGCTGCACTCATGCAGATGCTTCCCGCAGCCTTCACTAGATCGTCGGACCGCCTGGTGATCTGCCGACACTACGTGTTCCGGTACGCGGCCGCCATTCGCCAAATCATCTCGTCATTTTGTATACACAATGGTATTTTATATAATTAAACCTCCATGATGTTTAATTGAATAAACACCATGGGTATGTAACCCATTCCTTAACATCGCGCACCCATAACAATATCTTGGTAATTGGCCACAATGTCACCAATTATATTGTGCGCCCATTGTTTTTTTTTTTTAATTTCATAAATCCGGTTATGGTATGTTTGTAGGTCGTATTAAACATGTAAGGATTGTGATAAAATCTAATGTACTTACCCTACGTTGTTGACTTCCGCTTCCCTACCACGTGACTACACTGGTGGTAAGTCTCTGTTCCTGGATGCCGTTTAGGTTGGTACCATCGCGGTTCCTATTTCTGCAAACAGTGTGCGAACATTATTCTGTTCTGGTTTGACGGGCGCTGTAGTTATTCAATATATTGTGGTCACGAGACATAACGTCTTATGTATTGCGATGATCTCGATGTAGTGTAGTGTAGTGTATCCCGGTGCTGCGTTGTTATCAGCATGCGTCTTACCATCAGGTGAACGTCTCGCTTATCATGTCGTGTCATCGTATAAAAAAGGGTGTACTCTGACAAAGTTAAAAATATTTAAATGAGGGTTATAATGTTATTTGTTAATTTTTGTTTACGAAAATATGTTTGTTTTTACAACAGATTAAAAAAAATTGAGGTGTGAGGAGTTTGAAACTAACATCTTTACCAACCCAAATGTCAACCTCACCTGCACTTGGTGCACGCTGCTGACCAACAGATGAGGCTCTGGCGAACGACATTATCTGGCGGGATAACTAGATTTGTTTACGGATTTGTCATCTAATATCCGAGGGTTTCTCCAGCCTCAAGTGCGCAGGTTTTTGTGTGTCAGATGGCAATCGACACAGTAAAAACCCCAAAAAATTGCCGAAAGATATGATGGAAGGAAAGCTGACTCCATCACCATATAGGACAATGGCTAGGAAGAGAGCCATTAAAAAGAATATTTTAGATTTCATATAACTGCAGCTTGAACTCGGATGTTCTGTTATGCCAGCAGATCTACCAACTTAGCGTCAATACTAAACGATCTAGTTTTAAAGCCATCATCAAGCCAGACACTCTGGCATAGGTTCAGGCTTGTAGTGTGAGACTAATAAGAATAGGATTAATGTATGCTATGGCCTTCATAGAAGGAGACTGATAGACTTCGAGCCTTAAGTAGAAGGAAAATGGAAGGTAACGCTGTATTTGTCATAACACAGCGTGGGTGCGAGCAGGATATCCCGGTTACCCTCTTAACGTACCTTTTTTTTTTGTTTCGGGGGGGAAATCTTCGAAAGATACCCTGCTTCTGGAGGGAAATCAGGGTTATGTGAGATTTTTACTCACTAAAACCCCCTCGGTGCTCTGCATCAGTGCATTCGGAGAGGCTCCGGGATCTCGTATAGAACGCACCGGTGCCCCTCTACACTTTGTGTTAACACATCTCTGAGGAGAAGCTTAACCCTCCTAGGCTGTCCTACACAGATTCGCATGTTGAGCGATAAGGGCCTCCTCCCTCAAGGCCTGCGAAACTCCCAGGCCCTTTTAGTCGCCTTCTACGACAGGCAGGGCTTACCTTAGTCCTATTCTCACTAGCCCGAGACTACAGGGCTACCCTCTTAACGTACCTAGGGATTTTAGTGGGTAGGAATCCTCTATATGATCCAGACATCTCCCCAAGAAGGTGCACTTCTACTGAAGACTTCGCCCCTCACCTTCCGATACAATAAAAGGTAGATGTTTGTGATTTGTTCAATTCAATTCGTTTATTGTTGTTGATCGGCTGATGTTACAGAAAAACGTTTGTGTATTCATATATTAAAATAATCACACTACTTTCTCATGTGTTCGTGTTCTAAGTTCTCCGTCGATTCGAAGGTATCGTGTTCATGACATGGCATCTATAAGGTATCAACAATTCGGACGGGTTCTGGTTCTGGTTCGAATTTGAGCGCAAGGGCGATGTTGAGGTCGAGCGAGATACGACGGTTGTAAACTATGCCGTCAGAAGCCATCACATCTTAGATTGATTTCTAATGTTTACAAAACTAAATTACATCACATCTATATATTATTTTACAATTATTATTGGGAGACCATCCACAAGGTGGACCGACGATCCCATGGATGCGAGCATCACGGGACGGAACGATGTGAAGATCTTTGGGGAGGTCTATGTCCTGCAGTGGACCTTTGCTAATGATATTCATCGCGCCATCGTTTCAAGGGCTTAACAGTAACTTTGGTCATGGAAGAACTGACCTGGCACACTTTCTGTATCTGACTTCAATGACTACCTGCAACTCTTCAATTATTGTTCATTCCTTCATACGCAGAATGAGCTATGTCTTGAAGTCTTCTTGTAGTATGGTTTTTGATTTGATATCAATAATTACTAGCCGTAATATACAACTATACTAAGAGTTGAAGTTTGTCAGAAATATTCCCACTCGACGGCAACTCGCTGCCCCCTGGATCTCCTCATAACCCCACCTCCCCCAACTCCTTTTAGGGGTAACATTACGTAAAATCGGTTCTCCCTGACCTACTTATTAAAGTAAATATTCCTACCAAATTGCAAGTCTCCAGGCCTTACGGTTCCAGAGATATCGAGATGAGTGTCTACATGTTCAGAAATCTCTCAAGATCTCAAGCTGATGGTATTATCCAACCTGAACCTTCTATATTAAAATTTGTATTTTTATTTTTACTTTCAAAAGTTCCGTAAAACATCCTCGGTAGAAATGTATGTATGTTGGCAGGCATTTGTGGCCAACCAAATCTGATGTCAACGGTTCTGATGATGTTACCATGTTCTGGATTACATCAATCATGCAATAACTTGGCGCGTATGAAATTAATTAAGTTTTTAATCAATTTTGATTACATACAAAGTTTATGTGTGGAAGAAATTGATAAGGTAACGGTACGTTAATGTTTACAGCTTGATTAGGAAATAACTTTGCGGAGTGCTTTCGAATTGAATTCCCAAAGTTAATTAAGTAATACTCATTTGATCACTGAAATTCCTGAATTTCAAGTAATTAAAATGTCACACCAAATATATTACGATCTTTGAATTCCATGATGTAGTCCTATTGGTTGTAACTGTTGACAGAGACCGTCTAGGTAGTAAGAATAAGACTAAGATAAGCCCTGCCTGCCGTAGAAGGCGACTAAAATGCCTAGGAGTTTCGCGGGTCTTAAGATTGGGGCCCGTTATCACTCAATAAAAGTACCTGCGTTGGACAGAGCTCAGCGATGGTGCATAGCAGGGTTTGACCCTTCCTCAGAGACTAACACAAAGTGTAAAGAGAGCCATCGGTGCGTTCTGTAAGAGATCCCAGGGCTCTTACGAATGCACTGATGCAGATCACCGAAGGGGTTTTAGTAAGTAGGTAACTCACATAACCCTGACGTCCTCCCAAAAGCAGGGTATCTTTCGAAGACCACCTCCTTCCCCGAAACAAATAAAAAAGTAGGTACCATCGTAGTTCCTTTCTGGTGCCGAACAATCATGTGTTCATTAATGTGTTCTTGCTTGAAGGGTGCTGTAGCTAGTAAAATAACAAGTAGTAATACTTAATATCTTAAACCTAAAGGCGACGAGCACAATGTGGCGCAGTGTATATTATTCTAAATTTCACCAGGTTGTTATTGACCTGATAGTAGGTGATACGGTCGCACATAACTTGGCGCTGGTTAAGATGGTATACACTGCACCACATTGCGCTCGTCGTGTGACATAAGACGTCGAGTCTCGTTACCCCAATAATTGCCTTAGCTCCAGCGCCCTTTAAACCGAAACACAGTAATGTTTGCACACTAATGTTTGACGGCAAAAACATGCTTTGCGGGTGGTACCCACCTAAGTGGTCTCCGGCAACAGAGACCTACCATCAGTAAACACCTGTACCACATCGTCATAATCATCTACTACTGAAGTCCGTATCAAAGTAGCGTCGGAGTGTATTATGTAGTAGTGTGCAAACATTACCGTGTACTCATTTGAAGAATGTAGTAAAAATTCTATAAGAGAACTAATTAAAGTTAGTAAAGAAGTTTTAACATACGAAGGGAGGTTGAGTAAGTTGAGAGAGTACGACCCATCTGATCTGCCTCCTCAGAGACGGTGAGGAAAGGTGATCAGACGACCACCTCTAGTCGGACAGGCATTATAAGGAAGGTTAGGTTCAATTCTGTCACTGCACCAATTTATCACATTTTTTTTATTGTATGGGAAATCTTAAAAGATCACTGCTTCTGGGGGAAGACAAGGTTAAGTGCGGCTTCTACCACTAAAATCCCCTCGGTGGTCTCCGGGATCTACGGAACCCACCGATGCGCCACCGTATCACCTAATCCTAATAACCACTGTCAACGCGATACTTAATACCAATTATTACCACGACGTGTTCTCGTTGTCACATAATTAACTTAAATCACCGTCCCATTATGTTTCATTGTACCAGGGAAAAAACTACGTAGTGTTTTTTTTTTCAACAATTTACGTTCCCACTGTTGGGGCACAGGTCACCCACGCGGGCCCAATGCAGATTGGTGACACACACCTTCGAATAAATTCTAATTCAGGTGCAGGTTTCCTCACGATGTTCTTCACCGTTTTTATTCCGCTGTTGTTACTTAAGTTCACAAATGTACATAACTTAAATATTAAAGTCACCGGTACATGTCGAGATTCGAACCCGCGACCTTCGGAGTCAAGGCCGCACGCTCTAACCATTAGGCCAGCGATAGTAGCTGCGTAGTATGCGTCACCTAATTACGTTCACGTCTGATTACATGTGAAATGGGATATGTTGTGCTTTAGAGCAGGGGCACAGAGAATAAAAAAAAAAAAAAAAACAGCACTTTGGAGGAGAAATTTTTTAAAATCCGTTTTTAGCTGACCTATAGTCGGTAAAAGAAATCCTATCTTATTACTATCAAATTTCAAATCTCTTGATCTCATGGTTCCAAAAATATTGCGATAAGTCTCTATATAGATGATATATATATATATATATATATATATATATATATATAACACATTACTTAACGTTTTATTTAAGAGCATATACCGTTGGTCCTTTTCAGGAAGATAAATATCTATATCGCCCATTACCACATAAACAATAAATATTGGTAGTTGGGATGGTCTAGGACCTGTCATGTAGTGATCTTATGTTAAATGATAATTCATTCATTATCAGCCGATGGATGTCTACTGCTGGACGTAAGCCACAATCAAAGATCTCCACATCGACCAGTCTCGCGTCTACTGTTCTTACTATCTCTTTTTCCTCCTCACTATTTCTTTCTCACTCTCACTATTTTGCTTTCTTTTCGTCTCTTTCGCACACAATCTATTTAGATTGTGTGTGCGAGCGAGACGTGAGAGAACTCACGCTCTCAATTTCGTACTATATCTCTTTTTCTCATTATCTCTCTCTTACTCTTTTTTTTTTTTTTATATATTCTCCGGTGCTGGAGATCGTCATCCCTGCTTCTAATAAAGTTGACCCAGCACTTCCTGTTCGCCGCATTACTTACGTCTTGTACAGCTAATGCCTCCAGCTTTGCGAACCTCTTGTCTGGCGTTGTTATATGGTGATATATGTATGTATATATATACATATACATATACAGAACATCCAATATGTAGTCAGAGTAATATATTAATCGATATATGGACAATGGTGTTGTTTAGGAAGTGCTGTGACGCATGGCATTCTCCATTACGCATCAGTAATACCAGCTTCGGCAAACATTTGCATGTCCAACTGTGTATTTTGTGATACGATATGAAAACAAAAAAAAAATGCAATTTGAATAATTAACGCCTTTAACATATACAAAAATCGCTTTATTCCTGAAATACATATATATATATATATATATATATTTATTTGTTTATAATTTATGGAAATGTACTCGGACGTTAGATATAACATTTAGATAAATAAATATTTATGATGTGTTACGCGAAAATAATTCATTAATTATAAACTTCTTGTATATAATTAATGATCAAATATTTGCAGATTTGGGCAAGTCAAGGTTCATTGTTTACATATTTATTTTTGATTAGAAAAAAAAAAAAATCGAATTGGTCACTGAATAAAATCCTTATCTCGATTATTTATTATAAAGCCTATTTTAGTTTCGCTAAAACTGTATAGTTAGATAGATATATATATATATATTATAATTAAACGAGGAGTATATATCATTGAATCTAGCGCCACGTTGTTATAGGCGGGCGTATCACTTACCATCAGAGGAACATCCGGCTGGTCTCGTCGCTTAATTGACCAAAAAAAAAAAAGATGACACGGTAATATTTGCACACTGTTACTTGATAATAGTGAGTGGTGATGCCCTGTCTATATACACTCGGAGGAACAGAGGACTACCATCAGCACGTCGTCAAATCACCAAAGGCTTTTTAATATATATGAATTTCCGAAGTTTATAATACTGATGGTATGTTACCGCCGCAGTGCTTCCTTCCGCCTTCAAATTGTAGCGTGTAGATATTACAGTGATCCGATTTGTAGGGTGCTATAGCTGTAGTGTAATTACTATGGTAACGAGCCTTAACCTATGTCTCAAAGCGGAGCAAGACGACGCGGTGCTGTGTAAACCACCTTAACCTGCGCCACAGCACGCCAAGTGAGCGTCGCGCTTTGCTGCGATCAAAACGCGGTGCAGTGTATATCATCCTAACTAGCGCTGCTGTAATCTTACGTATCACTTGGTATCAGGTGATCGTTCCGCTCTGTCATCATACAAAAATCAATGAATAAACAAAAGGGTGTTTTTCAATGACGAGCTATTACGTTTGTTTGTTCGCACCAGCTAACTTAATAACGTTGACCTCAATAATTGGTGCAGGTTATGACCATGGTTGTGAAGCTAAGGTTATAACCTATAATTGTCAGTTAATTAATAAATGTTTATCATTAACTTAAGTTATCGGTTCCGTACATATCAATTGTGTATTAGTAGTAATTAATTTAACTAAGACGTGATTACGACGTTTACACATCGCACTGTGTTTGTTTTCAAATGACTTTAACGGGTTAAAAATATCCTGATAACCCTGACTTCTCTAGAAGACAGGTTATGTGATAAACTAGATTCCTCTAATACTGGAGGTGTTGCAGCCGCATTGCTGACGCGTGGGGAATGTTATCACTTCCTTTTTGAAGGAACTCGTACTGTAGGTTCTTGGTAAAGACTCGACGGATATATGGAGACAATACTCACTATGTATTATATATGAATAGTGGTGGTCATATAATTAGAAAAAAACAAAACTAGAACTTCCATATACAAATGTTAAAAAATATACACATTCAATAATTAATAATCATGCAATGATATAGCTTCTCAAATAAAAAAAACTTATCAACTATCATTCGCTAAAAAATATGTTAATTAGACGTTTTTTATTAGGTCCTCATATATAAAATTACCGTTTGTCGTACTGACCTGAACTGATTGGTCTGAAATGTCTCCGCTTTGGTTAAGAATTCCAAATTCAAATTTATAAATTCATTTAGCTGCTACATTTGAGTTTTGTAAACAGTCATTCATTTGTTTTTTCTCATTATTTTTTTCTTTGGCGTCGCTTATTGCCCGCACAAAGGAAAACATGAAGTATCGGTATGTTTACGAGTACGAGTTCTACCGTGGCACCAGCACCAGTGCTGCAGGAACAGCTCGAGGCATTAATGATGTGTACGGCGCAGGAGTCGCAAAAGAAGGCACGGTATGTTTTTGGTTACAACGTTTTCGCTCTGGAAATTTCGACCTTTAGAATCAACCCCGTGGACGGCCGGAGACCAAAGTGGAAAATGAAGAATTAAGGGCTATTGTGGAAGCGGATCCATCATAAAGCACTATCAGAAATAGCTGCAGGCTTTGGGGTAAGTGACAAAATTGTATTAATCCACTTGAAGCAATCCGGAAAGTAAAAAAACTTGAACAATGGGTACCTCGTGAATTGAATGAATCGAACTTCTGAACACGCGTCGACTGCTGCTGTGTTACTTTGCTCAACCGACAAAATGATGAAGGGATTATAAAGCGAATCATTGCTTGTGATGAAAAGTGGGTGGATACTGTACGATAATCGGAAGCGCTCGTCGCAATGGCTGAACCTTGAAGACCCAGCCAAATCCTGTCCTAAACGAAAATTGACTCAGAAAAAGTTACTTGTGTGTTACTTGAGTGTTTGGCGGACCAGCGCCGATGTCGTTCACTACAGCTTTCTAAAATCTGGCCAAACGATTACGGCAGATATCTATTGTCAGCAACTGTAGACGATGAAGGAAGAACTAGCTGCTAAACAACCGAGATTGATCAATCGCTCTAGGCCACTGCTGCTTCACGACAACGCAACACCACCACCACACGCTGCACAACAAATAACCACTAAGTTAGATGAGCTACAGTTGGAATGTCTGCGACATCCACCGCACTCCCCGGACCTTGGCGAAAGAATTTACTGTTTCTCGCCCCCCCATGGTTTCTTTACTAAAGTGATCAATGAACTACCTATGAGATTACAAAAGTGCATAGATAACAACGGTGCATACTTTGATTAATTAAATATATTTTACAAAAAAACAAAATGGACCTTATATTCCTTTCGTACAAAACGCCAATTACATATGTAAAGACCTAATATTTAATTTATTTTATTTTAATTATTTAATTTACCATATTTATTTTTGTTTCACCCGAAAATAACACTTTTCATTCCCTAACCGTCGACAGTTAGACATATTTTTTAGCGAATAATAATCGCTTCTCTCCTCTCACCTTTCGAAAGGTTCTTCCAAACAATTTAGCTTCCACTAATCTCCAGCGTATCAGTCTGGACGAGATGTTTCTCGGATCATCAGGCGAAAAAACTTCTTTTGCCGTCTGGTTGGAGCCTTTACTTGGCTCTTTTTCAGCAAAACGAACGATTATCGTATCTTCTCTGGGAGAGGTTTTTCTTAGCCGAGCCTTTCTAAGAACATTTTCAACGGTTCCATGTGTTCTATAATGATCAATTGTATTAAAAACTTGCTTAATAGAACAATTTAAATGATCAGCTATTCTGTCCGCCCGCCTACCAACTTACGACGTATATGTAAATTAACAATTATTTGCCCAGTTGACGCGTCGCAATTTTTATTTTTGTCCATTTTTAATAAAATAAAATTCAGATAAAAATATTATATATAAAATGTAGAAATGGTCAAGAAATGTTATTCTCCAATTTCAAATAAAGTACGAGCTGTGGATGCGTTTTTAAAATGTTTTTAATTCGGCGTCCAAGCGGCCAGTGACAGAAAATAAACTACATGTGTAAGACTCATTTTGTAATTAAAAGAAAGATATGTTTTATATTTTATGCATTTAATTAGTTTTTTATTTGATTGGCTATATTATTGCATGATTATTAATTATTGGAATTTTTTTAAGAACAGTTTTACGTTGAAGTTATACTTTTTTTATTTATAAGAAGTGTTTCTAATTACATAACCAACACTGTATATATGTATATGCTCTCACCAACCTGCATTGGGCCAGCGTGGTGGGAAACACCCAAATCCCCTTACATTAACCTCCATAAATTTGGAGATCTTTGAGGCAGGCCTATGTCCAGCAGTGGACGTCTATCGACTGATGATGATATATACATATATATTAGTCATTAATTATTTATTTTTTTCGAATAAGCGACGTTACGATGGAGACATTCACTTGATGTTAAGTGATACGCGTGCTCATAACGTTGCGCTAGTTACCACATTGTGCTCCACGCTTTGACAGATTCTGAAGTCCGATTATATCAGTAATTCACTATCTACAACGCCCTTCAAACCGGAACATTAAACTTACTGTTTGCTTACCATGACGGGAAACTCAAACTCAGTGGAGTTCGGACCCGCCTCTCGTTGAAATGTTTAAATCGTTCGAGCGCGTTATGAACTGAGCTATCATTGCTTGAACGTATAGATGGTGGTAAGTCTTCGTTGCCAGGGACCGTCTAGGTACCACTGCTGATTCTATCCCTACTCCTAAATATTAGTGTGTTCTGGTTTGGAAGGCGCTGTAGTGAAATTACTGGGGTAACGGGACTTAATGTCTTATGTCTCAAAGCAGCGAACACAATATGGTGCAGTGTGTATCACCTTAACCAGCGTCTCATTGTCAGCGCCTCGCTCGTCTTATCGCTTCGTCAAATAAAAAAAAATCGAAGTTTATTTTCACGGCTTTGTTATACAAGTATTACATGTAATAAGGCTGTAATAATAAATTGTGTTTTTAGCTTTGTTATTATCTCATTAGTCATTATCATCACCAGCCGATAGATGTCCTCTGCTGGACATGGGCCTACCCCAAAGATCTCCACATCGATCGATCCCGCCTTGATCGCATCCAGTGAGTTCCCGCGATTCTCACCAGATCGTCGGCCTCCAGTCTAATACCCAGGCCTTCCCCATGGTGGACCGACGATCTGGTTGTTAAAGTATATACATATAAATTGTGTGTGTTCAATATATATAATTGTGTCCATAGGTGTTCCACCTTCGCGACATACATTGGGAGCGGCCCAGATTCCTATCGAAATCATTCCTCGCTTTCGTGACCTTCAATCTGATCAGCTACTCGCTGCTCGCTGCCGAGGTGCTCACAACAAACGTTGCTAATACTTCCGCCGAGAAGAAGGTAAGATAATGGATGTATAGAAAGTGAAGGCTTATTTTTTTATATTAAGGTGGGCAAACAAGCGATCAGTTCACCTGGTGGAAAGTGATCACTGACGTCCATGGACAGTCGCAACGCTGGAAAAGTCGCGGCTCCGTTGCCGACCTTCAAGGGAATATTACCCTTTTTTTTTGAAGACCCTCATGTGGTATTGGTTTGGAAGTACCGTTGGCGACAACGGATTCCACAAAGTGGTGGTGCGTGGTAAACAGTTACGCTTGAAAAGCACAGTGGACGATCGCCAGTCATTCAGGTGGTGAGGATGAAACTTGGCGTGTCGTGTATTGCGCTGGTGGGAGAGTAGCGGCAGGAATAATTCCGAACAACAATTCGATCTACATCCTGTTAGAATATCCACCAGTTGGACAAATCATATATGGTTACACTACAATCCTCTTCATGAGAACAGCAAAGGTGTGAAACATAAGTCTTCCTGTCCAATTACGACGGGTATCTACAACAAAAGAGTGATTAGGCTGTTACTAGATTAGCACATTTTACCATCACACACAACATCAACACTTAATATAAGGTGAGGATTTAAAAAAAAATAGTTTAATACCAACGATACTTTGCTCTCCATAGTTAATACCAGAATGACTGGAGGCAGACCGTCTGTCTGCAAGACATTGTCATTTATTCAGTGTTGCCATATAAAAAATGTTGCCAATTATTAATTTTTTTTATTCAAGTTAACGACGAGATCAGCGCGACTTTCACCTGATGGTAATATATACCCATGCCTATAATAATGTGGCGCTAGTTAGGATGGTATATACAGAACCACATCGAGCATGACACCTTGAGAGATAAGATGGTGTCTCGTTACCATAGTACTTACACTAGCTACTAGCCTTCAAACCGGAAATCAGTAATTTTTGAGCAGTACTGTTTATCGGCAGCAATAGGAGCTGCGGTGGTATCTTCGACAATGGATATCTACCACCAGTAAAACAATACTTTATTACAAAGAATAATATATACATAAAATTTACTTGTGGTAGTTCTCTGCTGCCGGAGACCAAACCAACAAAAAGTTAAAACCCACTTTTTTGGGATAAAATCAACGAGACGTTCACTTGATGGTAAGTGATAAGCCCGTGTATACTGTGTAGCTAGGATGACATACACAACACCGTTATATGCTCGTGTATATCGCCTTTCATACTAGAACACAATGGTGGTACCTACACGGATGTACGGCAACATTCAATGTACTGGTGGCAAGTCCCTTTTTATGTGATCTTCGACGGAAGCCTACATCCAACAGTGGACGTCAATCGGCTGATGATGATGATGAGGTCCCCGTCACCGGAAACCGTGTAGATAAGTACCGGCTCAGTACTAATTTCTGTGTGAAGAGTGTTTTAGCTACTGAAATTACTAAGGTCACAGTGCTTAACGTCTTATATACAGCTACTATCAGTGTGGTGCAGTGTACATCATCCTGAGTAGCGGCACATTGTTACGGACGGACAGGAAAAGGAAACAGGTTATTTAAACCGTTTTAATTTTTTGGTATTACTTGAGTAAATATAACGACGAGCTGTGGCCGACGTTTACTTGGTGACGATCACCAAATTTGGGAGAGGTTCAAAAAGCGGCGACATCAAAAACAAAATGTTGATGTAGTGTAAACACGGCACGACCTGTCGAGGTGATCAGCTGCAGACGTATAAACAAAAGTTGGTTAAAGTTATATTTAAGTATACTGCATTTGTTAATGGGAAATAATACAATTTTTTATATAAATATATATATATATACACGCACACACAAACATATATATATATATAGGTAGTTCGGTGGTACATAGTCAAACGAGGCGAGAGGAACCAGACCATCATCCTATGGTAAGTGGTCCACCTGCCAATAACAACGTCGCGTTAGATAAGATAATATACACTACGTCACATTGTGCTCATTGCTCATATTTTCAAGACAAGACGTTTAGTGTTGTTACTCCATTAATTTCACTAGCTACAACGCCTTTCAAACCGGAATATAGAAATATTCGCATACTACTGTTTGACGGCTGTAGGGGCTGCGGTGGTACCTACCTTCACGGTCTCCGGCCACAGATTCCTACCACCAGTAAATTCAACGTCACCGGAGACTGTCTAATTAGGTGCCACCGTAGCTCCTATTACTGTTAACAGCAGTGTGCAAACATTACCATGTTCCGGTTTGAACGGCGCTGTATCTATTGATAATACGGGGGTATTATTTAATGATAATTGTCATTTTCTTATATCAAACCTATGATAATAATATGCTGCAGTGTATATTATTTTAACCAGCGCCACAGCACATCGTCATGTTAGCGTCGTCGCTTCGGGGAATGAAAAAAAAAAAACGCGAACCCAAAAATTTATTTTTATTTACCGTCTGCAACCGTCGTCCTGCGTTCGACGTCCTTCTGAGAACCAATGGAGTATATATATATTTATATGTGATATTTGGAGTCGGATATATTTGACACGGATATGGTTGTACATGTGACGTTTTGGTTGCTTGTTGCAGAGCTTCTACCAGCACGTCTTCAATGGTTGCTACGCTGTCCTACTCTTCATAGTCGTCATATTTTTCCTCATATACGGCGTCGAGGTGTACTTCAAGGTGAGAAATCCTCTGCCCTGTAGTCTCGGGCTATTAACAATAGGACTAAGGTAGGCCCTGCCTGTAGAAGGCGACTAAACTGATTTTCGGGTCCGTGGACTTTGGAGACTCACTAAGCGAGCCCGGGGTGGACTGCAATAACGGCGTGGTCTCATCCATGTCGTCGCATGACGAGGTTGCCGAAGAAGATACAGCTCTCTTTGGGACTTGTAGGCTTAGTGTAGGGAAGTACCGTTGCGTTCCGTAGATTGCCTGAGCTACCTGCAACGCTCTGATGATGACCACCGAGGAGGTTTTAGTTGCCACAAATGCCCCATAATCTTGACTCACCCCTAGAAGTAAGATATGTTATAGAAGATCCATCCTTCCCCCATAAAAAAAGTAAAGTGATAAATCCTGTCATTCCAGCATATCCAACCCAACATTTTACCATCACGCCCCTTGCCGTCGACAAGGTATTATTTATTTATTTTAAAACTATAATAACGGCGACTATAAGACAAACAATAAAAATAATGATGACTAATAAAGACCACGTACTCCTCAAGAATGTCAAAATGACCACACACAATTCACCATCCGACAACAATGGCACATAACACTCGCCAATAGTAACCTGACTGATAAGGAAAAGTAATTACTCTACAACCATCCCGATATGGTATTGTGGTCAGCGTGGCCTTGGCGATATCGTTAAGTGTTCACCACAGCTTGCTTATGGTGGTAAAAGATTTGATTCGCCCCATTTGCAATATGCAGCTTCCATGGTCGAACCAAGAAGCCACGGAATAATAGAACTATTACTAGAACATGTACCTATATATATATATATATATATATGAGTATATATATATATATTATATGTTTACACGTAGAAAAGCTACAGACTAAAACACCGGAAGTCTTAACCCCAATTGGATTCCGTATAAGTGTTGTGTAAGTTACGTTGTAGGTAAGGATTTTTCTTCGTTATTATCGTGGTTAGTTGCCATAGTCCTACATTTACTACTAATAAATATATCATCATCATCATCAGTCGATAGACGTCCACTACTGGACATAGGCTTCCCCTAAAGATCTCCACATGGACCGGTCCGGAGCTGCCCACATCAAGCGTCTTCTCGCGACCTTCGTTTGTAAGAGATTCATATGGGGAGTTTTAGCCATTTCCCACCACACTAGCCCAAAGCGGTTTGGTGGGAGCTTAAATATATATATATAGATACTCGCTGTTCCGGGTCCGCTTTGCTGGCGGTAATAGCATTAGACATGAAATTTGTTAAAAATGTTCCCGCCGGTCGCTTTCCCGTTATTAACACCCCCCCCCCCCCCGTAACTTCCTCTGGGAAAGGAATTTTGTAAAATCCATTATAAGCTGGTCTCTAAATGGCAGAAGCAATACATCTACCAAATTATGACTGTTCACATCTAATAGTTTCTTAGATCTCGCGAAGAGTCATTTCAGGATATCTCTCTCTATATATATATATATATCGTAGTAGGTAACTAGTGCGCAAGCTTTATAGAATTAAAAATCAAATTAAACAAGAGCCACAGTTTAGTATATTTTAGAATAACAACTATATTAATTATTTTTTTATTAAAGTTTTACATATAATGAAGATAATTATAGAAATCATTATTAAAGTATTAATCTGAATATTAAGTTGCGTCTATACATAATTCTAGAACATGGCAAGTTTACTTGTGATAGATCTCTGCTGAAGACCGCCCAAGTACCACCGCAGCTTCTATTGCAACCGACAAACATTACTATGTTCAGGTTTGAAGGACGCTGTAGCTAGTATAATTGCTGGGGTAACGAGATTCATTTTCTTATCTCACAGGCGACGAGCGCAATACGGTGCAGAATCTATCATCTTAAAATCTTAAGATATATCTTATCAAGTAGAGCAACGTCGTTATAAGCAGGTGTATCATTTACCATCAGGTGCACGTTCAGCTCGTCACGTAGCTTAATTGAATAAAAAAAAAATCTAAAATGCACAATAGCGCTCGGCGTATTTAACTAAAACACAAGTATATATAGATAATTGTAGTACGATATAATCCTTTAAAGGAAAAGGCTAAAAAAAACAATCTAATTATTGTGATGATTGTTGTTGTTGTTATTGTTGCTCAAACATCGCTTGTTTATTTAATTGCGGATACGTTGAAAGAATTCTGAAGAATCACAGATAATATTTAGTAAAAAATTCATAACGCAGTTAGGACGACATACACTGCACCATCTAGATTCCTGATGATGATAACGCTGCGAGCCATTCGACTTTAAACAGCTTATCTGACATTGGGCGCGTGGACCCGGATCCACGGCCTATTACACTGCACCATATTACGCTCGTCGCCTTTAGATATGTTGGTCTTACTACCCTACTGATTTCACTAGTCACAGCGCTCTTCAAACCGGAGGGCATTAATGTTGGCACAATATTGTTTGACGACAGAAATGGTAGTTTCTAGAAAGTATGTTTTTTTTATCGTAGGGAAAATTATAAAAGATACCTTACTTCTGTGGAGCTTCTACCCACTAATACCATTTCGGTGGTCTCCATCAGTGCATTTAGAGAGGCTCCGGTATCTCCTACGGAAGGTACCGGTGGCCCCTGCACTCTGGCTAAAATATCTCACGGAAGAGCAAAGCTCTCTTTAGCACCCACGCTATGCTACAGCAAATATAAGACCACCATACCTTTTTCGTCCACCTAAGGCTTGCTTATTCAGTACTGAGGTTCCTCTACTCTCCAGGCTCACAAACCTGAGGACCCTTTTGGTCGCCTTGTACGACAGGCAGGGAATACCTTAGTCATATTCTTAATAGCCCGAGACTACAGGGCTACCTAGAAGGTATTTGACAACAGAGTCCTACCATCCACCAGTAACTAAAATAAAAAAAAAATCTGGCTAAAAGATCTTCCTGATCCACAACCCTGGCACTAACCGCATTTTTCCGATTATTCATTGATTTATTGTTACTCACAAGTTAATATAATTTATTGCTTGCTAATCTCATGTGCTCGTAAATGAAGGAAATTCCCTGGAAACCAGTAGACGCCGGTCACCGGTGGTAGGTCTCTGTCGCCGGAGACAGTCTGGACGGATAACGTCGCAGCTCCTATTGCAGCCGGCAAACAGTCCTGAGCAAACATTAGTGTGTTCCGGTTTAAAGGTCGCTGTAGCTAGCGAAATTACTGGGCAATTTCAGAACATGGTTGTATCTCAACGTATTAAAAAGTAAATTCATTTTTGTTTATATCATCATCATCAGCCAGATGTTCTCTGTTGAACAGAGCCCTCGCCCAAAGATTTGCTACCACGCTGGCTTAATGCTGGTTGGTGGGAGCTAGTGCCGCGTTTGTTGATTATCAGGGTGCACCACGAGCAGGTGAGGTTGGCTTGAATCCCGTGAGTTGTTGTGAGGGAATCTTTACAGCCCCTTTATATCAGGTAACTGCGTTAACATACGTAGATCGCTGGTCTAATGGTTAGAGCGTGCAGCCTTCATTCCGAAGGTCGCGGGTTCCAATCTCGGCATGTACCGATGACTTTAATATTTAAGTTACGTACATTTGTGAACTTAAGTAACAACGGTGAAATACAAACGGTGAAGGAGAACATCGAGAGGAAACCTGCACGTGAATTAGAATTTATTCTGAGATCTGTGCCTCAACAGTGGGAACGTAAATTGGCTGTTGAAAAAGAAAAACTTCAACGTATATTTCTGAACCTTTGTTCCAGCTTCGCGGCGAGTTCCTGAAGGAGACGAAAGTATGCACCATCATATCACCTCGCCCGGGGCCCTCCACCGCCGACGATGGCGACGACGTGCAAGACACGCTCGTCACTAAACAGGTACAGTGCGACATCTGTATTACAATAACCATCGCGATTGAATATAGTACTAGAACATCAGGAGATTTCGGATGCTGTGTAGTTACTACACCGATGCTAGCAATCAATAAGCCATCCCGCATGGGACATCAAATGCGGCGTGGTACGTACTTGCTGCAGCTCAGCGATCATGCTAAGGACGGTTCTGATGTTCCATGTGACCTGCTAAAAACCGTAAGCACTGACCGGTGCGTTCTGTTAGAATCTTGGGTTTCTCTAAATCCAATGATGTAGACCACCGAGGGATTTTAGTGGGTAAGAAATGTCATATAAATCTGTCCCTTTCCCACACCCAAATATAATAACTGTAGTTTTCTCCTGGCAGCAAAATTTAGTCCAAAACGTCCTTCAACCCCGACACCTTTACAAAATATTTTTTTTTTTATTAAACAAAGGGATAAGACGAGCGAGACGTGTTCACCTAGATAGTATATGGAACGTCTCCACATAACAACGTGGTGCTAGTTGGGATGGTATTCATAGCACCAGCACCACGTTGCGCTCATCGCTTTGAGACATATGATGTTAAGTCCCTTCAAACCGGAACACAGTAACGTTAGCACACTGCTGACCTGTCGCCAGTAAAAAGGCCTATTATATTTGGATTATTGTTGTCAGGAAATAAACTTGTTCATCATAACCAGCTCGTAACAATCCTGTTGCGCGCTGGTGTATCATGAGCGCGGTCGGCACATGTACGTGTTCACACGTGTACATGAACGATACATACATGTGTGCGTGTGCGTAAACATAGAACACGCGGTACGGTCAGCGCGTCAAATTATAATTAATAGCACAAAATTTGCAGTATGATTAATTACTACATTGTATTACGCTAATAAACGAGCGTGGGAAGTGGAAAGTGTGGGATGATAGTCCACTAAGTGGACTTACGACTTGGTGATGATAGAGGATATTATTAGATAGAGACACCGGTTCGATGGTAATTGTTAATGAAGACCAATGTTTCAACAGCGGACCACAATGGACTAAAATGATGATGATGATAATGATTGTGATGATGATGACGATGTTGATGAATTATCTCAAATAAAACTTATACTGTATAGATAATTTTATGACATTTTTAATGTTAAATTTAACAACCTTTATGTATAATTGTTAGATTTGTCTCTTTTGTTATAACACGAAAAATTAATGAACAAATACTTTTTTTTTTCTAACAGTATATACAATGTGTGCACAGCGCGCACCAACGAATTCAAATATGCAGATTAATCTGATCGTTGACCGCGTTATTTTTTTTTTATCGAATCTTCCAATGTCACACCGAGGTCATTACTTCCATTCAGTAACAACAGAGCGAAGAAAGCTCAGCTGATCTCATTGGCAGGTGACCATCTAATAAAGTATCTCGAAAGTAGTTTTCAGATATTTACTTACCATCGGGAGATGTTTTGTTGGTGCTAGGTCTCTTGCCGGAGACCGTCTAGATAGGTACCACCGCAGCGCTTATTTCTGGCGGTGATCACTAAACTCCACTAGACAGTGAACTTAATAGTTTGAGGCGTTATATATATATATATATATATTTATTTAAAAAATGGTATATTAAAACGCTTTTAAGTTCTTGATATATCATAAATAACCTTTATGTTTTTAATAGCAGATTGCGGTCACGGCTATCAGCTCTATGCTGTACCGCCGCTGCCAATTTCCCAATTAAGGGTTTTTTCTTATATTAGTCTAACTTCATTTTAATTTAAAATGTTACTACTGCATTTGGAGTTCGACATGTTCTATGACACAGATAGCAGCAGAAGAAACCAACATGGTTCACGATGATCAATAAAGATCTGAACAATCATAAGAATTTATAATTGAGGAGTCATGACTCAAAATAGAGATAGATTTAGAAGAATGACCAGCAGCGCCGACCCCGAGTAAAGATGGGACAAGGTCTAGCAAGAGGCAACATTAATGTCCGAACATTACTGTGCTACGGTTTGAACGCAGTTGTAGCTAGTAAGATTACTGAAGCAACGAGACTTGACTCTAGTCTTTAATGGACGAGTACATTACAGTGTTGTGTATCATCCCAACTAGCGCATTGTATGGACACCTGTCACCTACCATCAAGTCGAATAAAGACGGTCAGACCTACCACCCGTGAATTGTATGATATTTAATATATGTGCAAGTATAAGGGGTGTAAGGGGCTCGCTCAACGATTCACGGAGCCCAAGCAAACCTCACCTGCTCGTGGTCTGCTAATCACACAAACGTGGGTCTGGCTACCACCAACCCGCATCAGGCCAACGTGGTAGGTAATGAACCAAATCCCTCCATATGAACCCCTACATACGACAGCTGTTAGTGCCCTGCGGTACCGGAGGCCATGCTGACTGTATGTGGAGATCTTTGGGGAGGCCTATGCCCAGCAGTGGACGTCTATCGGATGATTACAGATGTGTATAACACAAGTATGTTTATATGTTGCAGGGTATACAGACCGACCTCGCCGAGCGCGACGGCTCAGTGGACCCCCGCTCCGTGGACCACTCGCAGCTGCAGCAGTCGCGGGTTGGTCTCGTCAGCCAGGCGCTGATGCTTATACTGATCGCTGGTTTCCTTGCATCGGAGACTCTTAGCGAGTTCTGGAAAACTAAGTTAGTTTCGAAAAACATTAATAGAGTATTTTTACTGTGTTATAGGAAAGTGGTCTTTTCTATCTCACGAAGGGATTAGATGAATGAAACATTATTTTTTTTTAAACCAAAAAAGGTAAGCACGAACAAGATACTTAGTGTAAAGTGGTGATTTGGTGTGTGGTGGTAAAGCGCACTGATTTCTTTTTTTTGTTTTCGGAGAGGAAATCTTCGAAAAGTTACTATGTCTTCTGAGCGGGAGTCAGAGTTATGTGGAGATTTTTGCGGACTAAAGCTCCTTCGGTGGTCACTTCCAGCGTTTGGACAGGCTCCGGGATCTCCATTCTGAATACGTGGTCTCTCTAACGCAATGCTAAGATAGCCCGTCCCTGGGTCTGTTTTATGCAGTCCCTATCAGCTTTGCGAGCATTACCTAAATGGCCGGACACCACGCCCAGCAATTGGCCTTCTCGGGGTAAACGCACTGACCCAGTAACAACCTATTCGTACCTTTCTTGAAGGTATCCACGTCGTAATTTGAACGGAGACACTAACACCGGCAAGTTGTTCTTTGTTCGCAAACTGGGGGTGTTTACAACATAAAAATGGTTATGAACGTTCACCTAATACTGAGTGATGTGCGTGCCTATAACAACGTGATGCTTGTTAGGATCATATACATAACATCACGTTGCGCTCGTCGCTCTTGAGACATAAGGCGCGAAGCTTCGAAACACCACTAGCTACAGAGCCCTTCAAGTTTCTGTAAATTACTGTGGTAACGAGAATTAATATATTAGCTCTTTAAGAGGAAAGAAAAGGAACCAATATTATGGATATTTGAGAGCAAATTTAATTTAAAAGATACTTTTTTTAATGCACTGAGCTACGAGACGAGTGAGACGTTGAATTGATGGTAATTGATATTACTGCCCATAACAACATGACGCTAGTTCGATGATATACATTGCACCATATTGTGCTCGTCACTATGAGACTTTTTTTCCCACGCAGCAACGACACAAGCGGAACATTCACCTAATGATAAGTTATACGCCCGCCCATAATAACGTGGCGCTAATTCTTCTTCTTCTTTCTTCTTTCTCCTGCCCTGGTCCCACTTTATGTAGGGTCGGCACAACATGTTCTTCATTACCGAACATGTAAATAGTTTTGGCTAAAGTTTTTTACGACCGGCCGCCTGCCTGACATCAACCCTCTTTTTGGGAATCTTTGGGGACTTTTTTTTTTTTTCCCCGTTTGTATTTCGCTGTTGTTACTAAAATTCACAAATGTACATAACTTAAATATTAAAGTCATTGGTACATGCCGAGATTCGAACCCGCGACCTTCGGATTGAAGGCCGCACGCTCTAACCATTAGGCCAGCGATCTACTAACGTGGCGCTAATTAAGATGTAAAATATTCACCACATTGCGCTGAATGGCTTAAAACAATATATTGAATCTCGTTATCCCAGTAATTTGTCTACCTTTAAACCGAAACACAGTTATTAGAGCGCACTACTTTTTGGTGGCAGAAATAGGTGTGGTGATCTCTTTCCACCACGGGTAAAAAGGTTTTCTAAAGGGTTTTTAATGGGCGGACTTAATGCCTGGATGTATTCTTTACCAGTCAACCCCAGGAGAATGTTAAAAACGAAATGTCTTACAGTTCAGAAAATATTTCTCGGTATCTAAGAGGTTAAAGACTTCCAGACGTTTTACAGACAGCTATAAATATCTTGTTGAAAAAGTTCAAGTTTTTAAATATTAATACGACATTTGTATATAAATCTAAACCACTTTTTTAACAAAGAACATGTTATTAAAGAGATACTAGTAAAACCAAAGGTAATTTTAATTATTTATTTTATTTTATTATTTATTATTTTTTTGCTAGCTCACTTCGTAAACGCTTTTCGCATCCTGGTAGGGATGTGTAATCGACTGATAGGTGAATATCGATAAAATAAATGTGTGAACATTTTATTATTATAAAATGTATAAATGATTAAATATAATAATGTTTTCACAATAGATAAGTAAAAAAACTGTTTTGAATAGTGATAGTCCCGGGTTTGTGATCCGTTTGTGCGAGTATTTTGAACGCGAGAAACAAAATGGCGGACCGCTGCTACCATTGCCGCAAGTGTGCAATAGAGTTGCAGACGATCTTGGTATCCGACGAGCTACAGTGTCATAAATCAGCAAAGAAAAGTATGCAGAATCATCTTCGGAGATGGCGGCCGAAGATGAGAGAGATAAAATATTATCAACTCCTAATAAAAAGGAGAAGGAGTTTCATTCAAATTGACGACTTTGACGCCGCTGCAAATAATTAATTATTAATCTACAGGACTGCTCCAGTGATGAATCTGAATGTGACTTTGACGTTATCTCGGCTGTACCTTTCAACAATAAAATTTTTAAATACCTTCCAATTCATCTTTAATTTTCATTCTTCTTTCTTTCAATGTCGTTAAAATGTTTTTTTTTAAATAAACTCATTTCGATATGAATAATGATAAAATAAGAAAGACTTTCCATACCTATTATATGTCATTCTGACAAACGTCTCAGGTATCAAGCATTATTTTATTAACTGTAATTGATATTCATCAATCATTTTAATATCTATCGATCTCTTTAAATAGTTTATTATATGTTGTGGTGCAGGGTGCCAGTGGTGTCGCGCAACTGGCACGACGTGGTGTTCCGCCTGGCGGAGATCGGTGTCGCGCTATGGTTCCCCTGCGTGCTGTGGAACTCAATGGCTCCGGAGCGGCTTTGGCTGCTGAACCCGCGGCGGCTGCTCGCCAGGCAGCTAGACGACGCGCGCCTCGCGGATCTGCTCGCGCACCATCATGACGCCAAGGTGCGACCCTGTTCGTCTGTGTGTATGTATTTGTATATTGTGCGTGCGCGTGCGCAGCGTAAATTGTACGATAAAACGAAACAGCTAAGCGACGCTGATTACGTCAAGATACAATTCGTTGGTGGTCTATGTTGTCTTCGCTCTGTCAGTTAAAAGGCTTGTTTGACTTTACGTCTGTTAAATATTTTTCACAACCAGAGATGATGGTAAAAAAGAGAAATAGATTCATGTAGAAAGGATGGGAGAGAGAAATCTGTTTGTGTCCAATCAAATATGAAGTTTATGGAGCCTGTTCTTGATGTACAATACTTTGGTATTAAAAAAACCTGAATAAGCTGATTATATGTAAGCATTTGCAATGTGTCGTATGTATGTATAGTCTCTAAAATACTAAACTGCTCTTTAGTCATCATCATCAGTTGATAGAGGTCCACTGCTCAGACATAAACCTCCCACAAAGATCACCACATCGATCAGTCCTGTGCTGCACGCACCCACAAGCACGATCTTCAATCGTATGTAAGGGTTCATATGAAAGGATTTGGGCCACCCCCCAACACGCTGGTCGAATGCTGGTTGGTGGGAGACAGAGCCTCGTTTAGTTATTGGCAGAGTGCACCACGAGCAGAAGTTCCCTTGGATCCCATGAGTTGTTGTACTGGATACCTTACACCACCTCTTAAAGCTCTTTTGTACATACACTAAATTCTCTGCAGCATAAATTGACTATGAAACCTATATTATAGCGCATAACATTTTTTGTTCTACGAAGCGATGAGATGATTAAGAGATATGTACCAGGCCTGCCCATGACAATATCGCATTAGTTAGGATAATATACACTAGGACTCATTGCCGTTGCTACGAGAAAGAAATTATTAGGTTGACGAGACTTAACATCTTGTAAGTTTCACTACCCCAGTGATTTCGCTAGACACAGCGTCCTTCAAACGGGAACACAGTAACGTTTGTACACTGCTGTTTGGTGGCAGAAGTAATAGCTGCAGTGGTACCCGCCTAGGTGGTCTCCGGAAAGTGTTCTATCATCAGTTCATAATGCAGATTTCAAATCAGTTACGGGTTACGGTGCACTAAATGTGGTCATACGTCATGTTGGTATGGAGACTTGTTTTTGTTGACAATGTTATCCTGGCATGGTGTCGCTTTTGTTTCGTAAAATGGCATCAAGACAACAGTCGAATGGCAGCAGTATTTATAACTGCCGTTTGGAGTTTTCAGATTTAGAATCCTGTTCCAGCTTTTTTTTTTTTTATTTATTTTGTTTAATATCGGCTTAAGATATCGCTTTGTGAACTGGCTTGGCTTAGTTATTGTTTGTTATTGTGGTTCATATATTATCGCATCGTTTTGTTTCATGGCTTGAAAACGGAAATTATAATCCAGTGGCCATACATGTGTATTTTATGCCAATATAGTTTTTGATTATTGTCAGGCTTTTGATAATAATTGCAATGCAAATTTTTGCATAATTATTCTCATTTGCAAATATTTGTTTATATCGATTATATTTTATTAACGATAAAGATCAATGACGTTGGTTTTGCGATTGCTAATGATCCTATTTTAATTTTAGAAGTAAAATACTTTGTATGGTTACCACAAGGCACTGTTCTCGGTCCTCAGATGTTGATGACTTTTTGGAACTTGACATGGCGGGATTGGGCCTGTTTGGTTGTACAGATGTTTCGTTACTGGCAATCGTTGATTTGGCGCGTGGTTTTCACTGTCGTTGTAAAGCGCGAACCTTTGGAGGAAAGGGACGGCGGAGAAGGCGGAGCTGAAAGCTCGCGGTCGTACAGAACGGTGAGTTATAGATTAGGGATTTAAAATTTCAGGAGGGTCATTCAGACTGTTCGTTTATAATCACATTTAGTGCACCGTTGGTTAATTATTATTGGTACATTTGTACCATTAACAATTTTAATACTAGGCTTGTAACGTATAAATTGGAAATTAAATTAATGTTATGCAAATAGCTTTTAATATTAATGCTTAGTTATTTAACATTGACCTTTAATGTACTTGAATATTAAATTTTTGTAGTAATTTAACTGTTTTAGTATTTACATATTACAACTAATTCAGTTAATTGTTAGTATATATAGATTGTTGCTATATATATTTATACGGGACATCAGGAATTGTTTGTTTTTAAAGATTTATTATAAGGCGAACCAATGAAAATCTTTTGAAAATCTTGCTATCTAATATCTGTTCTAATGTATATAACATTAAAATAAAAGCTCTTTATTTCCTTTCACCCTGCAGTGAAGCTGCTCTTTTATACTTGGACTTGGTATATTTTATATTCATAGTAGACTCAAATGGTGTAATTAATGTTTTATTAGATGAAGATAAACTTTATGCACCAATTCTTTTTTTGCTGGAGAACCGTAGAGCATTTTTATCCGTCAAGCAATAATGAGAACATATTAAAAACTAGAGCCTTGGGGCACCCTTCTACAATCGATAATTATTATCTAAAGGGCCGCTGTAGGACCGATCAGTTTAGAGTTCCGTTCCGTTCCGGAACACAGTTTTGTTTGCACACTAATGTTTGGCGGCTGCTGTAGGTGATGCGGTGGTACCTAATTAGACAATCTCCGGCAATAGAGACCTACCAGTAAAATGATTACCATCATCAGCAATGATATATTTCTTTAATTTTAGTCTTCAGAGAAATCCGTATCTTTATCGTTACAATGAGCACAATAAGGTGTCATGGAAAAATAATTTAAAATCATTTGGAAAAAAAAGTAATAATTTGTGTGTATCAAAATTTGTACGTCGCAGAACGTAGAGACAGACTCGCTGGTGGATAGCGTCGGCTCGGCGCGCGACTGCTGGATCTGCTACGACAGCGCGCGCTCGGAGCCCCTGATCCGTCCCTGCAGGTGCACCGGCGACGTGTCAGCGGTGCACCACGACTGCCTGCGCCGGTGGCTCATCGAGGTTAGTATATTTTTTTTATTCGAATCATAACAAAACTAGCGAGAAGTTCGTCTGGATGGTAAGTGATACATCTACCCATAACAACTCACCGCTAGTTAGGATCACATACACGGCACAACATTGTTCTCTAAGTAATTAGGTATTACAAACAAAGAGTAATTATTAAATACGGAATAAGGGCTGTTGAAAAAAAAAATATTTCGAGTTGTGATTAATATTTATTATGGGAAAAAGACAAGAAATTTTACAGAGCCATTACTTTTAACAAATGTCAATTCTTGTTAGAGGAAGACAAAGTTAAAAGAAAGAAACATTGTATTATATTATAAGTAACAACACCAAAACTTGGACAATCTTGGTATTGGTCTTGTCGGTTAGGTCTTGGTCTTGCCTATTTAGTCTTGGTCTCGTTTTCAAACTTGGTGTCACTAATTTCATCTGATACTGTCTTTTTTTTTTAATATTTTTTCTAAATATATTATAACTATTGTTTAAAGGCGTAAGGTGGACATTATACGTAATCAATATTTTAGCTTATTAAACAATTAATTTTACTGCAATTAAAAAAAAAATGTTTTGTTCAAGTGAATGTTAAATGTTTAAACTCATCATTTAAACGGAATTTTTGTTTTTTCGCTAAGTCATGTAAATTTTGTTTTGTTCTTGTATAATAGATCTTAGTTTGGTCTTGCGGTCTTTAACGAGCAAGACTAAGACCAATTTTACTCACCAACACTTTAGTATAAGGCCAATAGGGTAATAAGTGAAGTGCGGACACCTAAAAACAACTTTACTGGTTTGGCGTGGTTTTTTATATGTAATGTATGTGAAAGCATTTTAAAAACTAATACAAAAAACTCCCGTTGCGCCAGTGATAAACGCCTTTCAAACCAGAACACAGTAATGTGTGCACAGTAACCGTTTGGCGGCAGGAATAGAAGCTGTGGTGGCACCTACCTAGACGGTCTCCGGCATCAGAGACCTACCACCAGTAAAGCTAGTATCTACTACTCTTACAGTTTTTAAATCTCCGCTATGACAACACTGTGTTTCAATTTGTGAGAACCTGAGTATACTGAACGAGCACGCTTCATCTTTTATGGCCTCAGTGTTATATAAGACCACGGGAAATTGATGTTAGGGTCTAAAGTCTATTGTATATAAATTGAGACATTGCAAACTGGATATTAAAACCTATATGAGTGATGAGGGCAGCGCAAGATCTTTAGTGGAGGCTTATCTCCAGCAGAGGACGACTATCTGATGAGCGAGATGATGAGTTACTTTTCTGAAAATCTCTTCTTGGTAACTTACATTTTTGTATATAAAATATATAATCAATTAATTTTGTATATACATTAATATGTATGTTCCTTTTCAGAGCGCCACAACCCCTGACGGCTTGAAATGCAAAGTGTGCAACACGCCGTACATCGTCCAGGAAACAAATGGGTTTGTACTTCTCAAATAATAAATTATTCTACATAAATTTGGAGGAAAAAAAAACAATTTTTAAGCGATGGATTGTCTAAAGACTAATTTTACTGATGACTGGTCTCTACTGATAGAAAGTAATGAGAGGTGAACGTGGATGGTTATAAAGGTAGAGCAAAACCGGCGAAGGTGTGGATGGATTGTGTGAAAGATGACATGTGTAAGAAGAGTAAATTCAGATATGGCAGTTGATAGAGGGATATGGAAGAGAAGTACATACTGTGTCGACACCACACAGCTGGGAAAAAGGGCAAGAGGAAGAGAGATCTCTATTGATATGGACCGTCTAGGTGACACTGCAGCGCATATTTCTGCCGTCAAACAGTAGTTTGCAAATATTACTGTTCCGGTTGGAAAAGAGCTGTATCTAGTGAATTTACCGGGGTAACGAGACTTAACAGTGTATGTCTGTATATATATAGGTGCTGTGTCACCATCAGTCGATAGACGTCCACCGCCGTACATAGATCTCCCTCAAAGACCTTGTTTGTGGGGGTTCATATGAGGGGATTTGAGTCGTTTCCCACCACGCTGGCCCAATGCTAGTTGGTGGGAGCCAGAGCCTCGTTTGTTGATTAGCAGGATACATCCACGAGCTCGTGAGGTTGGTTTGGGTGCCGTGAGTTTTTGTGCGGGACGGGACCCTTACACCCCAGATGCTGTGTATATCATTCTAACTAGCGCCATAATGATTTGATGATAAGCGAGCGAAGACATCATTATCAGGTGAGGGTTGTGTCCGGTGTCATTCGTTTCGTCCAATATAAATGCTGCATTCAAGGTTTTCTATTTGATAGTAGCTTTCTATGTTACAGTGTGGAATGGAAGCGCGGATTCACTTGTGTGCACTGGATGCACACGACGCTGGCGGTGGCTAGCATGTGCGGCGTGGGCGGCGCGGCTTGGGTGCTGGTGCAGTTATTCCCTTCGCCAGTTGTACGCGTGCTGTGCGCCGGCGCAGCGCTGCTCGTCTGCTACGTAGTCATTAGGTAAGCTGTCAGCCAATGTGACTGCTATAAAATAAAAATGTTCTGATCCAGGTTGATGGGATCTAAATGAACAGGGAGTAATATTAAGCGATTATTATCAAAAGAAGGCATAATATTTTCTACTAAATTACCAACTCATGTCAGTAAGGGTTGTTTGTTTTTCTCCTCTATTTTTAATTATAAGCTATTCTAGATGATAATTAGTTTATAAGTTTTGTTCTATAGTATTAACAGAGTGCACCAGGTTCACTGTCACTTTAGTCAAACCTCTCAACCAAAGGCCTACTGGAAGAAATTCCATATTGGAATAAGTAGTGCCTTTGCACTTATTGCTATGTATGTTATATTTTCATTGTAATTTCTGTGTGCATAAATAAATAAGATCATAGTAGCCAAACTTAATTAGCGATATTTAAATAACCACAAAAAAAAGCCGCGCGACAAGTTCTTAATGTTATCAAATAATTGTAAATAATATAAGCAATAGCAAGACATTGTATATATTATAAAAAAAGTTAACTATTAGAGTAACTTTTGTAGCTTTTCAAAGCGTTAAGGTTCACAGTTACACTAAATTTGCAGAGGATCTCAATTTGGATTATTTTTTTATTAATAAAATACGTTTGTGCTTGATCACAATCCCACCTGGTGTTAAATGGTGTTGTAGTAGTAAAGCGCATTAACCCAGTAACAGCCTATCCACTCATTTAATATCAATACTACATATTATAAAAATAAATGCGTCGATTACAGGTTCCTGAGCATGAACACCGTCGTCGCATACCAACGGGCGAAGGTGTCCTCTCTCAAGATACTAACGGAGCCGCTCGCCGAAGTACCCGCCGGCGACCAGACTCAGTTGTGCACCATCAGCAAAACCGTCACAGTGGAGATAGCCTCGAAAGCCGTGCTCGAGCGGGCCCTCAAAGGCGACGTCAATAAATAACTTAACGTTCACGCAAGTGTGTGTGTAAAGAGTGTAACAAACGATTTAAACACAAAAAACCAATCGAAATTTCGTGCGAATCAGCGATACTAAATTAGTGTGATTTTTTAATCTTTGAAATTTAAATCCTAACACACCTAACCAATTCGGTTTAAACGCGAGTCTACAAAAAAAAAAACAAATTTTACTTAAGCAATATGTAATCAGCGTTACAAAAAAAAATAATTCAAAATTGTACTTAGGCTGTATGGTTCAGTCGTTTGCCTTTTCTATTAAGGAATGAAAAAATATTTCAATAGGAAACAAATTAACCCTGGATGTGTGTTTAGTACAAAGGTTGAAGTGATCTATTGTGATTATTGTTGAAATATTTATTTTACGCCGACTATGTATACCATATACTATCTAATACGCGTAAACATGTAAAAATAATAGATTTAGAGGCTCCATATCATATCTTTAAAGTTGTACTAGGTATGTCTTTTTTATGTATTCATTTTAGCGTTATACCATATTAGGTCGTTACTATTTCTAGATAAAGTAATAAATGCGTATTTTTTGCGTCAATATAATTATTCGAGATATAATACGGATCGTTTTGTAACGGACGTTGTGTAAGATTCCTGTTGTAATACGTAATTATTCAAATGTACAGAATAATATAAACTACAGCTGTATCGTTTAAAAAATATCCTATTTAGAGATGTATATCTAAAACCATTTTGTGTGTAAAATAAAAAATAACCTGTAAAATAATTTATTTTAATAAAAATAAAACCTCCAATGTCAGGCTGTGCATTTCAGTTCATTTGTTTTTCTTTTTCTTTTTTAATATAGATTTCCACAGATTATGTTCATAAATGAAATATTCTTTATAACTTTTCCGGAATGTGTAAACATTAGTGTTATATAAAAATAAAGTAAGGATGTATTATAAAGTTTTATTCAACGAAAATATATAATATTAGTTATATTTATTATAATATTAATATATAATAATATTGACACGGGAACATTTTATCTTTCCAATATATATAATTGCTTTTATAATTATCTAACTTGATCTCGAAACTATTCTAAAATTATGTTAGGATAACAAATTGATTTTTTTTTCAGTTTTAATATAAGGAGGAAAGTTAAATTATTATTTTTTTAATTTCTTAATTAGTTGTTTTTGCATTTTTAATAATAAATATTTTTATTATCACTACGGCCTCTATGACATATATATATATATATATGGTTGTCAATTGGGTTGTGGTCTTCTCCACATTCCGGTGTATTCTAATGTTAAAGGAAACTTGTCTTTTCTTCGGTGCTTTTATCCTTTACAGATATATCAGCCCAGTAAAGATATTATATCACATTAATAATGCGCCATTACTTACATCTATCAGATAAGTCAATTCTTTATTAAACTTAAATAAAGTAAACAAAAAAAAAAAACAGCAACATATTCGGGATAAAGGCTGAAATTTTCTTGTGCCAAATGAAACGTCGGTGTGGTTTTTTTAAAAAACGAATCTAGAAGAAAAACGTTTGGATTCTTTGATTAATATTAAAGTTCTAGAAGGTTCATTAAGGTTTTTTATATTTATTTTCAATATTATTTTTGATTGAAATATTGTGATCATTCATAATCTGTCCTGGTTAGAAAAAGAAATTACATATGAATGTACTCCAGTACATTTATATCTGCAATCTAGTAATTAGACAGTAGATTAATATGTACTAGATTGTAGTATTTATATATACAGTATAGTAATTGAGTTTGTGAACTGAATACGGTTTATTGTAATAAAATTTAAAATTATCATTGCATGGTTATTTTTTAATAATGGATTAAAGTTCATAGTTATTGCTCAGCGGAATGTAAATTGATGTGGTCACCGTTTTACTAATGGTCACCGTTATGTGTTGCAACAATTCGGGAATGTCGCCTGTTAATAAAACAATATTGACGATTGCAATTGTAAATCGGGAAAATTATTTTTTTACACTCGTAACACTAGTTAAGAATGCATATTTTTGGATATACATAGGTTTCACTGGTGGTAGGTCTCCTATGCTGGAGACTTGTCTAGGTTGGTACCACCGCAGCGCCCGTTGCAGCCGACAGACAGTACTGTGCAAATATTACTGTGTTCCAGTTATAAAAGCGCTGTAGCTAGTATACAAAGGTAATAAGTCTTAACATCTTATGTCTAAAGCGACGAGCGTTATATAGTGCAGTGTATATCACTTACCATCAGGCGAATGTTTCGCTCGCCTCGCCGCTTGTGTAAAGAACAATATTGTATTTTTTTTTAATTTAAACATTTTCGTCGTTCAAAACTTCAGTAAACGTAGATTAGTTCACTGGTTTGTAGTAACAATTTTATTTAGAAAATTCATTGCCGAAATAAATTAAATATGTACAAGGTTACAATTTTTTATTTATATTATCCCAAACATAACGTTTTAATGATTTTTTTTATGTTAAATGATACTTGATAGTAAATGTTAATACCACTGGTGGTAGGTCTCTGTTGCTGGAGACCGTCTATGCAGTACCTACCTTTTAGTTGTGGGTAAATGCGAACCATACGTTACGTCGGACTTGCCGACTAAAACCTCCACCATGATCCACCTCGTCGCTTTATGGCGAGGCCACGGGAACGCTTTCACACTCCTCCGCGATCCCGCCAGCGCCGGCTGCACCATACAGCCCCAATTTTGGAGGGGGATTAGATCCCATCCGTTCCACTTCTGTAAAGGCACACCGGAACATACAGCGCGCCATCTTCTCGATCTCTTATAGTCACCTGAGCAACGGATTCACCAGGATGCGTCACCTAGAGGCCATAGGAGCCAATAGAGAAAACTCTCCCTACTCCTAGCGGCGGATCAGGTCTTAGGTTCCGCCGTCAACCGTTATACAGCCGCGGAGGATAGGGAGACCGGCGAATCGCAATACCGACACTTTATCCTCCGCGACTCTACCTCGGCTGCAAAGGGTAGTATAAACCTACCACTGCAGCCCACCGGCACATAATCGAGGTGAGCACACGGAGCGGGCCCCTTGGGCCGGCCGGGTAGGTTCCTCCTAGCTACACCGTAGGTGACCAAGTTACGGCTACTGAGCCCCACCGCCATGATAAGGCGGGAACCTGTTCGGGGGATGTAGTACCCAGCTAGACGGTGTCCGGCACCGCACTACCTATTGCAGCCGACAAATAGTACTATGTAAACATTACAGTGTTCCGGTATGAAGGGTGCTGTATCTAGTGTAATTACTGGGATAATAAGAATCAACATCTTACGTCTCAGGCGACGAGCGCAATGTATTTCTATAACATACTATAACCATCCTCAGCCGATGGACGTCGACTACTGGACATAGGCCTCCACCAAAGATTCTCACATTGATCGATCCTGCGCTGCCCGCATCTAGCTTGCGGCGATCTGCCGGACACCAGAGGTGCTTGTATGTAGAGGTTTTTTAAGCCATTTCCCACCATGCTGGCTCAATGTGGGTTGGTGGGAGCTAGAGCCTCGTGTATTAATTAGCAGGTTGCACCAGGAGCATGTGCGGTTGACTTGGGTCCCGTGAGTTATTGAACGGAAACCTTTACACCCTTAACTATCATCGCATTGTTATGGGCAGGCGTATCACTTACGGTCTGGTGAACATCCCATTACTCAGTCAGTAGTCTCTTTGTAGTAAAAAAAAATCAATTATTTGAAACCTAGTTATAAAACTAGTAGGTGCATCCGGTGGTGTGTTCTAGACGTCGATTTTATGCTGCATTTGGCAACATGCCTATACGGTCGAAGCGACGTTTCCGGTAAACATAAATATTCTTACCCGTTAAAATGAACGACATTGATAAATGTTTCAGGTAAACTGTACTCGTGTTTTTTATTATACAATTAAGCAACAAAACGAGCCGGATATTCATCTTGCGGGAAGTAATACGCCTGCCCATAACACAGTGGCGCTAGTTGAGATAATATATAATGCACTATATTGCACTCGTATGAGATTAAAGATGTTCACTCTCGTTACCACAGTAATTACACTAGCTACATCGCCCTTCAAACCGGAACAACGTAATGTTTGTACAATACTGCTTCTCGGCAGCAGTAGGCGCTGTGGTGGGATCTACCTAAACGACCTCCGGCAACGGAGACCTACCACTAGGGACTCCATTTGGAAAACTGTTTACTTATTTACCCTGGACCGATGATATGGTGTCAAGCAATGAAGACGACTTTGGACTGTTGGCCAGTTACGAAGAATTAAGTAATATTATATATTATGGCCTACGTCCAGCAGTGGACGACTATCGGCTGATGATGATGATAATGATGGAGTAATATTATACATACACTAATATTGAAAACAATTTACATACTATAATAAGATTAGCGCTGCGGTGATTCTCATTTTGTTTTTATTGTCGGGAGGGAGGATATCCTTTGTAATCTGGCCCTCCTCTATGGCCATCCTCAGTGCTTTAAGGCCCTGAAAACTCCTACGAATCACACTGGCTTCTTCTGCACTAAGAGAAACGCATTTCAGAGAGGGTCGCGATCCTTCCTAACACTCTCGGGATGTTACAACAAAGATAGTACTGCGTATTTGTCGCCCTCTCTGGGTACGTTTAGAGCTTTATGGCCTCCACCTAAATACGGTTTGCCTCTCCTTTAACGACAAGCAGAGTTTAGCTTAAACCAATTTTGAATAACCCTCGACAGGTCTGTGGTGATACCAAGTTACAGTAAACACCAGTTACGTCATCTCACATTGAGCTGATTATCAAGTTTGAAGACTCATGCAACCGCAGCAAGGGGCTAACCGTTGGCCAAAAGCCAACGAAAAATCGATGGTGGCGCATCGTTCTTCATCTTTTCACAACTTCAGTATTAGTTGATATATTTTTTTAAATGAAGCAATAAGACGAGCAGGACGTTCACCTTAAGGTTAATGATACACCTGCCCATAAACATGTTAGCAAGCGCTAGTTAGCATGATAAATACTGCACCACATTGCGTTCGTCGCCATAGACAAAAGATGTTGAGTTCCATTACCCCCAGTAATTACACTTACTACAGTGCTCTTCATACCGGAACACAGTAATGTTTGCACACTACTGTTTGTCGGCTGCAATAGGAGCTGCGGTGGTACCTTTTATCTAGTTTCGATCTTCGTAAGATACTCTGCTTCTGGAGGGAAGTCACATTTATGTGAGATTTTTACAAAAACACCCCATCAGTGGACTATGTTACAGCATTCGGCTCTCCGAATGCTCTGGTATCTCCTACAGAACGCCCCAGTGGTGGTGGTATCTACCTAGACGGTCGCCGACAACAGAGACTTACCACCGTTTATTTAAGTGAAATTATGGGTAGAGGTCTATGTCCAGCTGTGAGCGTCTGACGACTGTATGATGATTATTATAATCTGATTAAAAGAAAAAAGATATAAGAAAATATTTGTTTCGTGACTAAACATTACTATAATAATAGTTTTATTATTTGAGATATGAAGTAAGTAAAAATCTATTACATCATTTAAGTTTTGAGAATGAGTTCGATGAGGAAAGGGGTGGGCCCTGCGGCTGGCGAGGTGCCAGGGGAAAAATCGATGGCGGCCCCAACCTCAGACATGATGCGTCAACGTGCTCCCGAATTAATTAACGTTATTTTATAATAAAAATAACACTGAATTATTAAGCATGATTCGAGACCGATTGACGTGGAGATCTTTGGGGGAGGCATATGTCCAGCAGTGAACGTCTATCGGCTGATGATGATGATGATGATTAAGCATACAACTAAGCTATTTATATTATAGCCGTCATATTTAGTTCTTCGTTTTAAGTGTTACTAACAAACAAACCTGAATATCTACACAGCAGTACACACATAAAAAATTCGTTACATAAACAACTAATTTATCTTGCTTTGTACCCTTTTGTTATTATCACGAGGGTATTATTCTTAAAAGATACCCTGCTTTTGGGGGAAGAAAACGTTACATGAGAATTCTACACACTAAAACCTCCTCCGTCAGTGCATGAGAAAGGCCTCTGTGATATCCTACAAAACGCACTGGTGCCCTTTGCACTCTAGTTAAAACATCCTACAGAAGGGCAAAGCCTTTCTTAGCACCCACGCTAAGGTACAAGACCACCTTGCATTTGGCGTCCTCCTAAGGCTCATTTATTGAGCTCTGAGAGCCCCACCCTCAAGGCTCACGAACTTAGTCTTTAGCTCTTTTAGTCGCCTTGTACAACAGGGAGAGAATACCTTAGTCCTATTCTTACTAGCCTGAGACTTGCTGTGTATCTCTGGGCTAAAATTATCTACAACCAGACACCGGAAGTAAATTACCATTATATTCAGAGTCAGAGCTTGTTTATGTCATAAAACAGTAAAAGGGCGAACACTACTGTATTCCAGTTCAAACGACAGCTACTGAAGCATGCATGAAAATAACTTCATGTAATGCAGTGTATATTATTCTATCTTGCGCCACATTATGCTCCTGCTGATTTTGAATAAATATAATTTCAATAACTTCATAGTACGTGCAGGAATCATTGCTGAAACAAACTAATATTGTATAAATGCTAGCAAAGGCTGATCAGCCGATAACCACGATAACCCTGACCCTGGACGGATAGACGATCTATTTTCGATTGTCTTAACAAACTACGTCCGAAAGCTTCGGCTATTTCTGGTTCAGGTCGGCAATGATACAATACGTACTCTTTACGGGACCAAAGAGCTGATGTCTTCATGTTGTACCATACTAAACTACGATTACAATATAAACTACGATTACATGAGATCGTCAGCGTGATAGTTAATGTTTTTTTTTCTACAAAGTGACGAGATGAACCGATTATGGTAATACTGGAATATCACTACCTGCTTATAACAATGTTAGTTAGGATGGTGCACACTGCACTACATTGCCAAACTAGGACACAGTACTGTTTGATCGCTGCAATACGCATTGCCGTGGTACCTACCTAGACAGCCTCTGGCAATGTGTTGCGGTGTATACCATCCTAAGACCACAGTGTTATGTACAAGCGAATAACTTACCATCACCTGAACATCTTGCTCCGCTCGTCGTTTCGCAGAACTAAAAGAAAATTAATAAATGGTCTTAATGCCTCATTTTAAAATCAGTATTGTATGTGATAGTTGGAGTAAGAATACTGTGTGATCAAGTCATGAGTATCCATCATATCAAACCATCAAATCAAAAAGTATATTTATTATGCAAAATTAGATATATTAACAGCCACATGCCAATGTTGAGCATAGGCCTCCCTCTAAAATCCACACTGCCATCAGCCCTGCACTGTCTGCAATGATGGCCACGATAACCGGCCTCATCGGACATTTAGAGGCGTATTTTCTGAAAGTTCATTGAAGAGTGCAGGTAAAAGGTTTTCAGAACCTGGTCTATTGTACAGCAGGGTTCACTACGTGCACGTGAAATTGGCTTAGGTTCCGTAAGATGTTTGGCGGAAACCCTTACAACTTTACAAAATTAAAAAAAACATTAGCATTCTTTATAACTTCGTTTTAATAATCACCGTCGTCCTTGAGCGACGTTTCGTCAACTGCTGAACGTTTACCACGAAACCAGGTTTCCTCATCACGCTTCCAACAATTTACACCAACTGTATAAAAAACGGTTACTTTCTTCATGTTTCAATCATAGGTAATATAACAGCATTAGCAGGGGTTGACTTTATAAATAGCTTGAACACACAGACATGCTCTCTTCACGCTGTAGTAGCTCGTTCATATAAGTAGGTCGCTTAGTAAAGTGTTTTTTTATTTTATTAAGCGACGCGAGCAGGCGTTCACCTGATGGTAAGTGATACGCCTGTTCATAACAAAATGGTACTAGTCAGATTAATTTGCACTGTATCACATACTCTTCGCCTCGACACAAGATATTGAAACTCGTTACCGTAGTAATTACACTAGCTAAGGTAATCCCTGGTTGTTGTAGAAGGCGACTAAAAGAGTTTTCGGGTTTGTAAGCTTTGAAGGTGAGGAGCCTAACTGTTACCATACCATACCATCAGTTAAAAAGAATAGCTGGGGATCGAATTGGTTTTCCAATCTGATCGCCAAAATTCAGTTTGAAGTGGGCATCTAATGATGATGATGATAGGAATAATTATCCACTCAGCGAGCTCGGGATGAACGACAACTACTAGGTAGTTCAGTGCTTGACGTACCGAGCGAGGGTGCCGAGGAGGGCTACAGCCCTCACCGGGACGTGCTTTAGCAGTAATCCCGGGAGTCACCGGTGTGTTCCGTATGAGATCCCGAGGCCTCCCGCAACGCACTGAGGATGACAACCGTGGGAGTTCTAAAGGATAAAAATCCCACATAACCTTGTCTTCCCTTCAGAAACAGGATATATTTTCAGAATATTTCCCACGGATAACAAATAAAATAGATTGTAAGTGCTTATAACAAAGTATTCTGAAAACATAATTATTCATATTACAAGGAATTTGTAACATGAAGTCGAGACTTCTAGCAAATTGTTACAGGTAGACACAATCGATAAAATACTAGACCAGTATCATTTTTTTTATTAGACGAGAGAGAGAGAGAGAGAGAGAGAGACAAGACGAGCATGACTTTCCCTCAGTGTGGCTCCAGTTAGAATGATATACACTGCTCCACATTGTGCTTACACTGATTGACTTTGACATACAGAATGATGAGAGACATGTGATGTCAAGTCTCATTACTCCAGTAATTACACTAGATGCAACACCCTTCAAACGTAACACAGTAATGTTTGCATGTTACTGTTCAGCATCAGAAATAATATCTATACGGTTCAGCATCTACCACCAGTTTTTAAGGTTTACTAGCATTTCGTGTTTATGAGACAATTGTGGAAATTCGTTTTTCTGCAGCACTCAATTACGTACCTACCACGAAACTTTCCGAAAGCCAGCATGAATCGCTGAACAGAAACAAAATGGCCGCCGTCGCGCATGTTCACCCCTAAACCGAGCCTGGCCTGACGTCATTCGGAATAGAGATGTACATTAACCCTGTATCGATATTAAATTTAATAATTACATACAAATAATTCAATTTTAATTATTTGCTTTAATTTCAATTTAAGTTTAATTTATTAAAATTGTTATTAATACAAATTTGTATGTATGTATGTGGTGACTATGGCCCCATCGTTCTAACATTGAGGGCAAGCTTGTGCCCCAATAATGGGGACATAAATTGTATGTTATGGAGTATGATGTATAAGTATAATGAAGCTTGGGCCCTCTAAGCCATTCCACGACCACGCTGTTCAAGTACGGATTGGTAGATGTCACGTGTTCACAAAACCTGTTGGGTGTCGAACGTGCTGGTGTCCTGTTGATATTTTCTTTTACCGGAAGCACGTGCTTTTCCGAGACACCGACTCTTAAACTGAACTATAAATATGTTAATGATAGTTACAAATGGTGTTATAGTATTTTCCGTCTCTTTATAAATATTGCTGTTTTATTACTAATGTGTGAAATAAATAAAATTAAAACCAATCGTATATTTTATAAAGAAACTTACTAATAGTCTAAATATAATTGTATTGATTAATTTTGCTTATGAATATTTCTTCACTTGCAGCAATTTGAGGAGTGTAACCAAAGATCGGGATAAGTGGCGTTTCTGGAAGGAGGTCTATGGCCAATAGTGGACTGCTTCGAGCTGACGATGTTAATAATTTTGCATTTAACATTTACATTAAGCTGATCAAAAATTTACTTTAAATTATCTACAGCTAAAAACAATAGCAAAGATGTCGTGTAATCTTTGATTGAGGTAGGTATAGGATGCTGGAGATTATCGAAATAAGTACCACTGAAGTGCCTATTTTAGTGGCCAAACAATCGTGCAAGCATTAAGACGGTCCGGTTTAAAAGGCGTTGTAGTTAATAGCATTATTGGAGTAAAAAGGCAAAATCTTATATCTAAAAAACATCGAGCACAATGTGGAAGTTTTAATTAAAGAAACTAGAGCCACATAGTTATGGACAGCCAAATTACTTATTATCAAGAGAATATTTTGCTCGTCTCGTCGCCGAAAAACAAAGGGACGAGGGTGCAAAAATACACCATTTTCTAGATAGTAGCATCTTAAGAAGATATCTTTATTAAATATACATTTTCTGGTAGAAGACAATAAGGGATTATATATTTTGACTCGTATATGATGGTAATATCTGTGCTATGATGACCAAGTTGAAGATGCTTTTCTTAAGATGCTATTGTCTAGAAAAAAAATTTGTGTATTTTTGCACCCCTTTCCCTTTTATTTTTCGGCGACAGGACCAGCGAAATAATCTCTTGATAATTATCAATGGCTGTCCATAACTATATATACTATATATTTATGTTCACGACCATATTTTAAACATCTTTGTTAATTAAGCGCAACACATGCCTATAACATTAGGAGATAAGATGTAAATTAACTTAAACAAAGATCACAGTATTCGGTTGCTCCTCCTTGGTCAAGGTTATCATCAGCCGACTCGCCAGAGATTTAACCCGCTGTGTTTAATGCAAGATAACCGAACAAACGATCTGATTGATTTCTTATCCGCTTGTCTCATCTGTACAGTATACGCAAACCATTACTTTTTTCTTGTTTAACGAAGCGACTAGAGGAATGGGATGTATACCTGATGGTAATTAATACGTTAGCTGACAAAGTAGCGTAGGTTAGGATGATACATTCAGCTCAAAACTGTGTCCATCACCGTAAGATATGAGATGACATTGACAACACATTAATAATTTTCATCAATAGTTAAAATTATTTATTAAATGATAATTTCGTGATATTACAGAAAACAATATCTCCGGGAATATACGTACCATGCGAGTTGGGAAACTGGTTCTATTATCCCGTAGAAGATGGGTAAGAAACTCATTGTTACTCTCGACCTACTTTAAAAAAGCATCTAAACAGGAACAATAGAATCTTTATAAGCTGTAATAAGCTTCTTTTAGTAGATCTGGGTGAATAGTCTGATTCTATTTCAGGACGTTTCACCACGACAGGCTACATAACCAGAACTTCAGATGGGTCAGATTCAAGCACTAAGCCTTTTAATAAAAAAAGTCTGAGCTTTACTATTTATGACTAAATTGACACTTACCATCAGAGGAAGTCGTAGTATACTTGTGGCAGGTCTCTGTTGCTGGAGACTGTCTAGGTAGGTACCACCGTAGTATCTAATGCAGCCAACAATTAGTAGTGTGAAAACATTACAGTTTTCCGGTTTGAAGGGCGTTGTACCCAGTGAAATTACTGGGGCAACGAAACTCAACATTTTATATCTCAGGCAAAGATCGCTACGTTGTGAAGTATATCATCTTAACTAGCGCCACGTTGTCATGCAATGGCGTATCATTTACCATCAGGTGAACGTCCCGCTCGTCTCGTTGTAATAAAAAAAAATTGTCAAACTCTATATTTCACTATAAAACCAGAACTCTGGCGAAAAGGACATACGCCTTTATTATGTACTATACCAGCATACTTAGTTCACGAACTTAGCTAGTTACCGACTCATTCGCGAGGATTGCCAGACTGAGACCCTGGCCTGCAAGAATATAACGGCCCCAGGGTTGTACACCTTTAACCTGGCCTACACAACGAGTCACGTTCATTGGTCCTTAATCGAGAATCTTCGAAGCTAAATAATGGTGTCGTTATGCTTACGTATTTCTCATTCTAGGTTAGCCTATTTATTTAGGGTAATTTACGACCTGAGTGATCATTCTGTAGATGTTCATAGTCAAACAGGTTTCGCTTGGAGAGCCAACAACTGTAGCCTTCAATCCACCAACTCCTACAGCAATCCTGAGAAATTTCGATGGCATTGAAACGAAATTTGCATGGCATTTAACCCCCAAAATTGAGGATGCCACCTTCAGAAGTTTACATGGACAAGCTGAGATTACGTAATTAGCAAACATGGAAACTTAATCGATAATTGATTTTCTGAACCCATCAATTACCAGCACTGTGTAAAGTTGTCTCGACGTATCTTAGTTTAACCTTTATCAGGACAAGATTACTATTTTCAAGAAAAGCAAAAAATGTATATAAGTAACTTCTTTGGGCTGTAAAAAACATCAAAAAAATAAATAAAAAAATCATAATATGAAAAATTTTGGAAAAACAAGATGTATACTATTCTATACATTGCTACACGTAGTGATTATCGCATTTTTAGTTATATATAATATGCTATGTTTAGGGAGAGTTGGAATGTTAGAAAGATTATTGTAAATAACATGATTTTAAATAAAAACAACTGTCTTGGTGGAAGTAAAAATCTAATAATATAAATCTTTATTGAACAATTTTTTTTTACAAAACAATAGAATAATTCAGAGACCATATTCATTGCGGTGGTACTTCAAAAAACAGTTTCGATTCTTCAAATAACAAAGACGAACCTTATATTTAGTGCACATCGTACCTGCCTGGCCAGCTTTGCAGTATTTGCACCTTTCATATCCGGTTATTTGCGGCTAATGCTCATATATGTCATACCAGACATCATCAAACTTGTAGAAGGTTTAACCTTTCGAGACTGGAATTTATCAATGGCGCTGGAGAACTTCCTGCTGATCCAATCATTCCAGCTTCATCGCCGCTATTAGCTCTGTCAATTGTGTCAGAGTGCATTCTTTTCAGGCACCAAGGATAAAATGCGCCTTGATCTTTCACTCATTTCAGTATAAAACCAAAGCATATTGTATTATAGATAGGTAAATAATGTACGTAATGTTATTTGTCCCTTTATATACGTAGATAGTTATGCAGTAATAATAATAGTAGTATTTTTTGTGGGAATCGAAACCTCAACTTTGTGTGTCGCTTTCTACAACCACTATATTAACCAGGCAGTGAAACTTTAGTACAACTGTCTTTTAAATTATAATAAAATTAGTTTAGTATATAAGAGACATATTTGCAATTTAAATTTTATAGTAAAGTCAAAAAAATATTGATCCCGTGTAATTAGCAATGTATATATATACTATACACCACCAACGAAAGGTAAATCACTGCAACTGCGGCATTGTATAGTATAATATACGTTACTAAAAAATACGACAAAAACATGCTAATTCTCATCGCGACAACAGCATATATATAAAATGTGTAAGAACAAACATTTAGGCATGTGTATTTTATAATAAACATACATATTTAGGGGTAAAAATATAAAAATTAATTAAAACTTACCATAGATAAACCCGAGCGGCTCATTGTGTCTTATTTTTCACAACTTATTTGAAATTATGACAGATAAATTACTATTTTTTTATTTTTGAAGTATAAATAAACGTCTAGAAATGGGTTTAATAAAACTAAGTTAAAAATTATTTTATAGTGATAGTATAGTAAGTTGTATGTATGGTATACAATACAAAATCAAAATAAGGGTTAATATTAACCTGTGAACATAACCGTTCTTTATCTGACGTCGCGTTATCGCTATTTGATTGTTTATGCATTGCTTAATTGTTGCTAATTAAGTAATTAATCGTTGAACGTTTAATGTCGCAACATTAATCAAGAGGTAAACGTTCTAAAATTACCATTATCTTAAATTTATTGGCGCGTGAAGAAACATGACATTAGCATTGCCGCCATTATTATTGACTGCAGCCGATAAGATATAAGTTTTCTTAGAGATCGAATAAAAAGTTTAGACTGAGAGGAGGGGAGGCGCTCCATGCAGCCCATGAACCAAGTGCGTGGTGGTAAGTCTCTATCTCCAGAGACCGTCAAAATAGATACTACCACAGCACCTATTGCAGCCGACAAACAATACTGTGTTCTAGTTAGAAGGGTGTTATAACTAGAGTAATTGAGATGACGCGATTTAATATCTTATGTCTCAAGGCGACAAAAAAAGACTGATAAACATTGCATACCTTAGCCTTCTTTGTTTTTATTATTCGACGAAGCTATGAGACAAGCAAAATCATCATCTGATGGTATGCTTACCCATAACAAAGTGGCGCTAGTTACGATGTTCTCCACTGCACCATATTACGCTCATCGCCCTGAGACCTAAGATGTTAAATCTCGTTATCATTAATTTCACTAGCTACAACACCATCAGATCCTTGGAGGAGGCCTATGTCCAGCAGTGGAGGTGGTATCGGCTGACGATGATGATGATTTAAGTGTTGTGACGAATCATGATGTGATGAGTGTTCGCTAGGTTGCGGAAGTTTCTAGTGTATTTCCTAAATTCCATATGAGTTTAAATCAATTAAAATAACCACACGATCACAATTTTAGTGTGACAAGCATTTTGCTACAGCTCCACTTCCACCTACGGAGTACAGTACGAACGAAACGCGCTGACGCATCATCTGTATCAGTCGTGATGAGCCCACGATGACCTCGACCCAACAATAAAAAATTTCTTCAATATTATAGATTGTATCCAAATTAGATATCTAGATCAATATCGATTATAGTTTTGTTGAATTTGTTACATATTGTATCGGTATTTCACCACCAACCTGACTGATGTTAAGTGATGGTGCGGTCTCCGGTGGTAAAGCAAATTAACTTACTGATAATCTATTCAATCTTATCTTGAAGACCGTCAGGTTATAATTAGACTGTAAGAAGGGTGGCGAGCTGTTTCCACATTTTATGTCATTCTCATTAAGAACTAGGAGCTAAACTTCCTTGTGCGCAAACTGGGACTAGTCATACAATGAGAATGATGACTCGCCAAGAGCCTGGTTGGCCGATGAAGAAAGAGATTAAGGAATTTTAATATATATTTCCGGCGCTCTTTATTAAATATATCCTGAAGAAACCACAAGACAGTCCCAGCTGTCTTAGCCGTATAAGACCCCATATTGCGCATAATCGTCCCTCAAGGATCGAAAGAGTGAGCTGACAGATGTCCTGACTTCAGGAAGTACCTGCAGCTTTTTAATTTGAAACCCGAGATGCTGAGCTCATTATGTGAAGTATGAAAATCATTGTTGTTATCAATTTAAATGTTTATCGATAAGTTAGAAACGGTGTCGGCGGTACATCGCTAGTAAGGGCGTCGCGTCACGTCCCCCGCGACTACGGCAGTAAGCGCAGCGCTTTCGTCGCGAAATCGCGTCCCCAGTGTGAATATTCTAATGAGATTCGCAAGTGAAATTCGCCGAAAAAAAAAACAGTGCAGCCCCAACCGAGCAGCTTCTATGTACTCTGATATATAAAGTAGGTTTTACATTACCGCATACCTTTACATCAACACAAATTAATTCACGTGATCTTGATCATCGCATACATTTTTACGAAACATTTAATCTAGGTGAATTAAAATTTCTTTAATATTTTTATTTCATATAAAACTAAATAATATTATTTCTTTTATTTAGAATACATAAAAAAAACAGTTCGAATTTTTTTAGACATGGTTTTAATATATTTTTTTTAATAATTTAATGTTAAAAACCTATTTAAGTAAAACAATCTTTGAATGTATGGTAACAATGAGATATGTAATAACGGTGGATAGGACGAAACTAGATGCAGATCGGATTTGACTCTCAGATGGCCTGAAGGTGTTATCGATTGCGCTCTGTGCATGGGGCACGTGGATGGGGAGGGGTAAGAGGCGGGCGGTGCGGCAAGGGAGGCATGCGGAAGGTCAGGACTATTCCTGAATCAAACCCATCACGTGTTTCAATAACGTGTACCTATCGTCTATTTTAAAATTTTAACTAGTTTATTTATAGACTTTACAGGTTATAATATAAAGCCTAGAATGTTTCGTTTTAAAAATAGATAAAATACGTGATAATTAAATTAATACCCGAAGCCGGATGCAATGTACGCATTACTATTAATAAACATTCATCCAATATTTCCTAAGCTTTATCTTAGTTATCCATTTTGTCACATTCGTCATCGACAGCCGTCGCCAAAGATCCCCACATCGATTGGGTAGGGATTCATAAGGGGGATTTGGGCCATTTCCCACCACGCTGGCCTAATAACAGTTGGTGGGTTAGCAAGAAACGAGCAGGTCATGTGGACTTGGATCTCGTGAATTGTGCTCCAAGAACCTCTACACCCCCATTCATTTCACATCACCTCAATCCTTTCCGTATTAATATATTTCTAAGTCACCAATACAGTATCTAGAACAGTGATTCCCAAAGTAATCTATATCAACCCCTAGGGGTCTATGACAACCCGCAAAGGGTCTACGTCAGCGAAAAAAATTTGGAGGTCCATAAAATGAAAATGGGGGTCCACGATAGTGGATCTCAACGCATACACTAATAGTACCTATTTACTTACATACTATTTTATAATATCAAAACATATACATTATTTATAAAAGTACCTATGAAGTAAAAAATGTATTATATATGTATGTATATGTATATATATTTAATGTTACGTATATTTTACATAACAGATACATTTTATTTTGAGTAGTTTTAATTTAAATTCAATTAATAAATGTATAAATTAACATGTGTTTTTACTTTAAGTTTTTAACACTAAACTTCACTACAGTTAGAAATTTATAGGAAATCAATATCAGGTAAGTAGGGGGGGTAGTCTACCCAACACGGAAAAACGTGGCAAGGGGTCTACGACACAAAAAAGTTTGGGGAACTCTGATCTAGAATCAATAATCGTTGTTAGATTTGCGTTAGAACATTCACATGATGAAGCAGAATTATTATCATGTGGATGGGTGACCGTTAATATTTTTTTTAAAGTGTTACAAACCATTGATAACTTTCGTTTCGTTACAACGGACTAAAGAACCTCAAATTATAAGATAAAAATAGACCTGTGTCTAAATTAGAGATTCTGTAGTCTTAACGCGGTATCTCGATAAGGTCTCTTCAGTACTGTCTGTTTGTCCAACTGTCTTTCATTCGCGCAAAGGCATCCAGTGTCGTGTCACCGCAGTCTTCAAAAAGTGGTAGACTTTGTTGCCAGAAACTGTCTAGGTAGATAACACCGCGGCAGCTATTGCAGCGGAGGACAACAGAGGCAACAAGCTCAGTGTGATGCTGTGGATGCCATCACAACTAGCGCCACGTTATTAGGGGCAGGTGTATCACTTACCATGAGCTGAACGTCCCGCTCGTCTCGTCCCTTCCTTGAATAAAAAAAGGATGATTTTGTGAAAGTCAGAGGATGCCGTGGGATCGATCGGTGTGAAAATACATAGAGATACCCCTAGTAATGCAAGGTCATCGGCTGATGATGGTATGCAGGAACAATATCCGTGTAGATCACCATCCACCTTTATTAACCTGCATGATTCATCTAAAATAATCGCCAAATTAATGTTAACAATGTAATTGATAGAAATAGATACTGTGAAGAAGTTGTTTTATTTCCACTGACAGTTTGTTTTATTTAAAAAAGATACAATATAGTCATTGCTATATTTGGACTACAAAACTACACGACGTAAACATTCGTCTTCATCATTATCTGTCCGAAGTCTTCCATTGATGAACTCTTCCAACATTCTCAAACATCGGTTTTAAATTTGATTAAACACTTTCCTCTCCTCTCAAATCACGTGCAAGTTGGTGAAACTCACAGGTCCATTAAAGCTGTTGTTCTTAGAACATTCCTGGTTTCCCCACGTTGTTTTCCTTCATGGAAAGCTCAAGATCAGTAGACATCGAATCAGGTCTGTTCGATGTGTCGCGAGAAAGATCATTTTACAAATTTAGAATCGAATGTGTTATATCCCCAATTTTAGATTGTCCATATTCTGATCACCAAACTCTTGTTTAATGAGGGCACTTAATGTTGATGATGATAGCCCCTCTGCTGGTGTCGCCGTTACTCGAAGTCCTTATTGCTTCATCATCTATTGGTCATTCATCTGTTGTAAATACATGTCATTTAATACTAGCTATTCTTTGATCCAGTAAATCTAGCAGATCTATGGAGTCGTGTCCTAGCCTTATTCTTCATCATCGTCATTAATCTATAGACACCACCTACTACCTACCTACGTTTACAACAAATACCTCCTCTCGTTCGTCTCGTCTCGTTCTGCCCAAAATCCAAAAGCTTCCCGCAACGTTCTCCGCATCATCCATGCGTCATGAAGTGCGCCCAGCGACACGATTTCTATATAAGTTGTTTTTTAGGAACTTGCGTATCCAACAACGTTGTCATTCAATTAATTGACACTTTTTTTTTCAAGGTCTAATTTACATCCCCCTCCACTGTTGGAGCACAGGCCTGACAGTACAAGAAGTTATGTATAACATACAAAGATGCACAGATAAATACTATAATTTCATCTCGATGCATTTATATCATTATATATGTACAAATCTCAAAATAGCAATGGAGTATTGATTTTACAATGGCCCAGTATCTTGCTCTCGAATAACGAATGCGTTCAAACGAAACTCGACCTTATCACATATATCATAAAGTTTAAAATACGTTAACACCTATGTGATTTGTGACTAAAAATTAAACAAATTATTTCCCACATGGCACACACACGTACAACATGCGACACACGCACGCGCAATACACAACCCTCTCGCACACGCGGACCACGCGGACCACGCGGACACACACTCGCACAAACACCTACGCGTTTCCATTGACGCAATAACATTATATTATCTTTCCACGGAAACCTACATTATTGTACTGGTGGAGATCGTCTAGGCAGACGGTACTGTGTTCCGGTTTGAAGGGCGTTGTATCTAATGAAATGTAAAATATAGTGTTTATCCCCACAATGAGCACATTATCGGCAATTTATTAATCATCAGCTTCTTACAATAAAAGAAACACGGTGGTTTCTTGTCGGGAAAGATGGTGTAGTGAAGAGTTGAAATTGCATATACCACTTTTTTAATCAAGGTTGATATTGTGCGGTTTCCAATCCCAGCAATATTCAATCAGCACAGTAATCCGCGGTTATTTGAGATCGATATGAAATTATCAGACCCCGTTGGAAATAAGGGTGCGTAAGCGTAGAACTGTGTCAAGGGCGGACGAAATGTAAACCGGATGAATAGCCTTTTGTGAGCTCTCCTTAGCAATCGAACTTGTTCCGACACATTCTCAACTTAACCCTCTGCTTACGCACCGGGCGTTGCAAGTTTGTACAAAACCAGTTATAAAAGGAGCGGAAGTAAAGCGTAATCCTCGACAGCGTCTGCGAATTTTAGAGACATCCTCAACCAGTTAAAATTGTTTTATTGGATTTTGTATACATATCTATATTATTTAATTTTACTTCCTTGTTTCAGACTTCGTCCGGATTCGTACAGCTCGCCGCCATGTCTACCATGCTGTAGCGCAGACCCATCCAGCTCTTTGTAGACAAACAAAGCAATGCCGTATGTTTAACTAGTGTAGAATTAATTTAACCAACTCATATGCACAAAGAAGCAACGAACGTGTTCAGGGATTCGCTTAAATTACGCCAGAAACTCCTGCAGAGGACTACCACGTATTTCAAAGTAGTAGAGTTCGTAAAGAAAGACGCTATACGGTACTTCACTTACGATTACGAGATCCACCAAACTTAGTATTAATATTATGAACATATTCATAGGCAACCATTACCACTCCAAGAACCTCGTCAAACTTAAACTGGCCATTTGATTCGGATACAGCCTTCAAAAATAGTTCCGGAATATTTGATCAAAGTGACAATAATCTCGATTGATCCTTCATAATAGAAAGATTATTTATTGCTTGGCAATTCAATTTTAGATAAATCTATCGTTTTTGTAAGAGAAAATAATAAAGATTTATTGTTTAAATCGATCGTCGTAGCGAGGTCAATTAAAATTTAACTCTACGGACGAGATGGCGGCCAAAGCCGAGTCGATCGGTCCGCGCAACGGCCACGAGCTGGCGCCGCTCAACACGAGAGCCGACGGCAGTGAACGTCCCCATGGCGTGACGATAGTTCTTCAAGGATCGAGAGGATCCCTACAGCGGGACGTAGGCGGCGAAGACCGCGCCGCGTGGTCCGGAAAACTTCAATTCTTCCTCTCCATCATCGGCTATTCCGTCGGACTGGGGAACATATGGCGCTTCCCCTATCTTTGTCAACAAAATGGTGGAGGTAAGATTATTATTATAAAAGTATATAAACCATCAATCAGGCTGATAATTATAATATATAAAAGACACTAAAGACTCTTCATCTTAATTTTATTAACCCAGTAGCGTACTTAGAAAGGTCATAGGATGATGTTAATGTTTTTCCCAAGGTCCTTAGCAGCCATGTACAGAAAGTTAATCTGATATTATAAGTATTGAGGTATACCAGTAGTAGTTATAACCAAGAGAGTTCTCTTCACCTGTCTTCGACTTCATTGTCACACAATATCGTGTAGCCTTAGACAAAGTCACGGTCAGTAGCAATAGGATTAAGGTTCTTTAAATTCTGCCGGCCGTACAAGGCGACTAAAAGAATCTTCTGGTTCGAGGCTATTATGATTCGATAAGCGAATATGAGGAAGAACGACAAACACGAAGTGGTCTAGTATTTGACATAGCACTGCGAAGATGCTAAGGATAGGTTTGCCATTATTAGTGACGAGTCAAAGTGTGGAGACACATCGGTTTTCTTTAGAAAATTCAGAAGCGTATTTGATGGAAATGACCCTAACTTCCTACTACAAGTAAAGAATTTATTGACGAACCTCCTCCCTCCCAAACGACCACCCAAAAAGGGCATAGAAAGACAATACAGTCTACTAGAAACTTAAATGATGCTAGATTGGTACTGGTACTCCAATATTATCATCCTGAGGAGTTAATTTTAATCTGAAGTTTGATGGTCAGATCGAGTACACTAGTAGTTCTGTTGAAGCAATATCTTCTTCTTCTTAAAGTGCCTTTCCGACTAGCGGAGGTGGGCAGACAGTTCACCATATTTCGCCCGGTCTCTTGTAAGGCGGAGCAGTTGGGCTGCAGTCGCGATCCCGGTCCACTTCCTGATGTTGCGCAGCCACAATTATACATTTTATGTATTACATATTTCATCATTTGTAATACATATATATTGGAGATATCTTGGATTGGAGATTCATTGACTCATCACGAGATCTAGGAAACTATTAGACGTAAACACTCAATTTTTGGTATAGGTAATGCTTCTGCCGTTTAGAGGTTATCTAATAATGGTTTTTACAAAATTCCTTCCCCAATGGTGTTCCGGCCAGCAAAGCGGGTGGGGAGCAGCTGGTATTTAATATGCAACGACCTTGGCAATGGCGTCCAACACTGCCTGGCACGCGACTGGCACCGTTTCAATAAAACGTATCACCTCGCGTGCTCCATCATAGATAACAATGTTAACATGGTTTTTTATAGTGAAAACAAACAAAGCGAACATAATGTAGTTATTTTTATGTGACCCACACAGATCGGATCGATCACTGTCTGGCGAGTTACCACACTCATATTGTGAATCCGCCGGAACAGCTGTTTACAGCTGTGGTCCAATCAGAATTCGGAATCTGAGCCAGCCAGCTTCACCATCTTAGACCTTATTGTCAATAAACACCACGTCGAGTTGAAGATGAAAAAACATCTTTCGACTACTTGGTACCCAAGCTCTCAACCTATTACTAGAAGACTGAGAAGAGCTTCGGTGCGTCCATATGATCACACCAGTTTTCTATCCGCCGATGCAGTAAGCAAATAGGCCAGATGAACACCAAATCACCTACCCTATGTTGTAACAAACCCCAATTTGCAAACAAAGATTCAGCTCCTTGTTCTTGATGAGAGTAACAAAGGAGTGGAACAGTTTGCCGGCATCAGTGTTTCCGTCCCAATAATTCGTGGGTATCTTCGAGAAAAGAGTGAATAGATTGTTCATAAATTACTGTACTTTATAGCTGCATACTACGTTACCACTTAATACCCGGTGGTGTCATGTTTTTTTTTTATTTCATGAAGCTATGAAACGAACAGGATGTTCACCTGATGGTAAACGATGCGCTCGTATCACCGTGGTACTAGTTAGCGATGATGTACAATGCACCACTTTGCGCTCGTCCTCTTCAGACATAATGATGTTAAGTCTCGTGAATCTAGTAAATATTAGCTACAACTGTATTCAATCCGGAACATAGTAATGTTTGCACACTGCTATTTGGCAGCAGAAATAGTAGCTGCATTTGTACCTACCTAGATGGTGTACCACCAGTGCGGTGATCACTGGTGGTTCTCTATTGTCGGAGATTTAGGTAGATGATACCACTACAGACTACAGGTGCGCAAATGTTACTATGTTCTGTGAAATTAGTGCTGAAAGGAGACCTCACATCTTATGTCTCAAGGCAATGAGTACAATGTGCTGCTGTGTATATCATATCACTTGCACTTGACTGAACGTCTTGCTAGTGTCTTCGGTACGTAAGGTAAAAAAGATCATGATCAAGCACTAGGTTTCTTTTGATATCCAAACACAACCGTCTTGGCTTTAAAGGGTTTTCGTCTAAGAAATATAGTCTGCCGACCTTTAAATTATTGGGAATTTAGGAACAATACGATAGCAATAGGGGCCATGTCTTCACAAGGTAATATCTGGTTGGAAGTTAGCTATGGACACCAATAAGCTGTTAAAGAATCCCACCCTTATCTTTTTCTAGGTTAGAGTAAAGTTTATGTACGAAAAGGTTTGAATAAAAAGGTTTTCGTTCCGCGGTATTGATCTTGGGGCGCAGGCTGCAGTCCAACGCCCACGAACTGCGCCAGTGACGTCACCGCGACCTCTTCAATTGTAGTCTAAATACTCGAAAGCTACAACTGAAATCAATACCTGTTCCCCTCCCTCCCTTTTTATTTTTCTTTATTTTAATTTTGGGGACTTTTAATTAACAATTGTGACAGTCCCATCGTACTATAAATAAATTCTATTTCCAAAATTTTATTGACCCTAAAACTTAATTAAAACCCTCCCCTTGCGGGGTAACATTTTGTAAAATCCGTACTTAGCTGATCTCTAAACGGTAGAAGCATATTTCTACCAAATTTTGAGTGTTTACATCTGTTTCGGAGATCTCGTGATGAGTCAATGAATCTCTGGATAACTCATATTCGAAAACTGCATATATATATATATATATATTGTAACAAATTTTGTGGATTTTAACATCATCATCACCGGATAGACTTCTTCTTCTGGATAAAGCCTCCTCCAAAGATATTCACATAAATCAGTGCTTCGTTGCTCGCGTCCAGCAGCTTTCCCGCGACCTTTGTTTGTAAGGGTTCATATGGAGGGATTTTGGCCATTTCCCACCACGCTGGCCCAATGCGGGTCGGTGGGATGAAGGAAATGGATTTTATCGCGTTTATTTTATTAGCCCGACATTTCGATCGCTTTCCAGCAGCTATGGTTACTGGTGGACTCGGCTGATGGATGTCTCGATGTGATGATGAACAGCGTGGTTGATTTGGCACAGTGCTTGTCGTTTTGAGACATAGGATGTTAAGTCTCGTTACCTCAGTAATTTCACTAGCTACTTCTTCTTAAAGTGCCTGTCTAATTATTGAAGGTTGTTGATCAGCGTGGTACAGTTAAGTACAGTCGTATAATGTTGTTGACAATGTCCATCCCTTGAGATGATGATGATGATGAAACGGCACCACTGCTGGTAGATAGATACCACCGGAGGGCCTATTCTTGCCGTCAAACAATACCGTGAAACCATTACTGTGTTCCGGTATGAATGGCGTTGGAGCTAGTAAAATTACTGAGGTAGCGAGACTCAACATCTTATGTCTCAGGTGACGAGCGCAATGTGGTGCAGTGTAGCATACTTTACTAGCGCCACGTTGTTATGAGCAGGCGTATCACTTACCATCAGGTGAAGGTCCCGCTCATCTCCTTGCTTAATTGTATAAAAAAATGACGTCGCATGATAGCGCAGTGCGTAGGCATTACTCTATGGTTGGTATTGATTTCGGTTATGCAGCTACGGCGCTACGACGTACCGCGTAGCCAGGGCTCTACGCTCAAAGCTCTCGCAACATGTAAATAAACCAACGAACAGACGATACTTCCTGTAATATAGGTTCAACTTAAATATATATTAATATCATATATAAGGTAGCTCCAGAACTTTTAGACTTAAAGACTCGAAATTTGGTAGTGATAGCTTCCACCCCTTTTTTTTTTCTTTTTTTTTTTTGAATCTTTCCCCCTGCGTGTTTTGGGTCAGGGCCTTTTACTTTCATACACTTATCATCAGTTATTGTTTTTCTGATTTCCTTGCTTATCGTCATTTATCCTTTCATCTTTTATCCTATACTTATCTTACACACATTTCTTATCTCTATCATTCTCCATTCTATTAGCTTCCACCAGTTAGAGGTCAGCTAAAAATAGATTGTATAAAATTTGTTCCCCAAAGAGAGTGGCGGGGGTATTTAAAACGGGATGGGACCCGGGGGGCTCTTAATATATATTTATTTACTCTTTGTAGCGACGAGAAGAACGCCACGTTCATCTGATGGTAATACGCCTGCCCATAACAACTTCGCGCTAGTTAGGCATTACACCAATAAGATATTAAGTCTTGTTACCTCAGTAATTTTACTACATCAACAGTAATGTTCATACATTACTGTCTGTCTGCTGCAACAGGCGCTGCGGTGGTACCACCTAGACGGTCTCCGGCAAGAGAGACCTACCACCAGCAAATTATATCAAGGAATATATAATTTTTTATATGAAGAAATCGTAAATGTCAAAAGTACGCTCCTTCCGCAGGTGCTTTCCTGATTCCATTCCTCATTATGTTGGTGCTGGAGGGGATACCGCTCTTTCTGATAGAGATGGCTATTGGTCAGAAGATGCGGCTCGGATCACTCGGCGTGTGGAACACAATACACCCCTGGCTGGGCGGCATCGGCATCTCCAGCTGTATTGTCACACTGTTCGTGGCTTTGTACTACAACGTCATCATCACCTGGGTTTTCTTCTATCTTTTCAACAGTATCCGGGTGAGATATTACCTTACGACTAGTTCTTCTAGCGCTTCTACTTGAGTACAGGTACTGGTGGTTAATCTGTTTCACTGGGGATGGTCAATCTCAGCTATATTCAATTTGTGGTCTGCTTGTTTACTAAGAATATCTAGAACAATCGGGAAAACCTAGAAAAGAATTATCGCTAATTTTTCTTGCAGCCAGCGATGATAGCGTCGCCGACTAAGAAGTATTTGTGGCCCCCATGACAAAAAAACGGTGGAGCACCATTGGTTTAGGTGGATCAGCGCAACAACTATTTCCCCGCCAAAGCAGTAGTGTGATAATCAAAGCTTCTACAACCACTCATGATACGTTGCCGTATATTAGTTTGAAGAACCATTTATTCAGCGAATTAACTGAACAATCTGGTTTGTGATGTTAAAGATGAAAACTGTCTAATTTGTTAAAATTGTGGCCCAGTTGTCCGCTGATCAACTGCCGTGGGCGCATTGCCCCCAAGACAACAGCTCTGCGGAGGTAGAGTGCAGCAAGGCCTCCGCGACCGTGTACTATTGGTACAGGGAGGCGCTGGACGCGTCGCCGAGCATCGAGGAGCCCGGCGTGCCGCGCTGGTGGATCGTCCTCTACCTCCTGCTCGCCTGGATCATCGTCTTCTTCATCGTTATGAAGGGCATACAGAGCAGTGGCAAGGTAAGATGAAACATCAAAAGTTTGAGACGATTGTAAATACAGATGAAAAAATTATTATAATGAAATAGTTAAATTTTCATATTAGTACACTAAATTAAATATCAAAGACATAATTATTGATATTTATCTTCATGAAATCATACTCCACTCCGCTTCAATAACGAACTAAAAAAAAAATATGATTTTTTTAACTATACTTTACACGCGGTGGGCATTTCGAGCTGGAGATTCTTGGACAGTACACTCCACCATTCACAACCTCATTCGAGACTAAAAGTCGAACGAAGATAAAAATATCATTCTCTAATTTTGGACCAATCAAGGTTAAGAACCAAAGTCTAGATTTAAATTAATTATATTCTAGTGATGTTCATATAAGATTCTTCTTACAGGTGGTTTACTTCACATCACTATTCCCGTACGCCGTACTCACGATATTCTTCGTCCGTGGCATCACTCTACCAGGCTCCTCTGATGGAATATGGCATATGTACAAACCGAAGGTATGCATCATCAAAGAGATTTTAAACTAGATAGCAAACAAATATCATAATGTTCCCATAAGAAAACTCTGGATGATGATGGAGGAAAGAAAAGAGTAACGATTTGCCTATTCTTGAAAATATTGGTTTTCTTATGATGTTCTTTACCGGTGAGATAAGCATTACATCTTTGTTACAGCTGGAGAAACTTTTAGATCCGACGGTATGGTTGGACGCGGCAACCCAGGTGTTCTACTCATTCGGTCTCGCTTTCGGTTCTCTCATCGCTTTCGGCTCCTACAACCCGCCGAACAACAACTGCGTGAGGGACGTGCTGCTGGTGTCCGTCTGTAATGCCCTCACCGCCATCTACGCGTCGGTGGTCATCTTCAGCATCCTCGGCTTCAAGGCTTACACCATGGTTGAGAAGTGCATGACTAAGTAAGTAATTAAAGAAGTACAGAATTATGAATTGTTTTAAGATAATTATCGCCAAGAGGTAAGCAGCAGTAAGTTTAAAAACATCTTAAGAATAAACAAAGAAATTAAAAATAGCAATAATTAAAAAAGAAAAAGAAGAAGAAGATGAATTAAGAATTACTGACGTGGCTAACGTGGCTCTGGATACCCATTAAACATGGAGACCCGTTCAAAAAAACCTTTCCCAAAAAAGTTATATTTTGGTAATTGGTGGTTAAAATAGGTTTTATTAAGATTTTTTTTATATGACTTTTATACAATAATTTCATATCATCATCATCTTCATAGCTGGACATAGGCCTCCCCGAAAGATTTCCACTGTTGTAGGGGCTAACATCATCTTCATAGCTGGACATAGGCCTCCCCCAAAGATCTCCACTTTTGTAGGGACTAATATAGAGGGAATCGCGCCATTTCTTACCACGTTACGCCCAAGGCGGGTTGGTGGGAGCCAGTGCTTCGTTTGACGATTACCAGGGTGCACCACGAGCAGTTGGAGTTGGCTCGGGTCGCGTGAGTTGTTGTGCGAGACCCTTCACAACCTTTCCAATTCAAATTCCCAATTTCATATGTTATGTGATAATAAGAATATTCGGCAATAAAATGGTACCTCTCAAATATATGACTGCTGCAATATTGGAGTGCTGATGAGGCAACAGATTAAAGGGGATGGTACTTCTACCACCATAAGAACTCCATTCTTATGTGTATCCGAAATTGAACCAAAAACTAGTGCATTATATATAAGGCAAGCGGCTAGCCACTTCACCACGCTTACCGCTGCCAGGGCTTACCTTACTCCTTATTATTAATAGCCAGAGATTACACGGTAAGCCAACAGCAACCTACCACCACCAGTAAATTAATGCCCTAAATAAAATCTAGTTTTAGATCAATCTTAGTGTTAGAATCATCGTTTTATTATATTGTGACTCATATTTCAAAAACATTACATTCAAAGCTCATAAACAATAACAATGTTTTTCTTAAATCGATTATTGTATAGACAAAGGACTATTGTTGTCTTTACCCCAATATCTCGATATCGAAATGGTAATAATTCAGAAATTCGTATTAAAAAGAAAATAATCGAAAAAACGATTGCAATTTGTCAAATAGCTGATAAAGTTCCACACGAGCAGTCGGCAATGTCGATGGCTTCGATAAAATATACACAAAATAAATTTACGAAATAACGTTAAGTGTTAACTGTTACACTTTTACACGCATTTTTAAGTGTATTACTTTAGACGAAGAGCTGATCTTATTACCAGTTGATGCCTGATAGAATTTCAATTACATTCGTCAAGTTGTCAAGCGTTCAAATTAAATGATGATAAATTAGTGTAACCAGGTTAGAGGCTGTCAGTCTTCCCCGCCTATTCCAAATAAGATCTTATTTTTTTTTTTTGACGGAGTGACATGATTAGCGGGACGTACGATTCATCAGCGTCATCAGCCGATAGACGTCAACACTTGGATATAGGCCTGCCTCAAGGATGCCCACATTGATCGGTCCTGTGCTGCGCGCAGCCAACGGCCTTCCGTGACCTTACGATCAGCATTGCCTCCAATACCATCGGGCACTAGGGGCCGTCGTTTATAGGGGTTCTTGCGGGGGGATTTTGAGCATTTTTCACCACGCTGGTCCAATGCGAGTTGGTGGGAGCAGCCAGCAGGTGAAGTTAGGTTGGTTCCCTTCAATTGTTGTGCGGGACCCCTAACACCTCGTAAGCCACACCGACCAACGATTGCCTAAAACCATGTGTTGCTTGTTAGGATAATGTACACTACACCATGCTGTGCTCGGTGTAAGTATAGGTCTAGAAAATGGTGATATTTGCACACTACAGTTCGGTGCTGTGACAATTCATCATCATCATCATCAGCCGATAAACGTCCACTGCTGGACATAGGCCTCGCCCAAAAACCTCCACATCGATCCACCCCGTGGGAGCACCTTACTGCTTCTTACCCTGCTGCGACAATTCGACAGTAGGTAATTCTAGATTTTTTTTTTCAGAGAAATAAAAGTGCTAGCTATGTATCAGATCGGTGGATTCTCTCTGAACTCCAGCTTTGATTACTATAAGCAGGAGTTTCCCAATCTGAACAGTACGGTTGTTTCCGCTTTAAACCTGACAGGATGCACCATGAGCAGGCAACTGGAGGAGGTGATATATTTAACTAAATTCTAATAAACAAACACATTTTAATCAGTTTCAACAGTTTTTTTTATTTATGTCCACTGCTGAGCTTGGCGGGTTAGTAATGGTAATAAGTAGAAAGTATGACATGTCCGTCTACTTGTTCCCTTTTTAGTCGACTTTTGCAACATACCATGGGTGGACATTTTGTATTTGGAATGTAAACGAATACGTAATCTATTTTATTTTGACATTTTAGGCGGCGGAGGGCACCGGTCTCGCATTCATAGTATTCACTCAAGCTATACTCAAACTGACTCCTGCGCCGTTCTGGTCAATCATATTCTTCCTGATGCTGCTCTCTCTCGGCCTGGGCAGCCAGATCGGAATTATGGAAGGAATGCTTTGCACCATCTTCGACATTGATTTCTTTAAGAGGATGAGCAAACCGGTTATAACTGGTAAGTTGCAGATTTGCCGCTGATTAGTGTAAACCGTTCTTTTTTCAAATCAATTATCGTAAGCCGACAGACGTCCACTGCTGGACATAGCTCCCCCCCCCACAAAGATCTTCACATCGATCGCTGCTGAGCTGCGCGCTTCCAGCGCATTTCTCACGATCTTCGTTTGTGGGGGGTTCACATAGGGGATTTGAGTTATTTCCCATCACACTGGCCCAATACGGGTTGGCGAGACCCAGAGCCACGTTTGTTGATTAGCAGGGTGCACCACGAGTAAGTGAGGTTTCCTTGGGTCCCGTGAGTTATTATACGGCACCTTACACCCCTAATTATTAAATATTTATAACTATATGTACTTTATTGTTTAACCGACGGCAAAAATGAGGTTATATATTAACTTTATAATACATAATCAAATTTTTTGACATCAGTAAAAAGTACAATAAATATCTTTTTATGTATATGTGTATGAAAAAGGTTTTTATACTTTTTTTATATATATAATCTGTGATGGTTTAATTTTTTTTTTGTTTAAAAGAATCCTTTTTCTATTAAAACTTTTTGTTCCTTTCACCTTTTTAATGTTACAATACTAGTTTATTTAATTTGTTCTTGTTTATCAGGTGCAGTGTGTACTTTCTGCTTTTTGGTCGGTTTAATATTTACAACCGGCGCTGGTGAATACTGGCTGAAGATGTTCGACTCGTTTGCGGGCACCATTGGCCTGGTGGTCGTCGCACTGCTGGAGATGATCGCCGTCGTCTACATATACGGGCATGAGAAGTAAGTGAACCGGTTCTTTATGTTGATTCTATTGCTTACTTCATCTACTACAACTTAATGATTGAGCTGCTGATGGATTTCTCCCGCCAGATTCACTAACGATATCTACGAGATGACCGGTTACCGTCCGGGCTGGTACTGGCAGGTGACGTGGCGTTACGTTGGGCCGTTTATCGTCACCTGCATCCTGCTGTCCTCTCTGGTCTTCATGCTGATCAATCCACCGACGTATGGCGCCTGGAATGCTGCAGAGGTATGCAGCAAGTCATGCTTAATTTATAGTGGTGGTTGGATGCCGGAGGCTGTGTAGGTACCACCGCAGCGCCTATTGCACCTACCAAACAGTAGTGTGCAAAAATTACTGTGTTCCGGTCTGATGGAGGTTGTAAGCAGTGAAATTACTGAGGTAACGAGATTTAATATTGTATGGCTTAAGACGACGAACACAATGTGGTGCTGTCTATACCATCCAAACGAGCGCCAGTTTGTAATGGGCAGGCGTCTCACTTACTTTCAGGTGAACATCTCGCTACTCTCAGCCTTTAGTAAAAAGTATTTTAACAGAGAATTAGATTTATTTTGTTATTATATTATTATATATTTATATTATCTGTAACAATAGTTACTGTCGTGTAGGAATCGGAATAGTGACGTCATACTACAGTTTACAATATTCCCAATATAATTCTAACCTCATTGTTTTATAAAAAGACAATTAAGGAATGAACAACTGTAAAAGAGGAGTAGCTTTTTTTATGACCTTTACCAATAATACAGCCCTAAATGCATATTTCTGTGTGTAACAGGGAATAAATATTTTTTTATATGGATATAATAAAATGAATATGCTCCTTTCCTGACCAAACAAGCTGAAGCTACCCGTAAGATCGTAATTAGTCTCTAGTAAATAAATTTGTTGTAATAAATTTTTTCTTCAATTAGGGTCGCGTTGAAAAGACACCTTATCCTAATTGGGTGTTAGGAATAGCGGGTGCTATGATCCTGGCCGGAGTCCTGCCGATACCGCTAGTACTGATCCTGCGCCGATTCCAGTGTCTGGCTCTCGATGTCGACATCCACCACGGCTCCATACGCAGGATCGAGACCACCGTTTCCACTAAGGAGATGATGAGCGATCAGGACGTAAGTAGACATTCAATATTAAACCAATTCGACTTCTATCAACTGATGATTATGATGATGATGATTAGTCAATCGATTACGGGAGATATCAAAACGATTTTTAATTTTTTTTTCCTAAATTCTGCTTACCAATTAAGAGTAAAATCAATGATGTAATGTTCGAAATATACCTTGCTTCTGGGGAAAATCAGGGGTGTTTGCGGGATTTACACACACTAATCCTCTCGGTGGAATTTTTTATGCGTTAACAGAAGCCTTGAGATTCACGGAACGCACCACTACCCCTCGCCAATTTAGAATAGCGAAATCACTCCACTTTGCTTTTCTAGTTGGGTTGGCTTATTGGGTGATAAGGGTCTCCAACTCTAAAGATTCACGAATCCAGGTTTACTTATTTTTACTACCCTTAGAATTTACTACAGAGCTGAACATTTCAATAAACTTCCCTATGTTTCAAACAGCACGAGGAAAATTCTGACGTCAATTAAAAATGGCGCGAAATATATTTTTAAACAAAACTTATGGTCTTGTCTACATTGAGCCTTATTTAGTGTTCTCTTTTATATTTGATTTTAATATTTATGATTATTATTTATGTTTTTTGTAATAAATATAAAATATTTTAAAATATCGGGTTTGAATCACATTTGCTCATCACTAATCCTTCGCATACTTAAAATATTAACTCGCTAAATTTCACCCGTAACTAACTTGAGCTAACTTATATGGGCAAAATGTAAATGCTTATTTAAGATATATCAATAACAGCATCACTTAATACGTTGCTTATTAAATATATAAATTAAGTTTCAAGATAAAACTGAACCTTATTGTTGTGGATTAATTTTTATTTTTTGAATTGTTCTTGATATATCAAACATCAGTAATATGAAATGTAAAGACACGTTATTTTATTTAAACTGAAATTTTGTGTATATTTTTATACTTTCTTCCATCTTTGGAGTGCTGTTATATATATAAAAAAGATATGGAACTATTTAATATAAATATATATTTAGAGAGTATAACGTGCCGATATGTTTCATTGTACCGCTGCTATGTTTACTCTCGCCGCGCGCCCGGCGGCGTAGGTGCTCTCGCCGGAGACCGCGCCGCCTGCGCCCGCGCAGCTCGTCGCCGAGGCGGCAGGAACTAAATTCACTATTGGAGACTTCGACGTAAGGACCTTATCGAATTCACCTTTAAATTTTTCCGTTTCCTCTTTCTTTTAATAGAAATTAAATTTTTTAAATTCATCTTTTATGTAACGATAATAAATATATTCCCATGAGTTACAGATATTATAGTTGATAAAGTATAAATATTATTACTCCTTATGTAATAAAAATAAAATTTAATATTTTAAAATAACAAAGGATGCTTTTAAATAGGTGGTTTTATGTAGATTTTTTAATTTGATTTATTACAGTAGAACGTTTAAACGGTTCAGATATAATTACCAGCATATAAGAACCATTTCATAAATACTTATTGGTGTTACGAAAGTTATCCGTAGCCATCGAAAGTAAAGGTTGGCAACGCAGCCGCGATCCTTCTTGTGTTGCGACTGTCCATGAGCATCAGTGATCACTTTCCACTGGGTGAACTATTCGCTCGTTTGCCTACCCATCCTATAAAAAATAGATAAACTACAGTTTTTTAACCTATACGAGTGCATTAATGTAATAAACGTAGCACTGTCTGTTATGTGATTTCACTTGTAAATATGTTGTACCCGCTTACTTTAGGGGGTGGACGGATGTGAGCAGAGGGCGAGCAACCGCCTGCCAACGAGCATCGCACGGAGCCGACCAAAGAAATAGATGTTTGTCTGCTCAATCCCTTCATTATATTGATTTCAGTGAAGACAAAATATTAAATGCTTAGAACATTTTATTATTTGCTTTTACGAGAAAATCTTTATTGGGGTTAATGTGAGTGTAGACGTAAGGATATCTTTTTGCAGATAATTGTTCTTGAGTAGAAAATATTTATTACAGTGGTATAAATCTCTTTGGTATTGTTACGATCTTTATGTAACGAGTAGTAGTTCTTTAGCTTAAAAGCTTTTCGCCTGGGCAACACTGCGATATCTGTGACTGAGAAACTAGTATGCAATAATCTTAGAGATAATTTTTTTTGCTCAAAGGACGAATAAAGATTTAAAATAGAATTGAATGTCTGTATCATAGTGTTAAAGAGGTTCCAATTATAATACGGGTATATGCTGCACTAGCGAAATGGTTAATAATTTTCACTAGGTTTACTCTTTCCATGAAAATATATAAATACCAGTTAAAAATCTACACTCACATTTTACCTATTATTGTCTTCATTGCGGATTTTCCTTTCAACTTATTATAATGATGCTCAGACTTTTGTATCAGTATAGAAGCTTTATATAACTAAACTAATAACACCAAGTTGCTGCCTCCGTGGCGTAGCGGCTAATCGCCTGCGTTGTAACACGGAGGTCCCTTCCTTAATTCCAAACCCACGCGTTTAGTTAAGTTTAGTTAAGTTTGATCATTAGTAGAGATTTAAACCTGCCTAACTAGCTAACACCCTCATATTCTAAATCTACTGCTATAACGGTATTGCTTTGTCCAGGCTGTTAATATGAAAACCAGAGTATTATTTGTGAGCTAGCTTCATTCACGACCTCACTATAAATTAACATCATATAAAATGAGATCAAGTCTTAACCCATTGTAGATAAAAGAATCACGTGCTTTGTGTTTATCTGCTTTATAATATTTATAACTACAGCACGGCATGAAAATTATGTAAAAATATTTGTTATGCAAATCTTTAATATTCGTAATGTTTATTACTTAGAACAAACAAATCAATATTTTAACATTTTACTGTGTGATATTCCAGTCGTCCGATACAGAGACCGGCGAAGTCAACGCGTCGCAGAATTTTGACGATGCCAGTAGTAGTGATGAAGAGATATTAAACACCAACGTTACTGGAGCTGGTATTCGCCTAGCTATGAAACCCATTGGCCACAAACCCACCACATTTAAAATGGACGTCGTCGATGACTGACCGTTGCTTGCGTTATTTTACGTTTGGAAACCGTTCTTAGATTTGCCGCTGAAGTAAGCCCTCGTAATTCAGTACTAATAATTATGATATAATTATAATATAAGCTTAATATTAGTAGATAATAGGATAAAACAAGAATTATGACTTCTTGATTAAGTTATATGAAATAATACAGAGCGATAAATTTCAAAAGTATAATATCTACTCGATGTCGTAACCAACAGTATTATGGAAATAAAAATAATTTGGTTATAAACAAATTTGAAAATAGCCGCAATTTCCTTCGATATGAAGCTTACGGATAATGTCTTAACTATGTAGTATAATGTTCAAATGAATCTAGTTGCCATATTAAAAAAAAAATTTTATTTAATATGAACATTATAAACAATACAGCAAAAAATAATAGATATTTTGCGTCTATTTTTTAAATTTCTCCACAAACATATTCCTTAAATTAATCAAAAATGTATTAGACAAAGTTAAATTACAATTTACGAATAAAAAATATAACAAGCTTTGATAGCAACATTGATAGTTAAATAGAATTTAGCATGATTCTTATTTTTTTTAAAGTTTTGGATTAAATTTAGTAAATTATTGTGTAGTTATCCATCCTTAAAGTTAAATTATTAAATTAATCCAACCTCACAAACTTAATTAAAATGACATAAAAACGTTCGATATATTATCAAATACATACAGGTGAAGCTATGAAGAAGCTTGTGATAAATAGTTATTTAGCAAATTAAAAAAATTTGGTTATAATTAATATGGCGCAAAGTTTATTTTCGTAAACGTAAAATATTAGAAGCTACTCCTTTCTAAATTATAATAAATTTATTAAATCACATATAAAATGTTGGATACATTTTCAACGATATATAGGAAAGAGACACATTTTTATCAAAAAAAGATTGCAAATATATAATGAGAATACATGCTTAATTAGATATTTTATCACATTTAAAATGTTATATAAAAAAAGACAAACACTCCAACAATTAAACAACCATAACATTATTTTATTATTAACGTGTTAATAAATTAACTGATAATATTCCATCTTATACCGCAATTATTGCTTTCCATTCAGAGTTACATTGGTGATAAAAATTGTTTGAATGAAATTATGATTATAATCCAATATTTAAAAATGCAATATCGCTCATAAAAATATTTATTAGAGTTATTGAACTAAAGTAAATTAGGTCTAGACTGTGATTAAACATCGTTCATAAAAGCCGATGTATCGTCGAAATTCAATATCGATATCGTTAATACTGCGTTCACGAGCGTTCAATAGAAATTTTAAAACATAGATAATTTTAGAATTAAAAATTCATAATAATTTAATCTCTAACAATAATTAACATTGTTAGTATCACATTTAGGCATGAGTCGCACTTGCAACACTAAACCCTGACATGAGGCACAGCAGTCCTGGTAGTTTTTTAAAAATAATTTAAAATGTTTTCAATGTTCAGCTTGTAAAATTGAAAAATCAACCATTTCCAAATAATATATAGAGCAAAACTACCCTATAGCGATAATATATCTTGGCATTGATATTCTAGGATTTCGGTTGGAGTATTTTGTAAATTTAGTTCGGTTAGCGTTCCTGACATGCTAAGATAGCGACAGAGAGTTTAAGCAAAGTAGAAATAAAAATTTCAACAAAAGACCGAGTAAAGTAGTATAAAAAAATTTTAAGTATTAAATGCTTGAATGTTTTCTCTTCGGTAATCGTTTTAAACTTGATTGCGTCAATACGTCTCATCCTTAATCGCATTATTCATCAAGGACGCGATTGCCTAGTAAAGTCGACTGTTTATAAACGTTAATAGATTTAGGAAGACCGTTTAGAACTCAAGATGCTAGTCACTTGCTAATTATAAGTTAAAGTTAAGTGTGAAGCGAAAGTAATGTAATGTGAAAATCGACTTATATGATGAGCTTCGAATAATAAGACTAAGCGAGCCTTAGTTTTGAACGAACTTTGAAGAACAACCCGGAGGATTCTCTCTACCATTACCAAAAGTTACCGACTACCGTTATCGACGATCGTAGAGATATATAAATAGCATTAATATTTTCGCGTCATATCTAAAATGTTATCAATAAACAATAAAAACTTTGCTAGTAAGTTTCGTTGAAATTTTACATAAATTAACAAAGAAAACCGTAAAAGAAATAACATCAAAATAAAATTATTCAATTAATAAATATTTCACTGTTTAAAACTTAAGACCTGTGCGTATAATGAACTAAACTTCTTACATAAAACAAAATTATATCGAATAATACTCTAAACCCAACTTGAAGCCAAGATTAGCTAATAATAAAAGCATAGAAAATAATGATTATCAGCTATGCGTAGAACGCACAGTTTGCTTAGACTTTTTTTATTTAACACTTTTTATTAAATAGTAATTTAGGCTTAAAGTCTAAGCTTTTACTTTACTTAAAAAATGGTTGTTGAAAAATAAAATGACTGACAATTTTAAATCTCAAAACTCGCAAAGCTTGTGAAAAAGTTTCAAATGTCTTAGATTTTTTTCTCCAAAAGTCGCGTTACTTTCTGAATCTCACCTGTAACATTGGCAAAGGAAATTAAGACGCTGCTGCATATGGCTACATATATTTTATTTAAGTACACATCATATTTTAGTAATCATTAAAAAGGTTACGTTGTCATTTTATCATATAATATTTTTAATAATGATGAGGAAATCAATAACACATTTCTTCCATATTCTACAACGAGGCATTGATATTAGAAATGAGGAATTTTCAGAGCTAATATCGCGTCAGGTAAGATTCACACACACATATATATATATATAATTACTTAAGTTTCATAGAATATTAAATATGTTCCAGTGGTTGGGCTCTCAAACAGTGCAATTTTTTTTCTTCCCGAGCCTGCTTAGGTCTTTAATTCGATAAGTAGATCATACTAGACATGATTAATATACATAGTTAGGATAACACATATCGATCGTTCATGCTTAAAAGGTTAACTTCAACATCTGAAACTATTAACTTCGATATTAGGTTAACGATCGGTTTATATTATCAGCTAGAAGATGTCAACTGCTGAGCATAGGCCTACTTGAAGGATATCTATCCTACGGTTTCTCGGGATCTTGACCCGATCATCGGTCTACCTGTGGGAGGCCTGGTAGCTCTGCGCTTATTGGTATACGATTGCCACTCGAGGCTCTCACTCCCCATCAGCCATCAGTCCTGTCCCGTGCCTATTGCCACTTAAGGTTATAATCGTTTAGGCTATGTCAGTGACTTGAGTTCAGTACGGATCATCACATTTCTGATTTTTTTGACAGTTTGCATTATCTTCTAGGCGATGGTCGGTTTAAATGAATTTTAATGATTAGAAATGCAATTTTATTCAAATTTGGTTGAAAACCAATTGGTATATAGACCCTTGAGGGAGGTTTACGCTCTGCAATGGATTTCTTCCGGCCAATAATGATGTGAAATTTTGCACTGTATGACAGACCATAATAGTTGCTCATCTGTTACAAGTCTAAATATAGAATTGTTACAGAAGGCTGTTGGTCGTTCCGAAGAACGATGAAATTGACTTAAACTTAATTAGTAATAATAAATAAGCATTGTTTCTGTTGATGCGTAGATAGCTTCGGGATGATATCCCAAAACTAGATGTAGAAACTTTGTATCTAATAAGATTATTGTAACTACATTTTGAAATGCGAAATAAAACATTGCGACGTGTACATTTTGTTTAATTTAAAAAAAAACATTACCATCTCAATTGACAGGACAAGAATGAATAATTACGAAGAAAAAATTACTTTAACCTTCTTTCTCAGTGCAAAAGCAGATATAAAAGAAGCCTTCAAAGAATAGTTTTTTTTTTATTACATGAAGTTACGAGACATGCGAAACCTTCACCTGTTGATAAGTGAAACAATTGCCCATAACGTGGCTCTACTTATGATAACATACACAGCACCATTTTGTGTTTATCGCCGTAACACATAAGATGTCACGTTACCCCGGTAATTTCACTAGTTACAACCCCCTTCAAATCTGAACACATTGTTCTCACATTACTATTTGGTGACAGATATAGCCGCTGCGGTGGTACCTACCTAAACGCTTCATGAAACAGGGAGCTATTACCAGTAAATTTTATTCCTTCGTGAACATCCTTGTATAAATTTCATGGATTACCAACTGTGTACTAAGTCGGCAAAACATTATAATGGCGTTGAGACTGCACGACGTGTTTACCTATTTAATGTGCAGGGTGTCTTCACCGTTGTACTCTAAATGCAATAGAATCGATGATGTTTATCACATCCTCATAGAATGTTCGAAATATCAAACTTAAAGAGACGCTTGCGATTTTAGTGTTTTGTTTCAAACTGGTAGAGTTAATACCAAATGTAGTCAAATAACTTTACAAAATAGCTCTTAGGCGTGTTTGTGATTAATTATACATAAATTATTTTTGTATTTACTATGAGGGCGACATCATCGCATTAGCGATGAAGCTCTGTAAAATAAAGAGAAAAAAAATCCTATAAAATTTTGAAGACGAAGAGGCAGAAATAAGCACTGAGGTGGTACCTAACTAGACGCTTCCTGGAACAGGGAGCTACCGCCAGGAAATTTTATTACTTTTTGCACATTCTTGTATAAAATTTTGAAGACCAAGAGGCTAGTTAAGTAAACGGCGTTACCCTCATTTATTTAACACAGTAGAACTAAATGTTGCTATTTAAATATCTGAACTGGAATATATTTACGTGCTGCGTTTCACTACTTTATCTACCGGATAACGCTCTTTGCTGAGCATCGCTCTCTCTCAAGGATTTCTACTCCGATTGGTTCTGCTCTGCTCTAAGCCAGCGCAAGCCACTTACTAAGGCAACCATGCAACTCGTATCGTCGTCTAAAGCCATTGCTTTCCCAGTTCAGAAGTGAAGTATAAAATATGAAAGTTTAGATAATAACTATAATTTTGAATATCAATTTACAAATTACTTCCTACGTTCGAAATACATAATTAGGTAACATATTATAAGGACTAGGTGTAATAAATAAAACATGATGAAATACCATTGCTTCCAAAAATATTATTCACAAAATTCATTAGAAATTAATTAACAAAAAGGAAATAATATTTAATTGTGTTTTGATTATATACTGTTTAATACATTTTTTTTCAAATTTCATTACAATGTAATTCATATTTATTTTGTTTATTAATTTATAACACATAATAAAAACGAGCATCGGAAAGGGGTGTCTAAATACAAATTAAACTACAAAATATAAAATAGTTCTGAAAAATTCCATCAATAGTTTCAGAATAAATAGGCATTAAATATTACAACAGCGTATCATAGACAAACATTAAGAGAGCTTTAAAATTTTACAGTATTTTTAACATTGGCTACACTTAATACTAAGAATCATTGACACAGTGGCATAGATAATATAATCCTAAAACAACAAATCTACATAAATACTTTTAACACCTTTATATAAACAAACCTTAAACCAGCATGATTTGTTTGATCGTCTGTTCTTCAAAAGAACTGTGCGTGTCTCAAGTGTTCTCGTATATAAATTAATAATATTAATCGATTTGTAACATTAAGTACTTATTATTAGTGATAGTATTCCGCGTGATAGAAGGGTCAAAATAGTCCCGGCCACATTCTGGCTTTGACAGAATAACGCCAGGACAAGGCGGCAATTTTTCGCTGTTACAGTTAACGGTATTCGTAGCTTACGGGCTTTGTAACCAGCACGGTAAATACTCTCAAAACGAAGGAACGGAAAAAGGAGGAATGATCAGCAGAGAACATTAATAAGCTGAAATGCTGAAAGTATTGGAAGTCACACGAATTTTATAAGTTACAAATTCGATGTAAAAAATATCTTCGACATTAAGGCAACTATAAAACTCTACTAAAATAAAATTATCATTTATTTTTATTACCGAGATCAGAGATAAAAATACTTCAGCATATTATTTTTAATACTACAGTCCTTAAAGCATAAATTTCTTAACGAAAATGACTGAAGATGTTGGGATTTATTGTATTAAAAAGATATTGCACTGAGGAATCCTTAAGTACTAGTTAAGTTTATTGTATTTATCTTGTCTACTATCTAACTGCTCATTAAATAAAGGCTAAATTCGACAAATTTAAGTACCTATACAATTAAACATTAAAAAATCCCATTCATTGTTTCTTAGGGGATCCCATTACAATTTTATTAAATATGAAAAGCAAAGGATAATAGTACATAAAGCCTATCCAGTTTCAAATCGTAAATTTAGAATATAGAATTAATTTTCTTAACATGCAATACACATAATTTTTTAGTCAATCCTTTAGGTTTAGAACCTATTTTTAATCTATGCCCCAATTTCGATAGCATGGTGTGAGATTGCAATGAATAATGGGAATATGAAATAGCAAAAGAAAATTTTAAAACCATGTTATAGTTTTGATTAATATCTTTATAAAAATAAATTAGATTTAGAGATTAACACTATAGAAAATCTAAAATCTTTTAAAACTTAATCCTAACAAATCTGCTAAACAATAAATATAGATTCTATTAAAGGAAGTGAAAATTTATAAAATCTATCATAGTAGTATCAAGGTGTTTTCTAATTAAAAAAATTATCTAAACTTGATTAAAAACAAAAATTGGATCCATAATATGATATAAGCATAAATAACAATTTTAAATAGAGATAATTAAAATAAAAGAATATTTCATTTAATTTATAATATTAATAAATAACCTAATATATCTGAGATTTCTTTGATTATGTTTTGGTGTAAAATCGTTAAGAATATTAACTTAAAAAACAAAATTAATTATAATAAATTTAATTGGCCTCAAAATTTAACTACCTTTCACTGAATTTGCAATCAAATAAGCGATGAAAGACGAATTAGTGGTAAAAAAAATCATTACTTTTTTTGATATTTTAAAGGACATATTGCATTAATTTTCAGTGTAGACTAAAAAGAAGTTTGTAAAATTCTCTTGTAAAATGAGTATATTAATATGACATTAATGTGTTGGAGGTTATCATTAATTGGCAAAATTTTGCCATATTATTTATAAAGTATATAAAATACAATATCACCAAAACATTAAAGGATGAACATTTTTGATAACTTTAAACAAAAAAAAGGATGGTTCTCTTACGGGTGATAACAGAAAGGGCATAGATTAAAAATATAATGTTACATGGCTTCACTCTTGTTGTTTTTTTGTGTTAGTTTGCTTAATGTGCTAAGCTGAGGGAAAGCGGTTTTATTTTGGACAGGGTTTAATCGTGAAGTCATAAAAATGAATGGTTCATACAAGGAAGGACGGTCCACAGCAGTAACCTCAAAATGACGGATCTTCTCTCGCGCGCACCAGTTAGAAGCTTTTGAACAGGTGTTTTCGAGGCTGTTGACATCATCAGGGCCAGTTCTGTTACCAATTACCATCATGACTACCTGAAAATCGAAAGAATTTTTTTTTTAAACAATGTTGAATTTTCTATTAATAATACACCTCTAACATTTGTTTAACTTATAATAAAAGCCTCGTAACACTTTTTAAGACCTCTAAAGCAAAACTAATGAAGATAACAATATAAAATGGTGTGGTAGTGCTTTATAATGGAAGGGAGATACTCAGATCAGATTTTAATGCTAAAGTTAATAAATTCAATAAAAAATTCCCTAGGCCATTGTATAATACACTAGTAGATTTTATGAAATATGTATAATTAAATACAAAAGTATTTGTAACAAATTCATAGCCAGGTCAGTGTAGAAATGAAAGGGGCTTCTTTAAAAAAAGAACAATTTAGAAGTGCTGTGCATTATCAAAGTTTGTATTATTTTAAAAATTTTATAGATAAGTTATTAACAGAAAGATATCACTAACACTATTGTATCTCTACTACTATTATATGATCTTACCTCTTTCTTGTCTTTATTTCTATCGATATCTTTTTTCAGGTACATTAGTACATCTAGAGATTCAGGTCTGGTTGTATCATAAACCATTACAAATCCTTCAGCAAAGCCCAGGTAGTGTCTTTGTAATACTTGATTTGCAGTTAGCTGCATTGTAGGAGATTGCGGTGGTCCTGAAAAATAAACAAAAACTCCATACAAATTGCATTGTGGAACATATGGATAAGTATACAAACGCAAAGCTTAAAACAATTTTCAAAATCATCATGCAATTTGTTCATTAATAAATGAAGCAAAGTTTCAGGGGGGTGGCTGTACTTATTGCGAAAAACCATATCGATAAAATTATGGGATACGAAGGTGTCAATGATAGAATTTTGAGAGTCAAGCTAGGAGCACAGCCATATCCAATCCACGTTGTAGTGGCGTATGCACCAACTTCTAGTTCAAGAGATGGCAAACAGGAAGTTATTAGGAGAGCACAAATGTCGAAAAATGCGGTAAAGAGATTGGAGCGGTTGTGGCGGAACAGGGGTATTAGCCACAACACTAAAAAGAAGCTAATGCAGACACTCATATTTTCTATCTTTCTATATGCTTCTGAAATCTGGACACTAAAAGCGAGCGTTCGAAATGTGGTGCTGGTGCAAAATACTGAGGATATCCTGGACGGAACGTCGCACAAACGAGTCAATCCTCAAACAGTTGAACATAACAACACGGCTCTCAACAATCTGTAGGCACAGAATCCTCTAATTCTTCGGACACACGGTCAGGCGAGACCCAGACAGTCTGGAAAGACTGATTATTACTGGTTGTGTGGAAGGAAAGAGAGCGAGAGGGCGGTATCCTACAAGATGGACACGCACAACTCAGGACGCTACGGGAGCTACCTTACAATCATCCATCCAAATGGCGCAAGACAGAAATGTCTGGAAATAAATGGTGGCCAGGGAACGCACCATAGTCACGTCCCTCAGTCATGAGGTTACGACAAAGAAGAAGAAGAAATGAAGCAAAAAATCAAAACAATACTTAACTTTCCCACCTAACAAGGGTGGTGACTAAATAGCTTGAACTCCCTCATTGTGAGAGATAACTGAATTCTAACATTAAAAACAATAAGCAAATTATTTATTTATTAAGCATTATAGCAAGGTATAGCCAAACAAAACTACAATGAAATTAAAACCTTTTAACTCGCCTGTTAACGGCGGCTCGAGACCCGCAGTATCGTAGAAACATACCCGTTCCTTCGTACCTCTATCGGTTTCTATATTAGCGACGTAAATGTCTTCTATTGTCGAGAAGAAGCACGATTTGAGATTCACGTTTCCGTAGATTAGCTGCTCTAGTATTGCAGTTTTACCAACACCTTTCATACCACATACGACTACTTTACTCGTCTTACCCATTCTGTCTAATCAGCTTCTTGCTATAGACCCTATATTTCACTCAATTTCCATGTTTAAGGATATTTTTTTCGTTTTAAAGAAAACAATCAATTCACCAATATTAGTAAAAGTGAGTAATGTACATTTTTATAGTAGTACATATAATTGTAGTAGTAGATTAAGGTACAATATGTTTACGTAAACATCGGATCTTAGAAACATACACTGTTAGATTACATGTCAGCCACGGACGAAACAATATAATACATTCTTAAATGAAACTAGAAATTTTATTTTATATAATTGTAACTTCATATATTTATTATTATAATTGCCTGAGTTATTAAACGTAGCGATACATATCATGGAAATAATAAATAAAAATAAATTAATTCATGGTAACACACTTTCAAATTCATCAAAATCTATGTACAGAAGTTTAGTGCATTTACTGTGCACATATAACTTAAAATTAAAATTCTGATGGTGAAATAAACTTATCGACTGAAACAAATTATGATAAATCATATTTTAATATCTGTTCTGTTAGCGAATTTGTCATGATATTTATTATTTTGACATTTGTCACCATGGCGGCCACGGTTGTGGATTCAGAGATAACCAAAAGTGATAAATATTCTATATTACTGCCTACTTATAATGAAAGAGAGAACTTGCCTATTATAATATGGCTTATATTGAAGTATTTAGATAATAGGTAAATTTGTTTGCATTTAAACATTATATTAAAAATCTTTGAATGAAGTTATGATTTTTTGATAAAAATTACAGTGGTTACGATTACGAAGTCATAATTATTGACGATGGAAGCCCAGACGGCACTTTGGAAGTGGCAAAACAGTTACAGAAATTGTACGGTACCACCAAAATAGTCCTTAGACCACGGGAGAAAAAACTGGGATTAGGTACTGCGTACATTCATGGTGTACGACATGCAACTGGTAATTTTATTATAATTATGGACGCCGATTTAAGTCACCATGTAAGTCATATGTACTGTTTAACTTAGTAGTGTCTGTGATTGTCATTTCTACAAAAATCTCAAAATATATTGATATTGTTACACCTCATACACATAACTAATAATCATACGATAACTCAAGCCCTAGCTGTGAAACAACTTCTAACAACATATAAATTTATAATCAAATATGCAATATTTTTATGTCCCTGATCATAATATTTATATTTATTAACATTACATATCTGAAGATTATTACTAATATTTTTCCAGCCAAAATTCATACCAAAATTCATAGAGCTGCAAAGGAAACATGATTTTGACCTGATATCAGGTACAAGATATAAAAGTGGAGGTGGTGTTCACGGTTGGGATTTTAAAAGGAAACTTATTTCCAGAGGCGCAAACTTTATCACCCAACTACTACTTAGACCTGGTGCCTCAGACCTAACTGGATCATTTAGGTAAAGTAAGTTAAATCTGCTTTAAGTCTTTGTTAAATTTTAAGGTCTGAGTTGTATATTATTTTGGAAAAGAAAAAGATGAATCTATGTAATTTGTTATTTTTAGTGTTCTCACAACGATATCATAATAAAGCGCATTATAACATTAATTTTAAAAGAGCTTACAGGAGATATTGCCTACTTATGTTTCATTATTACCTTAACCTAATAATTGATATAGTAAAAGATTACGACTTATTTTTAACATAAAATATTTTTTAGGTTGTACAAGAAAGATGTATTGTTAAAGCTGATAGACAGCTGTGTGTCCAAGGGATATGTCTTTCAAATGGAGATGATAATAAGGTATGTCTTGACAATGTATATCTATAGAAAAGTTCACAAATCTGGTAACACATTTGTGTACTGTTTTGTGCCATAGACAAAAATGTTTAATCATTTTTGATAATATGAGTACCTTCTTCAGTTTAGTTAAATGAAGAGAAAAACATGTTTGTTAAATATCTTTTTTGCAATCATCTGGATATATTGTATAGATCGGTTAAATTAAAAATAGTACTTAATTGATTATTGGTCAGGCATCCATAAATATAAAATTGATTACTTGTGCAAGTCTTCTGTCGATGTCTTACCTTGTCATCATAATGTAACAATTTTATAAGTTGGTGATTCTAACCCAACAGTCATCATGTATTTCAACTAAGCTCTTACTTATAAATTATGTTATGGGTTTGAATGATATTATTTCTGTTATTTTAATATTATACCCAGATATTTTAATTGTATTTATATATGTATAGATGAACATTATTGCACTTTACAAATAGATTATTCACTTATAAACTAAAAGGACTTAAAAAAATCTTCGCATTCATATTTATTCTCATATATATGTGTAAAATACTTAAAGCAGATATACACAAAATATATATAGACAGTATACTTACGAGTAGAAGCCAATAAAGGCATTCAAATGCAATGTTCAAAGAAGCCTTACTCGTACATACTAAATGAAGATATAATGTTTGAACCATTCTGTACAAAGACTTATAGTAATGTATTGGTTAAACAGCAAATTCTTTATATCAGATTTAAGCCACTATGGATTGGAGCGGTGGTATTTCACCTTATTGGGGTTTCATGGGGACCACAGTAGTGCATTGACCATGGAGTTGCTAGCCACTAAACAATATTAGGCAATGATTCTAAGGTTTTTGCTATTATTTCAGATTTTATTAATAAATTTTAAAAAGATTTAAAGCTTATAAATTTTTTAACATTTTGAATGAGGTCAATATTATTAATAAAGTAAAATCAGATCGGCCAACTCACAAACATTCGGGGAACCCATGCCGCCTGCGGGCTGCTGGTTAAGTATAGTTGGTTTGGAGACTGTTATATTGTTACAAATATTATGTAATATTGTAGTACTAGAACTCCAATAAAATCATCGGTGATGGTAATTCTAATTACAACAAAAAAGGAGTTTTCTGATGAAATTAGAATTACCATGCCCTTCTGGTTTTTTTTTACTAAGCGCCAGACGAGCGGACGGTTTCATCTGATGATAAGTGATACGTCCGCCCATAACAACGTGACGCTAGTTAGGATGATATACACTGCACTACATTGAGCTGATCGCTGAGATATGAGACGATAAATCTCGTTACCATAGCAACTTCACATCCTACAACGCCCTTCAAACCACAACACTAATGTTTGCACAGTACTGTCTGTCAGCTGCAATAGGAGCTGCGGTGGTACCTAGACGGTCTGTAGCAAAAGAGACCCAAAACCAGTAAACCATGCCAGAAGAATTCCCATTTTTTTTTTATTATTATTTATTTTTATTATTGCGTACTTTCAATTGTTTTTTGCATTTCTCAATTGATAATTTGTTCAATTCCAGGGCCAGGCAGCTGGACTATTCAATCGGAGAGGTACCGATCACGTTCGTGGACCGCGTGTACGGCGAATCGAAACTGGGCGGTTCCGAGATAGTGCAGTTCGCGAAAGCACTACTATACCTGTTCGCAACTACCTAACTTGTTATTCATACGAAAACACACAAACACACATACACACACGTGTTTTTATTATGTGCACTATATCATTCCAGAGTTTTTAATATTATGTGTATATAACAGAAATGTTGTTTTATTGTAAGCTGTTCCCCGCCCGCTTTGCTGGGCTGTTAATGTTAGATTAGACTAGAAATTTGACTGAAATATACCTTGAGAGCAACCGAGACCGCTGATGACTTTCCATAGCAACCGTTACTATAGCAACTGCATAAATAATACCAAATGAAAATGTTTATAAAAGTTAATTAGGAATGAAAAGATGAAGGATGTATGAATCTCAACCATCTACAAATCATTCCTCATTGAACGGTCATGTTCCCATATCAATAGCGTTCACTAGTTTTCAAGTGATTGGTGAAGAAAGGAAGTACATTTTCATTATATATACAGATGTATCTCTTTTTAACGAAGATGTCATAACTTGAATTTCACTTGTGATCAGAGAATGAATTTAAAGAAGATAAATAGTTTTTATTATTTTATATTATTGACGAAACGCGGGAAACGTTTACCTTATATTAAGTGATACGCCTGCTTTTAACAATGTGCCGCTAGTTAGGATTTTATTCATATTATAGTTAGTGCTTAACTACGATCCCTGCTGTTGGTAAACGGAGATGTAATCCATGTGGTAGCAATAGTCTAGACACCATGTGTCACACTGTTCGACGCTCTGAGTCGAGACGTTAAATCCTGTTATCTTTGTAATATACTATCGACGCCCTTCAAACTGGAACATAACAATGTTTGCACATTACTGTTGACGATGTCAGCAGCAAGCTAGGCAAGTTTGATGAATAACCTGGAATAGAACCGTGAACCCCTGTTGCAAAGTAAGCGGTAGCTGCTAGTCCTAAGGAAGCAGTTAAAATATAAAATGAGGTAAGCAGAGGGCGTCCTTTCCGAATATTTGTTACTTCAGTTATTCATCTGCAGAATGTTTTGTGTATACCAAATTAATACATCCGGTGCCGTCGACTTGCTTCGCTAGTCCACCTAAAGTTTACTCGGTCATTTTCAAATCACATCCGTATATTCTGTGCAATATTACAGTTTAGACGTAAAATGAAGTTATCCGCGCATTTAATGATAGTAGGTCTCTGTTGCTGGAGATCGTCTAGGTAGGTACTACCACAGCACTTATTTCCGCTACTAAACGATACTGTGCAAACATTACTGTGTTCCGGTTTGAAAGACGCTTTAGCTAGTGAAATTACTGTGGTAAGGAGCCTCAACGTTTTATGTCTCAAGGCAACGAGCGCAATTTGGTGCGGTATTTACCATCCTAACGCCACGTTGTTATGGGCGGTCGTATCACTTACCATCAGGTGAACATCCCGTTCGTCTCTTCGCTTCGTAGTAGAAAAAATACTGGGCGGCCAGGGTGTGCAGAACATTATAAACTTTGAATGAAGAAACCTCAGTGCCATGGAGGCGTTGAGCTAGTCTACTGCCGCAGATTCTCATCGCTTTTCGAGCCCGCCTGATTCGTAATTAACTTATTTGAAGAAAATGGGTAATGATGATTAGGTTCACAAACATTATAGTTTTGTGTATCATTGATTATTATCGCATCACACGATAAATAATAACTTTTATTGAAACCGTTGATGTTTTGCTTCACTGGTTGATTAATTCTTATGATTAGTTTTTTAATTTCTTTATTCTTTATCACTTGAGAGTTCAATCATTATACATGTAGAATAATTCGCAAACCGATTCAATTATTATATATTTTAGATTTAAAATTATTACGAATGTTTGTATTAATGAGTATTAAAAGAGTTAACTTTATTTTCTGTAAGAGTGTAGATGCTATAATACTTTATTAACTGTGTCACCATTCTAAGCAAGGTTACCTGAAATATGACTTCTTCAGGTATGTATTATGTAATTACAGCGTTACGTCTTCTCCTACAAGGCGAGAGTAAATATTATAATTGTTTTGGTTATAAACTATTATCATTCTTTTTCTTTCATCCTCTCTCGCCCTTGCTACCTGCAACCCTTTTGTAATTATTGAAGGAGCATTAAGTGGACTTTTAATTCTTATTCTCTTTTACAACAATATGCGAGATCAGTTATATGTCATTTCAAAGTTCTTTTAAAATGAATCCATATTTTTGGAGATTATTATCATTATCATCATTCGGCTTTGCGATTAGGCGGATGAAACGTATAATTTATACGTTTATACCAATTTTATACTCAAATTCTTATTATTTTGCTATTATAAAATCATAAATATTATTTATAAAATTTTCAATATAATGCAAATACAAAAGTGTTTTCTACGTCAACAGTAAACATTTTAGTTGAAAACTAACTAGTCGCTGTAGATACAACAAAGACGTTGTTTAAAATTGAAAACAAAGAATGTATTTATTTGCACAAGTGAACCTATACTTCGAAAGTACCAGTTAATTTTGCTTCCAAAGCGTTTAGACATGTTTCTGCTGATAATATTATTATATCAAGTAATTATATCATCAACGAAGGTTATAAACTATCATCCTGATATAGACTTTGAAGCCGACAATAGAATATTAGCTTCAGAAGATCAGCTAGAGAGTGAAAAGCACTTCGAAACGTGGGATGATACGCTATGGGTCTTAAAGTTGAACAACCATAAATTGAATTTCACTTACTTGCGATCTGCGACCGAATCCGAAGAGGAATACTTTGATGAAGAAATAGGTCCAATAATACACAGGTTAGATAATATTTTAGATATTTAATTCGCGATATTTTTCTATACTTTTTTATTCGGCTAATAATTGATCTTAAATTTATACTGTTAATTACGATTGGGGACGTGGATGTTGGATATTAACATCCTGAACACGGAAAATCTGTTATCGCAGCAGATTTATAATGTGACGGCGATAGCTAGCCAGGCGGGTTCAAAATAACCCTACCATAAACTCCATCATATGTGGTCCCGGAACCAAAGCAGAAGCCTCCATGTTACTAGGCAGGCGAATAGCCAATGCGCTACGGATGCAGGTTGCAAGTTATATCAATGTGTTTACACTACCGGTCACTCTTACCGAAAACCTTTTAGTGTAGGTACCACCGTATCACTGTACCTTGTGGAACAATTGGGGTAACGGAATTTAATATCTGGTCTCAAGGCGTTGATTGTAGTATAATTTGTGTATACATACATTTATTTTTCCAGACATCCTATAGCATACATAAGATATAAACAGCGACAACAAACAAAACGAGTGAAAAAAGATGATCCAAACAAATCGTATCGTTTTGATCAAATATTTAAAAATGTGAAATTAAAGGAGGAAAAGGTAATACATGATAATAATGAAGAGGTGAAACGTAAACTTATCCAAATGATCAATAAATTTGTGTAAGTTATTTATTTAACAATTTTTTTTTATGTAATCATTGATAGTTAATTGATTTTACTACAACTAAATATCAACTATACGTTGATATTTGGTTTTATCCTCATCATTTTAAAAATTGTTGTAACTTTAAAAGTAAATATTTTTAACAATGTATAATGATTTTAGTTTATCATTTCAAAAAGAACCGGACACAAACCATCCAGAAGAATTGGAAGCATACAAAATTCCTACTTTGACTGTGAGTTTTTTCATTATACAACAGCAGCAATTAATATTAAGCTTTTCGAAATTTAGGCTCATTTCTTTTTATATGGAATGTATATGTGCTTGACCCATAGGTTTTATTTTGCTATTGTTTAAAATTCTATTATTATTGCAGCTTTACTTTAAAGGACCCTTCACAGCATTATTGGTAAACTACGAACGTTTGGTGTGGCAGTTTTTCATCAAACCTCCTTCTCCATTACCTGAATGGTTATATAATGAACATTATAACATAACTCTTGATAAAAAAGGAATGTATGCTGCAATCCCAGAAGTAGTAAAGGAAGAACTATTCGAGAAGTTACTATACTTGTTAAAAAAATTGTTCAGTTATCCCATTTAACGTTATAATAAACAAAAGTATTTGTTACTTTTAAAATTCTGTTTTTAACCTCTCCCATTTTTATTTAAATAAAACTATTGTGCCAATTAAGACAATTGTTAGAAAGAGTTTAAATAAAAGATATTTACTGTCAACATCAAGCTTTTCTTATTTTAATTTGTGTAAGAATCTTAGCAAAGAATTCAAATGAGGTTGACTATATTTTCTATAATAGTTACTAAATCAACTTATTTTATATAACTTTAAATATTCGAATTTTATATTGTAAATCCTGGTGAAATTTTATAGATTATAGTGAAAATGATGAACTATAATTGTTTAAATTCATCGATTATTTACAATATCGATATAATATCGGATCTTATCGATATTGAGTTGATGAATCATTTTTCGATTTACTTGACATGTTGATAGTTGTTTCGCAGTCGCAGTTTTTAAATTCATTTCAATTGTTCTAAAGCGTGAACAGATTATTTTGCGTAACTGATGTAGTAAAGTACAATCATGGGAAGCGGTTACTTTGAGAATGTGGGTTATTTTCTACGAAACTGCAGTGGAACAACGTTGCGTTATGATCAAGCATGTTTAGAAATAAGAACTGCTGACAAAATAACTTTCTGGAGTCAATATGAAGAGTGCGAAGATTGTATTTTGCTAAAGACAACAGATCTAAATCAGACGGGAAATATTGTTGTAGAGACCTTTAGTCCGTTACGTTATTCTGTTCGAAATGATCGAGGACAAATTTGCAATGGTACGTAAACATTTTTTGGTTTTTATATAAAAGTTAATGTATTCGAAATATTGTATTGTAAATTTATAATAATAAAAACCGTAGAAATATTGAATAGTAACAAAAGAATGTTATAATAACGTTCTAGTATGTACCAGTTGTTCATTGTATTCAGGTCATGATTCATTGCAGGTTAGATGTCATTGTGATATAAACAATAATTGATTCTTCGTAATTTAACCATAAAGTTATAATTAATGTACCTGATATGTATTAATACTTTCAGGAAGTATATTTGTAAATAAGCTGCAAATTCAAATGTTTGTTTTTTTTATTCTCACCATTGTTTAAAATGTACATATAATAATGGTATAATAACTATTTGAAAGTATTGTTGGTAAAGTTGTATAAAATCAAGAGTTTGAACGTATTAATTTGGTCAACATCACTTTTGGCAGCTTACCAAATTTGAATTTCAGTTTTTTACCTCATAATTGCTTAACTCTCATAAATAAAACAGGACCTTAGCATGCCTTTAAATGAACTGCTAGATCAGTTGAAAATAACCTATATATGAAATTCAGTGAGATAGTGCTTTTGCTTATTTATAATTACTTTTTTATTAACAAGAGTTTGATGATTTGTATTCTTATTTACTGGTTTTGAGATAATGTTCATATTTTTTGTAGACATCAGTTCAAATGTTGACCTCAATTTTACAGTGTAGAAGCATTGAATAATCTAGATAATGGTGAAAAGTGTTTACATGTAATATTATGACTCTTGTATCTTAATAACTTGACTACAAATATGAAGGCATATACTTGAGACTGGTAGCTCAAGTCGAGCACAACCACTACATTAGGCTAATTGTCCATTGTGACATTTGAATAGCAAGTGACATTATGAAGTAAAAATACTATATCTTATTTTCAAGGCATCTAATGCAAAGGTTGTTATTGTTCATAAGGAAGTTACCTCTTATTAAAGTTATTGCGAGATATGTCTGCTTCTCTTTATTTGAATAAAATAAAAGGGCAATTTCGCAGTAAACTCTTTCACTTTGCAACATATCAGTTGAAAGTAAACAAAGTAATAGGATGAACTGAAAACAAAATGTTTACAACATATATAAGCTAAAAGTGTCTGTAACATTAGTATATATTTAAATACATAACACTTATAAACTCGACAAGCTAGAATCTTGTTATGCTAACTGTATTATGCAAAGACTTCACTGTGTATACAAACAGTGTTATGTATTACGCACCATTGTTTTACTTGAAGAAGGTTAAAATTCATAATATTGATTACTTTTCACTGTCATATCATTTATTATAATAATTTAATATATGTAGGTTGCGGCAAGTACTGAAGGCGCAGGCATCGGATTCATCTGATGGTAAACGATATGCCTTGCAATTAAGTGAAGAAGTTAAGATGTTTATCCAATGCCACATTGTGCTTATCACTATACTATGTATTTCATTATCATCATCAGCCGATAGACTTACACTGCTGGACAGGCCTCCCCTAAAGATCCCCACATCGATAGGTCCTGTGCTGCCTGCATTGATGGGCACCAGTGTCCATCATTTGTAGAGGTTCATATCGGCGGAAATAGACCACTTCCTACCACGTTGGCCCACTACGAGTTAGGGGGAGCTATGTATTTATTGTTATGTAATTCTATGACATTGTGTTTAAATCTTTTCGTAAGCCAATTTTAAAGTATCTGACATAAAGGGATTATTTTTAAAGAAATTGTAATAATGATAAGAGGTGCTTAAAGTAGACCATATTGTTTGTATATTCTTATTTATTGTTTATATTGTTATAGATGATAAACATTACAAGATCTTTGTTATCAGGTACTTTGATAAGATTTCATTTGTTTTATGAAAACAAAGAAAGTTTCTGTGATTTTCATGATTTGATGTATTAATGTCTGATAACCATGAGACTTGAGGTCAAGTAATATTTAAAACTATAAGAATAATATGATACTATGTAAATTTATATGTTTACACTACCAACAAAAGATTATAGTGGATAACTATTGGAAGTGTAAACATGATGATATCTTGAGAGTGAATATCCATTTTTGTTTGCCTTATAGAAAATAAAAAGAGGCAAACGATCAAGACGGGTCACCTGATGGTAAGTGATTGCCTTATAAAGGTTTAGTCTTTGTATGTGTTCGTTTCATCATTTATTAGCAAATGACTGACCCAATTTTGATCTTTTTTGCTATATAAATAAAGAAAATATGTTCATAGTTATGAATTTTATCAACTTTTCTCCGGATGGTATTATGATATGCCTACCTATGACAAAGTGCTTATCTAATTGAGATTCATAATGTTACTCTGGTAATTTAACAAATATTTCATTTAAAGTGGAATACATATGATAGTACCTGCCTAGTCTTCCTGGAAAGAAATGTTGGCCAGGGCAATGCACCATAGTCACATCCCTCAGTCATGAGGTTATGACAAAGAAGAAGCCTAGTCTCTGATAAAAATCTTACCACTACCAAACTTTTGTCTATATAGAGATTTTGTACTGATATTTAAAATATTGTTTTTATAATTCTTCTCAGGGACATATAAGTTTGCTGAATTTGGTCAATACACACTCAATGTGTCGGGTGTTTTATCGGATGAGTGCCTGCCGCGTATGACTGCAGAGCCTGATGCAGCCTACCTGCCAATCCTCACCGCCATTGTGGTGCTACTGTCCATGGCCACACTGTGGTATATAGTAAAGGGGATAGGGAAGAGAGTGGTTGCTGGCAGGTTATATGCTAGATATTTTGCAAGGTGAGCTAGCATTAGCGATTGAAAGTTTATTTTTTAACTATAATGAACTCACAATAGGAGCTAGTTTTCACATGATATTGATTGACAAGGAGACGACGCTCACACAGAATACCCTGGTTTTCATAGGTCAGCTGCATGCTTTTAGTTAAGCGAACACTGTCATTTGTAACACAAGTGCAAACCTAGTTAAGAAGTCAGGGATTTTTAATATTCTTTTTGTCACTTTTTTATTTGATATAGATTTATAGTTAAAGTGATTATTGTTCATTTGTATCTGCCAATAACTGATAGTATTAATGAAAACTAAAGAGTTAGGGTAAACAGGCCATGGATACTGGGTCTACAAGCCCAGAATCAGATGAGCTGTAAAAGTTGATATTACTTTCAGGAGTTCAACACCTTCAGAAAACAGAACAATTGCAGATGCTTATTTAACATGCATACAAATTCAATGTTTTTTTTTTTAATTTTTGTATTTATAGACGGTTTGGTCATTAAGTTATCATAACACCCTCATGGTAATCATAACAATGATCAGCTTAACTACCTAACGTTATAACACTAAATACTGCTGCTTAATGTAACCAAAAATTATCCTCTGCACTTTCAATTTTAAGAAAACAATGTTTTTTCTACCTACTATGATCAACCGATAAATGTCCAGTGCTGGGCATAGGCCTCTCCAAAAATTTCCACATTGATCGGGTAGAGATTTATATAGGTGGGAGTTAGCCATTTTCCACCACACTGGCTCAATGCGGGTTGGTGGGTGTCAGAGCCTCGTGTTTTGATTAGCAGGATGCATGATGAGCATTTTTGCCTTGGAGTCTGTCAATTTTCGTGTGGGACACCCCGTATAATCACCCTGTGCTATATAATAATATAAATCTTAAATAATAATATAAACTATATTCTCAGGGAGGATAATGAGCTTGGATCGGAGACACGCGTACTAACCACGGAAGCTAGTGTCGCCCGCTCCCCGACGCGCTCTAGACTGCGTTCCCTTGATATCTTCAGAGGAGCTGCCATCGCTCTGATGGTGAGTACAACCTTATCACTGCCGTTGGTTGCCGTTAACTACCTTACTTCCATCGCAGAGCCGATTTCTGCCAACAAACAGTGTCCCGGTTTGAACCAAACTGTAGCTAGGGAATTTACTGGATTAACGAGACATCTAATGTCTAAAGGCGACGAGATCATTGTGCTGTAGTGTAATCATACTATCATAAGGTATATACCTAGTATAAGGTCACCGACATTGCTCAAAAGATTTCTAGACTTAAGTGGCAGTGGGCAGGGCACATTGCTCGAAGGATTGACGCCCGGTGGAGGAGTAAGGTCCTCGAGTGGCGCTCGCGTACCTGTACACGTAACGTTGGGAGGCCTTCCAAAAGATGAACCGACGATCTGGTGAGAATCGCCGGAATACACTGGATGTGATTTTTATGTAATTAAGCGACGAGACGAGCGGAAGATTCACTTGATAGTAAGTGATATGCCTGTCCTTAACAAGTGGTATATAAGATGGTATTCACAGCACCATACTGCGCTTGTCGTATGAGACAAAAGATGTTGAGTCTCTTTACTCCGGTAATTACACTAGCTACAGCGCCCTTTAAACCGGAACACGATAATGTTTACGCAGTACTGTTTGGCGGTGGTGCTCATCTAGACGATCTCCAGCAACAAAGACCAACTGCCAGTAATCCTTTTAAATATAAGGAAATTATTGGAGGTGAATAAATGTAGTGGATATCTATCGGCTGATCATGATGATGATTAGTAAATGTATTACATACACACAAAAGTAATGTTGTATAAACATCTTAACAATTGATATTATCTGCCGGTAAACAATTTGTATATGTTTTTATTTTTTGGTTGAATAAGATGTTCAGGTATCCAGTCCTTGGGTATAACCATGTCGGTAAAAATTTTTTAGATCTTCGTCAACTGCGGTGGCGGCGGTTACGGTATCTTCACGCACTCGGTATGGAACGGGCTGACAGTTGCCGACGTGGTGTTCCCATGGTTTTCATTCGCAATGGGTCAAGCGCTGGTGTTGTCTCTGCACGCTCGATTAAGGACCTCACTGCCAAGACTATCTGCTTTTGGCCAGGTAATAACGAATTTGAGTTTTAAGATAAATAATGGAAAGGGCCAAGCTTGGGGTTTTCCCTGCGTGATCGAATTAGAAATGAGGAGATCAGCAGGAGAGGAGAATTAGTTACCTACATAGTCCAAATGATTGCTAGTGTCAACTGGCAATGGGTAGGACACATCGCTCAAAGGACTGACGGTACATGGGGGCAGCAAAGTCCTCAAATGGCGACCGCGCATCAGATGTAATGTTGGCAGGCTCCCCACTAGATGTCCTACGATCTGGTGATGGTCGCGGAAAGCAGCTGGTTGTTGGAAGCGCAGGACCGACCGATGTGGAGATCTTTAGAGGCCTGTGCCCAGCAGTGGATGTCTGTCGGCTGATGATGATAATGATGGAACAATAGATTGTCTGCACACAATAAACTTAAAAGTGTTTTTTTAATCAACAAAAGGCTATGGAATATTAAACCAGAAGATTTGATTTGCTGGTAGAAACAAATAACATTCTTCAAGGTGTTGGATTGATAGGGGAACAGTCTGATGACTGGAACACAGTAATGTTTGCACACGTGTCCAGACGGTCTCCGGCAACAGAGACCTACCACCAGTTGCGAAATCTATGACCATCAACACCATTTCGTTCTACTGCCATAAAAAGTAATTTCTCCATCAGGTGGCGCTTCGATCTTTGTTCATGGCGCTCATCGGCATCTGTCTAAGCTCTATAGACGTGTCCTGGTCTGATGTTCGCTTGCCCGGCGTGCTGCAGCGTCTCGCCGCCATGTATCTGATAGTCGGCGCTTTGGAGTGCGCGTTCATGAGGACCACGCAGAATATTACGCCGGGTGAGGGTATAGGGAAACGGATTCGTGTTAGACCTAAAAGCTAGTGACGCTGTTGAAGTGTGTGAGCACATAGCTCGTAGAGCTGATGGAAGTTGAGGTCTTAGTGCTGGAATGACGATACCGTACTGGAAAGCGTAGCGTTGGTGGACCCACCACTGGGACAGAGGACAATAAAAGAATCCCTGGCAGCCAATGGATTCAAACAAGCTGTGCTTTTTGGAACATATAACAAGAGACCTATGTCCAGCAGTGGACGTCCAGTTGGAATTATGACTTGATGTTAAAAAAAGGGAGAGTTTTGTAAAATTATGTGAACATATACTATGGTTTGTTTATAGAATTAAGATGGTGGTAAATTTTCAGCGATGTTACATAAACCCTCGCTCCTAATGAGAGAAGACTCAAGTCCCAGCTGTGGGAATAATTATAGTGATGTTTGAAATGTTTGTTATACTTCAACACTGATGTCATCTAAGCAAATCAAAGTTTCTTTTAAGCACACTCATCCAGATGTATGCACCAACATTTGCACCACTTTTTACTGGTGGTAGGTCTCTGTTGCCGGTGATCATCTGGAAACTGCAGCTCCTATTGCAGCCGCCAAATAGTAATATGCGAACATTACTGTGTTCTGGTATGATGGCCTATGTAGCTAGTGAAACTGCTGCTATATCGGGACTTAAGATGTAATGTCTCAAAGCAAGGAGCACAATGTGGTGCAAAGTATACCATCCTAACTACCACCTAGTTGTTATGGGTTTGTCATTTCAACAAATAATAAAAAAAACTATACTAACCTTACTGTGTAAGAGTAGCGTACAAATTGTATATAGAGTTTTTTAAATAGTAAATTATTGTTTCGAAGGTCGCTCCCTGTTCAGAGACATCACGGCGGGCTGGCAGCAGTGGCTCGCCACACTTCTCCTGGTTGCTGTCCAGGTAAAAATAAAACCGCATCATCATCATAGTGTACCAGTTCTATGTGAATAAAACCATTATATAAAGAGAAAGAAACTAGCAGTAACCACACACTTCTCTACTGGTGGTAGGTCTCTTGTCAGCGACGGTCTAGGTCACTCTACTGTGCAAATATTACAGTGTTCCGGTTTGAAGGGTGCTGTAGCTAGTGCAATTACTGGAGTAACGTGATCCAATATCTTATGCCTTAAGGCGATGAGCGCAATGTGGGGCAGTGTATACCATTCTAACTAACGCCACGTTATTACGGGCAGGTATATCACTTACCATCAGGTGAACGTCCTGCTCCTGTCGCTTAACTGTTACTATCAGTGATTAAGAAGACCACGCATGCTGTCGCAGCAGTGTAGTGTTTACCATTTCAACTAGTAACACATTGTTATGGCCTAATAAATTAAACTTCCCCAGATCTGTATAACCCTGACAGTCGCAGCGCCCGGCTGTCCCCGAGGCTACTCCGGACCTGGTGGTCTCCATCGTACTGCTTCCGGGGACTTTTCATTGCAAAATTGCACTGGTGGTATCGCTGGTTATATCGACAGGTATGATGATAAGTTTACACCTTATCCAGTAAATGAGAAGAGCAAGATGATTAATGTTAATTCTTTCACAGGCTGATCCTTGGACCTTCACATTTATACAAGGGTGGAAGGTACAAGGACATTTATCAGACAGTGCTGCCTTATGACCCCGAAGGCATCCTCGGTATTTTTTCCGGAATACTGGTGGTACAGGCTGGTGCTCACGCAACCCGTATAATCCTAGCTTACAATCACGCCAGGTGAGGTCATGCTGTTCATTGATGCCAATGGAATTTGTGATCTTCGTATTGGTGGTAGCTCTCTGTTGCTGGTGACCGTCTGGGTTACGTACCACCGCAGCGCCTATTTGTGCTGCCAAACAGCAGCTAGTGAACATACTGGAGTAACGAGACTTGACGTCCTGTCTTAAAGCTACGCTCACAACGTGGTACTAGCGCTACTTTGTTTTGGGCAGGTGTATCATTTACCATCAGGTGAAGGTCTTGGTTCGGCCTCTTCGCTTCGTCGTATAAAAAAAATCAAGCATTTCCTAGAGTACTATATTTCTGTCTTTTATATTTATGGTGTATATATTAGTACACTAATACTGACACAATTGTCACTGTGACTTTTTCAGAGCCCGTCTCATGCGTTGGATATTCTGGTCCATAGTCTTCGGCGTGTCCGGTGGCGCCTTGTGCATGTTCAGCAAGAACGGTGGTTCGTTCCCCATCAATAAACCTCTATGGTCGGTCTCTTACTGCCTGGTGACATCTTCCATGGCCTTCTTTATACAAGCAGTTCTGTACTTCCTGGTCGACCTGAAGAATAAGTGGGGAGGAAGGCCACTGTATTATGCTGGTGAGTTGCTTTATAAAATAATGATCTAATGTGCTGTGTAAATATCTTAACTGGACCTATATCTTTATGAGGAAAAATGCAAAGCTGTTTGCTGCATACAAGCAAATAAGCATCACTTGATAGTAAGTGATAGACCCGCCAAAACAACGTAGCACTAGTCAGGATATATACAGCATCATCTCCCTCCTGCCCTTGCCCTCATCTCCTGAGACATCAGATGTCGAGTCTCGGCACACCAGTAATTACACTAGCTACAGCGCCCGTCAAACCGGAGCACTTAATAATGTGGGATCTCTTTTAAATGTGAAAAAAAATACAAATGTTTTCTTTTGCAGGACAAAACGCATTGTTCCTATACATCGGCAGCGAACTCCTCAAACGTCATTTCCCACTGCACTGGCACCTCCTGGCGCCGACGCACACCCAGCTGCTGGCGACGCACGCATTCGCCATGCTCATGTGGCTCGCCGTCGGGGTGGTTCTACACCGGAAGCGCATCTTCATCACCTTGTAATTCCGATGATGATGAGAAGTTGTTCCACGTATTTATCGATAAAGTTAAAGGGAATATATAATCTTGAGGTTCTATGATAGCCAACATCGCCGTGGTCTCCAGCAATAAAGTAGTGTAACACCAGTATCAGTGTTTATTTTCGGGGAGTCATAGGCTGTATTCAATTGGAACAAGGATTCGGCTTGTCCTCATCATCAAGCCGATCAGATGTCCACTGCTGAAGTAATCTTAAATATATTTTTTTAAAACAATACGACCATCTCAATGGCAGGTTTCTGTTGCCGGGTATCGCAAGCTGGATACCACCGCAGCGCCTATTTCTATCACCAATCAGTACTGTGCAAACGTTAGCGTGTCCGGTTTGAAGGGCGCTGTAGATAATGTAATTACTGGGGTAAGACTCAACGTCTTTTGTGTCACGGCGACGAGCATAACGCTGTGCAGTGTATAACATGTAAAATTATGGATCACTTAATATCACGTGTGCATCCCACTCGTCTCGTTGCTGTATTGAACAAAAAAGTTGATTTTTTTTTTCACTCCAGTCTTTGTGCCTTTGGTTCCAGTGCATGTTTTGTAGCAGTAATCCCTCCTATAACACGGTACACTTATAAGTACTTTCATGTTACGATATTTCAATCCCCCGTATAGCACGGGCATTCCCCCATATAATGCGAAGATTTCCCCAATATTTCTATACCGTGAAATTTATACAATTCATAATTACTAATTAATTGAAATAAACTGCTTTTTAGTTCATATGCATAAGTTTTTTTTTTAAATGTTCTTAGTTTCGTTTTTATAAAACGTACATATTTTGTTCATAATATTGTTTGTTCTCATTATTAGATTTCAATCTCCTTAAAAGATAAAAGTTATTCGGAGTCGAAACACGCGTTATACGGGAATACTCCTACAACACGTTTTCCTATTACGCGAAACCAATCTACCGTGTTCTAAGGGGGATTACTTTATATAATTAAATGAAATATCCTTTAAATATATCTTCAATTCTACTTTCAAAACTAACATCAAAGAAAAATGCTTCAATTTTATTTCGTTATAAAGAATGTAAGGGCTAAAGTCCATGCAGCCGCCAAGCCTATGGTGGCATAAATATTTTTTTTTTTTAATAATCTTAAACTATATCTTTGCAGTAAGGTATAATTATTATTGTAAAGATAATTAAGAGCGGATGTATTAACTGTATAGGACTGGAATTGCCAATTTTAATGATGGGGCGTAAGAAAAGTGGCTGAACAGTAGTGTGCAAACATTACTGTGTTCCGGTTTATAGGGCGCTGTAATTAGTGTAATTACTGGGGTACCAAGACGTTCCGCTCGCCTCGAATTGAATAAGAAAAAAAATGTGTTATAAAAAAATTTATAGTTTAAATTTAAAATACTATGATCATAGGGGGGTGTCGTTTTAATTTATTCAAAATTAATATGAATTTCTTTAAGTACATCATTAAAATTAAATATTCAGTTTTTAATGAGGAGCTTTTATTGTTTATGATTTTATACGGCTTTGTGTAAATAATGTATTATTCCTTTGATAATTTGGTTTTTAGAAGTTATTTAGAATCTCCACTTTATTATTCATATTCAAAATTCGTATGAAATAAATTCACAGTTTTTAATTATTTTATCGTTTTAATTTAATTTTGATACATTACTTTTCTCTTTGGAAAAGAAATCAATAAAAATATCTGAATATGATCAAAGCTACTATTCAATTGCAAATTATTATAATTTTTTTATTTTTACGTACATCAAGTTATATTAAAATATTTTTTTTTCGCTCTTTTATACGCTGCAGCTTTTATACATAACAGCTTACCTTTAGGTTTTGGTTCGATGTTTTTTTTTATATCTTCAATATAACCTAAAATACATATCTAATTAAGGACAATAAGTATATTATATATGGACAATCGGAGAGTAAACGGATCATGTATAACGCGCGTTTGAATCGACCAATCACAGCGCGGCTTCACTCGTTAGCGACGCTGTGATTGGTCGATTTATCCGCCATCATAAAACCCTACCACACCATTGGTTAAAATCTGAATACTCCCGCCTTGACTACAAATTATTAGTACGTCATTATATTTTTATTAATTATTTACATTAATATTAATAAATCGCAATCTAGGTTACATACCTTTTAATTAAATAGTGCTTTTAGGTTTGAAACTAACTTTCTTGCTAATAATTCACTGGTGGTAGGTCTTTGTTGCCGGAGACCGTCTAGGTAGGTACCGCAGCGTTTATTACAGCCGACAACCATTACTGGTGTTCCGGTTCGAATGGAGTTGTAACTAGTGAAATTACTGAGGTAACGCGACTTATCATCTTATGTCTTTAAGGCGATAAGCTTAGTGTACTAGCGCCACGTTACTATGGGCGGGCATATCATTTAACATCAGGTGAACTCGTCCCACTCCTTTCGTCGCCTTAATGAATAAAAAAACAAATTATACGATAGTAGATAAAAAAGTATCACTCATATTTTAATATTATTAACAAGAGTATAAATTAAAATATGTATTAAATTCGGACCGCTTAATTACGAATTGTAATGCGGTTTCCATAAACATTTTTTTTATTTAACGAAGCAGCGAGCCGATCACTTGGTGGTAAATGATACACCTGTCCATAACAACGTGATAGTTAAGATGGTATTCATAGCATCACATCGCGCTCGTCGCCTTGAGACGTAAGATGTTAAGTCTCGCTACCCCGGTAATTTCATCAGCTACAGCGCCCTTGAACCCGGAACATAGTAACGTTTGCACGCTACTGTGTGTCGACTGTAATTGGCGCTGCAGTGGTATCCAACCAGACGGTCTCCGGCAACAAAGACCACCAGTGAGAGTAGTATAGATGAATCATTATTTAAATAATATATGTATTTAACAGTTTCATAAAGATATTATTTGTGATCATATGGAAAGTTTGCTCAAAATTCGTCATTAATTAAATGCACTATGAAAACTACACATTTACCGGAAGTTATACAATGACTTTTAAAAAGAAAACGTAAATTTATTGATTCAATTCACACACACATCTATAGACGCACGCATACATTAATTTCTATTTTCTATAATGATATAGTTTTAAGAAAATTTTATTATAAAAGTAATATTTTAATTTAACACCGGATTGTATTGTAGACGAATAAATAATTATGTTATTATAATGGTGTTTTATTTCTTAAGCATTAAATTTAACATATATATGTACTAGCGGACGGCGGGACGTTCACCTGATGGTAAGTGTTACGCCCGGCCATAACAACGCGGCGCTAGTTAGGATAATATACATAGAACCATATTGTATTCCGGGGTGTAAGGGCTCGCACGTCAACTCACCAGACCCAAGCCAACAACGCCTGTTCGTGGTGCACCCTGCTAATCAACAAACGAAGCTCTGGCTCCCACCAACCCGCATTGGGTTAGCGTGGTGGGAAACCGCTCAAATCCACTCAAAAGAATAAACGATTTAATGTCGCGGGAAGTACAAATAAATGTAACGATCTTTAGGAGAGGCTTATGTTCAGCAGTGGACATCTATCGGGCGATGATGATATTGTACTCGTCGCCTGAGATGTAAGATGTCTCATCACAGTCATTACACCAGCTGCAGCACCCTTCAAACCGGAATACGGTAATGATCTCACACTCTTGTTAGACGATAGGAATAAGAGCTGCTGCGATATCTATCTAGACGGTCTCCCGCAACAGAGACTACCACCGAAGACTTCAGATTGCCAAAAATATTCCCGCCCTACAATAACCCACCGCCAAATGGGTCTTCGTTAATAACTCCCTTTAGGGAAGGAAATTTGTAAAATCCATTATTAGCTGACCTCTAAATATCTCTACCATATTTTGAATATTTACGTCTAACAGTTTCCCAGTCCTCGTGATGAGTCAGTGAATCCCTGGATATCTTCTGTCCATAAATAACGGTGAGTAGTACTACTACAAAGGAAATATGAGTTTTTTCTGTAAACTACACAATTTTACCTGTGTAATCTAATATTTGTAACAAAAAACTCTCATATATGATATTTTCTATATACGCAACATATATATATCATCATCAACCCATAGACGTCCATTGATGGATATAGATCTGCCCCAAAGATATCCACGTCGATCGGTCCCACGTTACTCGGTCGAGCGTCATTGTATTATATATAAGTATAATACAATAATATATATACAAAATTTTGTGTAATATATTGCCATTTGAAATCGTTCATGATCTAGTTTTGTTTATTTATTTATTCTTTGTGTACAAAGAATGTAGTGTGGAGTAGATCTTGTAATACATGTATTATACTAGCTGTGTTCCAGTTAGCTTTGTTAGCCGTAATATAAAATTACACTGCAAATTATTTGCTATAGCAACACTTACTATAGAAACCGCATAAACAATACGAAATATTTAAGAAATTAGAGATAAAACTATGAAGATTCTATGAAAATAAAAAAAAATATAGTCTGTTACTATTTACATATTATTCCGTGTCGAATGCTTATATTGCCGTATCGATGCGTTCATTAATTTTCACGTGATGTGCGAATAAAGAAAACTTATTTTCATTACATATATATAGATATCGAATGCAATTTATCTGAAAATATGTGTAAAATTTATTTTAATTTTTATAAAATAAAAAGTTAGTAACATTTGTTGAATATGCAAATTACAAGCATTAATAAAACGACAATAACCTTCAGATGTCATTGGAATGTCAACAAGACGTTCATTACCAGTCTATGTGGTACAGCGCTGTTGGAGTCACAGTCGGCAAAGTTCTCGTAAGATTTATTTAAAAAAAATGGAGCAGAAACCTAATTTGAAACAGGATCAGTTTTACATTAAACTGCAAGAATATTACAATGAAAACGGCGGAAAGATCAACATTTCCCAACTGTTCCAACAAGACCCTGACCGGTTCAAAAACTTCAGGTATTTAAAAGAAAAAGTATATCGATTGAAAACAAACTTTATATTTAAAGTCTTTCTTTTATATTATTTGGACTCCATAAATTTTTTTTGTTAATTATTTGTTACGCAAACTTACGACATTAACTTTTTGAAAAGGTCGTCGGTACAATATCAATGTCATCGGTTATATGAATGATGGAAATGATAACTTCTGACTTAACTGAGAAGAATGATGATACTCCATGTATCACCTTTATTATTATATTTTCACTTAAAATTCACGATTCTTATAATCTCTTATAAATTTTTTATGAGATAGTTCACTATCATCAACAGCCTGTGTCAGTCTACTGCTGAACATAAGCC